>JADMNL010000027.1:286035000-286547500 GCA_016271365.2 Neoceratodus forsteri | reverse complement strand
GAGGGGAGTGAGGGTTAAAAGAAAGCCGGCCAATACGGCAGCGGCGATACAAGGTTCCAACCTGAGGCCGAGTCGGTGGAGCCGAAAGACGGCAAGCGGAGAAAGGGTGACAGGGGGTTATGGCAAAAGACAGCAGCAGGTGGTTTTGGTCGTGCATGGGCCGACGATTAGTGCCGATATTATCCAATCAGACCAGGGATTTTCTCCTTCTGTTTTCTGCGCTGAGGGTGCAGTGTAATTACTCACATGCATGAGTGTGTTTGCATCCTGCGGCTGTCCCTCTCCCCATCGATGTTCGCCCGTTGTGCTGCAACCTGGCTTCCACCAGGTGGCTGTCAAGCAACAGGATGCAACGTCACACGCCCTCTAGGTTAGCTGTTCTTGGGAGGTTCAATCCTGCTTCTCTCGGTTGTCCCCTGAGAGACCCGAGTTCATTCCTGAACCTGGGTTGCTGGCATAGCAAGCAGGAGTGCTACCGGATTGCCATTGTAGTAATAATTATGATGTCACAAGAGAGGATTATGAGGGGTGTAGCTGAGCAGCTAGAGCAGATGAAGGCCAAGTGACCAATAATCCTTATTTCATGAAAATGCCCCTAGTAATAAAGAATTAGAGATGACAGACATAGTAAATATTTGATTTATAAGTTGATGTCTGAATATTAACATTTTTTAAAGTTTTCCCAGTAACACTGGGGACTTTGAAGATGGGTACACTGGTGCAGCTGGGCATGTTTTGGGGTATTTTTTTTCCCTATATTTTCCTGAGATAATTCATCTGAATTTGGAGGTTGAAAATATATTTTTTTTTACTTGAAATATTGAATAGCAGATACTTTCTTTATCATAACATTGCTGCTGACAGCTTGTTTGTCCTGACATCTGTTGTATCTCGATTTACAGCCAGCACATCTTACTGTACACCAGGACCTAGTTGCCCACCAACATCTATGCAGGCGGAGTCCCCCACTTACAAGTGGTGCAAGTGAATCTCTGAAGCCTCCCTCTAGTCCTGCCTTGACTTCAGCGGGTGGTGTGGAAGCGGAATCTTCTACATTAACCCCGCCTGTTCAAAAGGAAGAGGAGGTGGTGAACCTGGAGCCCGCTAGAAAAAAAAGGAAAAGAGGTAAATTTCCCCCCCCCCACGTATGTTTTTACCTATTTAAATTCAGTATGCCTAGTTGGTCGGGAAATTGATTCTGTGACATAATGGTTTATTTGATAGAGGTACTGGTTTGGCTCACATAATGCTGTACCACCTAACCATTTTTATTTGTAGGGATATTTAGGGTGTTTCTGTTCTTGTATAGAGCTTTTTTTCCTCTGCTATGTCAGTCTTATCAGGGATATACCCTGGTTTCAGGGATAGTTCCTGCTAAGGCCTACGTTCTCCGATTTCCGCCCCAGTCTCCAGTAACCCACCAGTTATGCCTATGGCTTGCCCTTTTGGCAGGGCACCACAGGGAGTGTCCCCCACCCCCACCGGCAGTCCACTACATGGACTAGGATTCAGACCTGGCAGGCACAG
The DNA here is from genome assembly GCA_016271365.2 of Neoceratodus forsteri. NCBI lineage: Eukaryota > Metazoa > Chordata > Ceratodontiformes > Ceratodontidae > Neoceratodus > Neoceratodus forsteri. The sequence continues at coordinate 286,545,973 of JADMNL010000027.1, read as the reverse complement.
GGACCCAAGGGAATCCAGGAGCCCAGACCATCATTTAGACAGATAATGTGTTTTTCTTTGTTTTCTTGGTTCCCAATCTCCTTGACATAAGCGTAGCCTGTGTTGTGACCTTGCATGCAGTACATCCCCTGTGGCAGGAACAAGCTCCCTGGCCCAACTGCAGTGGTCGCTGTGGCACTGGAGCTCGCCACTGACCCTCCCTGACAGAGGCTCCCCTGCTGTGCGGCAGCAACCTCGGCTTGGCCGTCCTCCTGACGAAGTGACTTTAGTTTGCTCCTGAACCTGGTAGTCCACAAGGTCAGTGCGTTACACTGCCACTGGGCCCTCAGGGTGACCATTTAGGCATTTTTGCACCATGCTGCCATAGGTCACCACTCTGGTATAACACGAGGATAACCACAATTTTAAATGGTTTACTTTCTTGGTGGATTCAAACCCAGATCTCACGGTTCACAGTCATGTGTTTTAACCACTAGGCTGTTTTGCACAGCTGTGGGACATGCCTTGGACACATCTTAGAGATGAGCTGCTGCTTATAAGCTGATCTTGGGTTAGTGGTTGGGTGTGTGAGCAAATTGCCTGCACCCAGGCTGTGGCTTAACTGAGGAAGCATTTTAAGAATGGGGCATGAGATTAGTGGTGCGTAAATTGGACAGGGTGTAAAGAAAAACCTGGTAAGAGATTTTTCATTAGTTCACATTGTTTTTTTTTTCCCCTCAGATGAGAATTCAAATCCGAGTTTCTCTGGCTCTGTTTTAAGTGAGAGCGACACTTTAGCGGGAAAATCAAAAGAATCTCTGATAGATGAAGCAAAGGCAATGATGGTGAAGCCAGACAAAATGGAGGAAACTCTCACCTGTATTATATGTCAGGAATTGTTGCATGACTGTGTCAGGTAAACACAAGCATGTGTTCACGTACAGAGGAAACACTTTGGTTGATCTAGACGTTTGAATGCTGATTTATTTTAGTGATTGGCCTGAACATAAGTGTCTGGGACCTGCCTTAGCCATCCTAGCTCCAGTACCCACCACTGGAGGGATCGCTGTTATCTAGCCTCAGATTCCAACGCAACAGCTTATTCTCCCCAAGAGCTTGTCCCATCTTAACGGGGCCCAGTTTCTAGGGCCAAGGCCAGGAGTAGCTTTGGGTGAGGTGCATGGCATTCCAAGCAGGCGGGGCAGAAGGGGCGGTGTCATCTGTCCAAGAGAACATGCCCATTTTCATGTTTCCTCTCTCCCTTCCTGGAGGAGAGTGTCCTGTGGGGCACTCAGATCTTCCTCCTCCTTGCCTGTGGTGATGAACCCAGGTCTCTCTTCAGCTTGCCGGATGCAGTTAAACAAACAAAAGCATTTATTCGGTTGTTCAGTGAGCCAGTGGTAGCACGTGGTTCTTCCATGTTGACAACTTGGGTTTTCTAGCGAGCTCAGGATGCTGGCAAGTGAGTTGCTTTGATGTAGGAAAGCTGGCCAACAGAAGCACATCCTTGATTAGGTTTGGAGGAACAGTGCTTTTGCAGCATCAGTGGCTCCTGTTGGGTTTGCTGTCACCTGCAAGGAAAACTGCATGCTGTGGAGGTCCCCTAGTGACTGTGCGGCACCACTGTGGGATGTGAGAGAACGGGGGAGGGGTAAAGGAACGAGACTGTACCCTCGCTCCCATCAGGATGATATCTGCCGATCTCATGGGCCCTGCATCTCAGTGACCTCACTGGAGGTGTTCAGGGCTGCAGAGAGGTCATTAATGGAGAAACTGCAGCCTGGTGTCTGGGGGACTCCATGGCGGAGAACAAAAAACTGATTTAAAAAAACAATGATTTTGTTATATGATTGGAAAATGAAAGGTTAAATAAAATGCACACTTTAAAATAGTTAGAATTGACACTACAACCATTAGGCATTCCATAAAAAGGATATTTATAAAAAGGCAAGTATGGCTATCTGATGAGTTTGTCCTTCTGTATTGATGGCAGTCTAAACATTTTTCGCTAGTGAAAACATATGGTTTCAAGAATGAACCGCACACAGAAGTGCAAACCAGGAGATCTCTGGTTTAAAAAAAAAAAGTAAATACAAACATTCCTGTTGCAGCCACTAGCTCACAATGCGACCCTGAGCATGTCATTTGACCTCCCTGTGTGTCCTCATTCCCAGGTATCAATCAATCAATCAAAACTTTATTTAACCAGGCATAACACCATTGAGCAAGCTCATTTTCAAAGTGGTCCTGGACATAGACAGATGTAACACAGGAAAATACAGTACAAGAAAGCAAACAATTAACAATAAGCAGGGCTAACACAGGCCTTAACAATTGGGGCTAACATATTTGAGAGCTAGATATTGCACACAAAACAACAAACATAATGAATCTAGGTCTAGGGCGGTTATATTCCGCTGGTTATTCACATATGGGGCTTGTGTGAAGGAGGGTTATAGAGTGTGGAGGTATAGAAGAGTGGGTAGGTAGGGTGAGGCAGGTAGAGGGAGTTGGGAGAAGAGGATGCTAAAAGTGCTGGAGCTCCATTGATAGGGAAGGTGGGAGCTGTGAGTTACTTGGGAGTCGGGGGGGGGATTCAACAAATGAATAGGGACGCACTGGTCATCTATAGCAGTTGCAGGTTTCCTTTCGGTACTCTGTAATCAGTGCTTTGAAGGTGAGGGGACCGGGGAGGGTTGAGAGCTTTAGTGACCTTTGCATAGTATTCCAAAAGGAAGGAAGGGAGAAGCTGATTGCAGCTGAGGCATGGGATGATCTTACTCTAGGTATTTGAAAACAGATTAAGGAGAACCGTCTCAGCCCGTACGATCCCTTGACACGCTCAAATAAGCTCGAGATGTATGCTGGTAGCTTGTCAGACAAGGCCCTATACTGTATATCCAAAGGAAGGCATTTTTTCCTCCTTGTAGTGAGCGAGGTCCATCCCAACTCTTGGTACAGCAGACAGTGATGGGAGCGAAGAGGCAGATTAAGAATGAACCGTAAGGCCTGGTGATAGAGTGTCAAGATTACGGAGCACTGAAGAAGGGCAGTTAATGTAGAGGAATTGACATAATCCAGTGAGGGCAGGAATGTGGAATTGCACTAGTCTCTTTCTGGCTTGATGGTAAGTAGGTGTTTAACGGTAGGGTATACCTAAGCGTTGTCTTAATTTTTTCGATAGTTCGTTCAGGTGGCATAGGAAATTAAGCTTGTTGTCCATCCAGAATCCCAGGTATTTAAAGGTAACAACGGTTTCCGGGGGTTCACCTAATAAGGTTAGAATCTTCAGGTTGCATGTTGGCCCTGAGGTGGCGTTCGGAGAGAGGATCATGGCTTTAGTCTTTTTGGTGTTAAGCAGTAGCTTGTGCTTCATAAGATTAAGTTGGAGAGAGATAAAATCTCACCGTAAATCTTCATGGGCCATGCCGAGGGAAGAGTTAGCAGTGTAGAGAACTGTATCGTCTGCAAATGAGTGCACTTTAGCTGTGCGCAGGTGTGAATCAAAGTTATTGATGTGGATTGCAAATAGGATTGGGCCAAATAGAGCCTTGAGGGACGCCTCTTGGTAGTATTTTCAGTGGGGACAGTTCTCGCGAAGCTTTGACTCGTAGTCTGTTAGTAAGGTAGCTGGTGAACCATTTAATGGCAGAGCTGTCAAGACCTATGTTACTTAATGCATTAAGCATAATGTTATAAAGCTATAAAACTGGACAAGAGCAGGACTCCCTGAAAACAGTCTCTCGAATCTAAGTTTTGCTATTGTAGGTAAATGTTTGTGAAGTGTTTTTTAGGAACCAGTTAATGCAGTTTCAATATCTGTCTGTTTTAGATTCAGAAATTCAGTACTGATACAGAAGAATGGTCACAACACAATTCCCGGGAGGGCCAGATTATTGATAGGCAGTGAGCATAAGTCCTTGCAAAAGTATATTCCTTATCTGCTGGTGCAGGCTATAGACATCTGGGCCGATAAATTTATTCCACACATACTTAGGCTAGCCAGACTGGGTTGTAAGCCTCACACATCTCAATCATCTGGAATTTTCTTCAGTTTGCAAAGCAGCATTTCTATTTAATAAAAATTGAAATTTGCAATTTACTGCCAGACCACTGCTGCAAACATTTTTTCTCATAATAGTTAGAAAAGCACTGTATGGCTCTTTGGTATTCCGAGTCTTTTAATATCACAAGAGTTTACAGAGCAGCAGGTGCAAATGTTATAAATTAACTCTAAAAGGTTTCACATCCAGTCACAAATCTAATGCAGATAAAAGAGATTGGAATATGCAGGGTTTAAGTTGTGCGTTTAAGCCGGCCCGGTGGCACTGATGGTTGAGGCACTGGACGCCACATCTCGCGCCACACTGGCGACCCGGGTTCGGGAATGAGCCCTGGGTGTCGGGGGTTGTCAGGGGAGGGGAGAGATCGTGCATCCGTAGGACTGCTTTCTCTTTCCGAGGAGGGCTTAGGGGGATGATCACCTTAGGGTGATTCTGGCAGTGGTTGGGGAGCCCGACATAGTTGACGCCATGTGAAGCAAGGGGCGGGTCTGGGGCACAATGATGCCTTGACGCCATGTCTGGCGTGGAAGAAAACCCACAAGGAAAAATCCTCCACACCTGGGGATAGGCAAGCACCCTCTGCCCCAGGATCACACTCCATCGCCGGGCTCCCTCCCTCCACGGTCACCTGTGCCATCCCGCACTCTACACTGTAGATAGAGCACCCTGGGCGGTAGGGTGCCCTTACTCCAGGGGCACAGATCCAGAGGTTGTGTCGGGCTGAGGGGGGGTAGAGGACAAGGGAGTTCCCAGGCCGGAGGTAGAGACCTGGCCACCGAGGGTTGCCGGACAGAGGCCCCTGGGGAGTAAAAGTTACAAAAAAAAGCTGGGCATTTAAAATATACAGTTCTAGCAACAAGAGAGTATTTTTGAGTCCTACAAATTAGTTTTGCAATTACCATAGGACCTTTGTAGTCAAATCCTGAAGTCTGTAGCCAAACCCAGAAATTAAATTTTTCCCTTAAAGTGCTAGTGTATTGCTTGAAATTGATAGTGCACTGTTACTTCTTCTATCTGAAGTATTTTTCCTTTCCGTTTTGCTTATTAGTAGGTTTTCTATGTGGCTATTCTAGGTGTGATGTGTGGAACAGTACCCTACCTGGATGCTGAAAAACTCAGGTCTATTCCTCCTCATACATTATCAGATCTCTGACCTCACTTGCCACATTTACGTGAAAGGCCATATAGTGTACGGTAGAACGCTGTTCTGCATGGAGATCCATACTTAGAGCAGCGCCATTGTGCTGCACTAGCGACGTTACTGAGTTGTGCTGTACTGAGTACATCACTAGTGCCAGCACAACAACATTGAACGTCGTTGAGCATGCATGATATAGCAGCTGCGGTGTTGAGGAAGTGAGTGGCGCTGGAATGAACCGCTGCAGCTGCGCCAAAGTAAGAAATGTTTTTGTACTGGGGCACCTGCTTTGTGTCCAAGGAGTATACTTTTGGTTGCCCATACACTATAAAAAATTGTGTATGAGCAACCATACACATACAAGTCTATTTTAAAATCGCAGGGTTTCTGTGGAATGAGACCTCTTGAGCTGTGCTCTTGAGGTCTACTATTACCACAGAAACCTCTCAATTGAAAAATATATAGGATAGTGTAAGGAAAACCATACACTACAAGGCTATTCTTCCACCCAAGTGGATATTGTGACAACCGATGACCTCAAGAGCGAAGCTTGAGAGGTCCCTCGGTTGTCATGGTATCCACGAGGGGGAAGATTGGCCCTATAGTCTTTGGTCTACCATACACTGTTCTATATACTGTATGGTGGATTGCGATGGGTGAATCAGTGATGGAGACGGAGAAAAAAAATAGCAACCCTTATTTTTATTATTAATTTTTGTTTTGATCTCATACCAGTCAAGATTCTTAAACCGCCCACCGGCCAGCACACACACGCGATTCTTCACCAGCTGCCACCCAGTGAGATCTGCTGCTGAGGTCTCTTGCATTATGACGTCCTTACTAACGTAGAACAAAAAGTCCTTTTGCATTAGTGAGGATGTCACTACTGCAGCAGAATGACTTTGGAAAGTGTATGGATTTCCATACACAGTCGTGCTCCATCATACACTATAGCCTTGTGTATAATTTCTCATATACAGTCCTCCATATTCTGAATACTGATGGAATACTCAGTATTCTGAGTAGTCATTTGGAAAAATATTCATGTAACCATGATGTTCTGAATATAAAATGGAATATGCTGAGTGTTAGTATTCCAAGTTTAAGACATGGATATGCTGTTTATATTCAGAATATTCTAGCTTCCTGCATCTTCATGTAATTTTACATATTAAATCTAGTTATTCCAAGTAGAAGAGTCAATAGTATTCTGATTCATGTGAACAGTGGCGGTATTCAGAATACATATTCCAGATGCATGTAAACAGGTAACCAGAATATGTATTCTGAATACTCTCATATTCTGAATACTGTTCATCGTGTAAATGTGGTGACTGTGACATTTGAGTTGACCAAGAAAAGCCAGTCACCTGCTGCAAGATTGCTCACTTGAGATGTCTCAGTCAGTGGGTGCTGATGAGGTATGATGAGGAACAGAACTAGATATGTAAAGTACTGCTCTTTCCATCATACCTGATGAGATCAGGTAGAACATTTTCTAAGTAGCAGATGGAAAAAAAAAATTCAAAAGTAACGACTGACTACTTTTAAAAATCAGTAATGTTTTCTGCTTGCTATTTTTGCGCCACTAGCGCGTTTAACTGCAGATTTTGATGTTTCCTGTGGTGGCAGCATCTCCAGGAATGAAGTCGCGCATCATTGGTAGCAAAGTCTTCGTGGTGTCAGGTAGCAGAAGTCTAAGGAATAGGGCAACAGAGCACAGCAGCCATCCACAGCTCAGTGTGGCGCTTTAGAGCCCAGAATAAATAGTAAAACCAGAAATGAATGTCAAATGTGCTTGGTAAGTGGCAGTTTAACCACTGGATGTGTTTGGCTTACAGCCAGTATATGTGTGTGTGTGTGTGTGTGTGTGTGTGTGTGTGTATAATGTATATAATGCGATTGATTGATGGAGAATGCTATTGCAGAAGAGCTCAGAGCTGCTTGTTTATGTATTGGTTCATCATGTATGGTTTCTCTGTCTAGTTTACAGCCCTGCATGCACACATTCTGTGCAGCCTGTTACTCGGGGTGGATGGAACGCTCCTCTCTTTGTCCAACCTGCCGTTGCCCTGTTGACCGCATCAGTAAAAACCACATGCTGAACAATCTGGTAGAGGCCTACCTACTACAGCATCCAGGTAAGATAAATGCATCGATTTATTTTCAACTTAAGGTGTCGCAGCCTTTCACTATGCTGAACGTAAAAATGTATATTTGGGGCAAGAGCCATACCCACATTTTCTTTCCACATGTTAATGTCTGATGAAGATCCCTGTGAAGTTACGAACAGCTTTCGCCGTCATTCTTCTGCTAGTTAAATGAGAGATAAATGAGTCATGCGCTCACCAAGCACAGGTAGAATCCACACAAAAAACGAAGGACTGACTCCAGCTTAAGTTAGGAAGTTCCACTTTATTTTCTGCTTCATGTAATTCCAAGGTACAAATACAAGCTGAATGGCATACAAAGACTCCTGCGCTTGACCTGTCTTCTGGAGGGGTAGGGTCTGTGTGATTTGATGTTCCCTTATATACACATCATAACGTGTGTTGCTGCCTCTTAGTGTTGAATTAAATTCACAAATAAAGTCTTATGTTGCAACAGTGGCACTCGGGGATTCAAACCTGGCAACACCTATTTTAGGAGACTTATTTCAAAAGCAGGTCACGAATTTACAAAGTTAAAAACACTGAATTTTGTTCAAGGCATAAGATGCAAACAGTGGTGTGTTCATGGGCTCCCTGGTGTTTCGATTGGGAGCTGTGTGACAGGGTTGAATAAGGCCTTGTCCTGTTTGTTATGCAGGGAGAGTCAAATGCAACGATCTGTTCTATCCTCTCCTTTTTTGTCTCTTGTCTGTCTGGTTGTGCAACCAATGTTCTCGTGAGACCTAGAAACTGATCACTCTGACGGTCTTGCGATTTTCCGCCTCTCACTAGCTCTCTGCCGTCACTTGCTGTTTCTGTCTTTTCTTCCCCCTTACATATCTGCAGTTATAACATATGTGAATCTTTGTGTGAAACTGTTGGTAACACTGGGATCCCTTTTGTTTGAAACTGTATGTAGTTATACTGTTGAAATGATTGCAGAAAGCTATTTGAAATGGAAGGGGTTAAACTTGCCATGCAGCACAAACTTTTGCAGAGCTGTCAGCAGGGGCCAGCTTGGGACATTGTTCTATTTGTTGCACTTGCAAGGAAACTGACAAGAACCTTTTGAGACAAACAGGATGTCTCTTAACGAGTTCCCAGGCAAAGACTTCAAAAAGATCTGCAATACTTTTTGCTGGGGTGGGCAAGACTGAAACTTGGAATTAGAGATACCATCAGAGGAAGGGCTTTGTTTTCACTGTTTGTACTGTCTTTGTAAATAAGTTATACTGAAATATTTGTATTTTTATTTTATTGTTGTTGATAATAATAAAACGCTCATTGCAAATTTTCAACTGCTCCTAGTCTTCCTATGTTTCCTGACCTGTGCCTTGACGACAAGCTGGAAGAGTAACTCGGAATTCAAGGATGGTGGTCCGCCCAGGTGGCCTGCACTACTATCGGACTGGAGTTTGGTCAGGCTGCAGGCAGCTGCTGGAGCACAGAAGGCCTCAGCCAAGGGAGGGTAGCGGCAGGTTCCAGCATGCAGCAACCTTGTGGGTGGGCCTGGGAGCTTAATCCTTCTGCAGGGCACAAGCTGCATTGCTGAGGCTGTAGGGTGCAGCCCGCCTGGATGGAAGGAGTAACAAGGGAGAAAACAAGGGAAGAAACTGTCTTGTCTTATACGGATGACCGTGCATCCCCTGAACAGAGTATATCCCTGGCCGATGGCAGGGAGGGGGCAGAAAAACCCTAGATAATTACACAACACCAAAAAAAAAAAAAAAGTCCAGGGATGGATTGGTGCAGTGGCACTTGCGCTGCCACCTGGGGATGAGGTTCTCCTTTACACCTCAGAAACCCACAACACTAGACTTGTGTGAGGGCTGGGCGTGTTGCAGAGGTAAGGTGCTCAGCTCGTGGGGTGGGGCACAGGTTGTCGGGCATTTGCAGATCTCCTGCCACAGGATCACAGAGCCGCATTGGCACTGACTGTGAATGCAGTTGCTCACCTGCCCTCCCGATGGGAGGACGAGCACAGCCTGTATAGCCCTGAATATCGGGGTGTAGGAAAGGGGAACCAGTAGGATAAAATGAGGGAGAAAACACAAAAAAACAAAGAGGAGTCTGGAGTCTCCACTCCAGTTTAGCACAAGCTCTGATCTATCAAACAGGCACCCTCTTAATGCAGCATTGTTGGTCCCCACCCTCCCCACATGTAATGCGTTTATTAAAATATTCAGTACGAACAAGTACATAAACCAAAGTAAACATCACACTTTTCATCCAATTTTGAACTATTATAATTTAGCAAACTTCTTATAACAAATTATTCATAAAATATATAAACTATTATAACTTAGCAAACTTTTTATAGCTAATTATTCTTACAATATATATACTATTATAACAGACTTTATTATTGCATATTAGGGAAGAACAAGAAAGAGAAAAAGAAAAGTATGGAGTATAGCAAAGAGAAAGAGTAGTAGAAGTGAGATTTAGTTATTTACACCCATACGATCATTTATTTCTGTCATTAATTAAAGGGACACTGTCAACCCCCCCTTAGGCCTCAAGTAGTTTAAAAAACACATTTTATGATTGCCAATGTTCTGTAAAGATTGCTGATGTAGATCGTAGTTTGATTCAGATTCTTTTTTTTTTTTTCTTTTAAAAAGTGAAAAACAAACTGCCCATCATACTGGTGTTACCACACAAACACAGGTTTGTTTACATTCCTTGATCAGCTCCAGCTGCATCTTTCCTGGACTTGGGAACACCCACAGCACAGTCTAGCCACTCATGGTGCAGTGGGAGGAAAGGAGCCTGTTGCATCATGAGTGACTGCACTGTTTGGGGGTGTTTCCCAATACTCAGGAAGTATGCAGTAAGAACAGATCCAGGATTGTAAACAAAACAAGGTTGTTTATAAACATGCATTAGCATGCATTTCAGTTCTACTAAACAAGGAGACAGACAAAACAAACAGCACAGTCAATGAATTCAAGAGAAGGTGAGCAATCATAAAATGTACGTTTTTAACTAGGAATAATATGAAAAACAGGTTGACAGTGTCCCTTTAATAGAAAATTATTTGGATTTATGGATTCCAGTGTAAAAAAAGTTAAATGGATAGAGACACTATAGAAGGACACTTCGGCTTCAGTTCTTACTAATGGAACTGTTTCACCTGGTTTTAAACTTGGCAGGGGGACTAGGCAAGATTGCCCCTCTAGCCCCTTTACTTTTCAACCTTTTCATTGATTCATTAGTCAGGAAAATTACAAACATGAGCAGACTAAGAGTATAGAATGGATGGGCAAAATATACACATGTTCGTCATATGCAGATGATTTACTGGTCACACTGTCGGACCCAAGAAATCAATAAAAACAAATTTGGAGTTTACTAAGAATTTCGGAGAGATCTCTGAATGTAAGGTTAATGTTAAGAAAACAAAGATCTCATCTGTGTCAGTCTTCACCATTCATCACTGGTGGGTTCTGACCGGAGGAGTAGGACCCCGCAGGAGCATTTTTTTTTTTATAAAAGGGGGAGGAGTCAGAGCTGTGGGCTGTGCCGGTCTCGAGGCTGACTCATTGCGTGGCGCTCGCGGGTTGGCCAGTAACCGACACTGACTCCTCCTCCATCCCAGTTCTGCTTCTCCCGCTGTCAAGTGAGCACGACCTCGTGAGTGAGCAGTTTTCATACTGCGACATCGTGGCCTAGTCCGTTGGAACCATTGTTCAAATCGTCCTAGTTCTGCAGGAGCTGTTGTGTTCTCAGCCCCGTCAACCCAGTAAGACCTTTCCTTTTTTATTAGATGCCACTGAGATCCTTTTGCTGTTGTTGCTGTTATTTTTTCTGTCTGGTCATGTCTTGTCCAGGGGACAAGAAAGTCTTTGTCGAAGGCGGGCTGGCCCCCCATGCAACGGTGTCCCTGTGGAAGGCATTATTCCGTCTTGGACCAGCATGATCGGTGTTTGACCTGCCTGGGCCCTAACCATGATATGGACCGTTGCAACACCTGTTTTCTGTGGCTCGCGGAGAGTTCTAGAAACCCGTGCGTTTGAGTCGGCGTTATCGTAGCCAGCTTTGCGGAGGACAGGACGCACTAGGGATGCTAGGACGTGAATCCTTGACCCTTCCTCTGGGTCCCCTCCTGGTTCTGTATGGACAGTGGAGGAGGGGTTCCACCCGCTCTAGCCCTCGCCTTGGCAGAAACTCCTGTCATGGTGCAGGAGGCCCGTCCGATTTCCCGGGAGTCTGACTGGAGGCACCATTTGGCAATCACCTCTTCAGAGGTGAAGGCTCCCCTAGGCGTCACAGCCTGTGTCAGCCCAGCCTGAGTGGTTTCCTCAGTGCCGCCCTAGGTGCCTACAGAATCCTGGTGCCATGTGGCGCCGGTGATCAAACAGTGCCGATGGGTAGTGTGGGGCCAGCTCATGGCGCCCGCTGGCATTGCCGTGAAGTGGGGGGTTAAGTAAAGTTGTCTGGGTCTCTGCCTCCTCGAGGATGATGATGATTGAGGCAGGCCGGACTGGATTCTGGAGTCATGAGCCCGGGCCGCCCAACTTTGCCGCCGTGTCCAGCCCTCTCGCCGGCGACTGGTGGTTTGAGTGGCACTGGTGCCGGAGCCGCTTGCGGCATCGACAGTTCTTCTGGTGCCGGTGGCAGCACCAGAGAACCCACCGGAGCAGATTAATACCCCGATAGACTGCCGGCGCAAGTATTGCGCACAGCTAGGATCTCCAGGAACTCTGCCTCACCCTTCTTCAGGTGTGACGCTCCTGGACACTCCTTCCAGGCATAGAAGCCCAAAACTTGACTAGCCCCGGATGCTGACTCTGCGGAGTTTGACTTCTCGGGGAGGAGAGTATTCTTTCTCTTTCTGTAGCAGCACATCAGGCCCATCATGCTGCCTACAACAGGCACTTGTGGTCTTTGTTAGGGCAAGTCCTACCATCAAGACTGACATGGAGGCAGCCAGACAAGCCATTGCTCTCTCCACACATGGCCTGGAGCTTGCGAGACACCAAGCAAGGGCATCGTACAACGCCAGTGAGGTGGCGTCCAGGTTAGCGGGGACAGCAGTCTGCATCAGGTGGACGGCATGGCTTTGTCTATCCCGGTTATCACCCGTGGCTCGTCGATGGGTGATTACCTCCTCCTTCCCGGGATCCCACCTTTTTTCCCGTCTGGTGATACAGGAACTTCAGGGGTGAGTTCCTTCTCTCAGCCAGAGGGAGACCCCATCTCACCCAGATCAGTCCCAGACCTAGTTAGGTCTGAATGGAGCTCCTCCCTTCTGTGTCTCCCCCACAGGAGGCTGAGGGATTCTCTTCCCTCAGGGAGGTACCAGGTCCCCTTCAGGGGGCCTGGTAATCACCCACCAGTGAAGAATGGTGAAGATTGACACAGATAAGATATGAAAATTACAGCCGGGCTGGTGGCGCTGAGGGTTGAGCGCTGGGCGCCATATCTTGCACCACGCCTCCCGAACCGGGGTAGCCGGAGTCGGCAGGGGTTGGAGAGGATGGGCGTCCGGAGGACAGCTCTCCTTTCCCTGAGGAGGGTTCAGGACCTCTCTGTGTCCTAGTGACCCCTGATGGAGATCGGGGGCAGCACAGGCACACCAGCCAGGGGAGGAGTGTGGCAGACGTCAGCAGGGTAACTATGTATGGACGTCATTGCATGCCGCACTCCTAGGGGAACCTTTTTAAAAAAACAAACAAAAAAAAAACACACCATAGATTGTGGAGATGATGGGGGCTCCAGGGGCAGGGCTCGCAGCCCATTGCTGGCCCATCTCCTCAGAAGACTCCAGGTCCGACCCGGCACCCAGGTAAGGCCTCTCTAATTGCAGATAGGCTGTTAGGGGAGAACGGACCCATCCGGGGGGGGGTGATCCGGGAGGCTAGGTCTGCCTGGGTAGTCGGGGGGGAGTCTCTCAGAGCATTGGGTTCAGGCAGGGAGTAGAAGTCCCGCCGAGAGAGCACCCCGGAAGGATGCCTGGCCGTGGAGGAGAATAAATAAAATATACAAAAAAAAAAAAATTACATACCTACCATAATTCTTGATCTTTCTGTGTATCTTCACCATTCATCACTGCTTCCCACCTCCTTCCCCTCTTTGGGCCTTAACGTAAAACTCTTGCTGTGAATCCCCAAATGCCAGCCTCTTCAGTGGCTTTGGTGTTAACCTGTTTTTAGGGAGAACAGGTAAACTGACTTGCACTGACCCCAGCGCTTCCCAGCCCCTATCTCCAGGCTAGGCAAACCGCGGCACTTAGCCCCATCTCCAACCCCTTTATCCCAGCCCACCACCCTGTGTCCACACTGTCCTGTCTTTCCCACCCCTTCTTCCCCTTTTCCCATACTTCTCCTTCTGACGCAGGCTTACTTTGCACATCGCCGCAGTTACTGGTTTGGCTTGGATTTATGTACCCTTATGTTAATATTGTCTATCTGTTTACTGTACTCTCAATGTTTTATCTGTGTATTGTCCTGAATTCCTTGCATTGTTGTTTATGTACATGATGTGGAACCTCTCAACAAGCATCCACTCACAGGTGTATCCAGGATTTCAATAAATAAAAAAAAAAAAAAAAAGAGAAACAAATGTAAGCACAATGCTTACTATTAATCATTTTTGCTGAAATTGTAAAGGGAGAATATTACCCCCCCCCCAGCTTCCTGCATCTCCGATCGCTAGTCTAGAAAACAACTCTTGCAATTAGCAACTTCAGTGACCGTTTTCAAACACTAGCATCAGCATGCTGACTGTATTATAACTTTGGGCCCCAGTTACCTGAGAGACTGCATGAACACCATTTTGCGACTAAGGGGTATCAATACAAACACCCATCTTGACTAGGAGAGGGGCACCCTAAAGCCACACTCCCTAAAACCCATAGTACAAATGCTATAGTCTGCCCCCCCCTTAATAGCGCCCAACATGACCAGCATATAATCAAATGATTGTTGCACATCTTAGCCACGGTACTGCATCTTCAAACAACTGTGTACAAAACGAAAAAGTCAACGATAACTTGGTACCATGGCAAATTAGTTACAGCCACCGTGTTTCTGGGTCCCAAAGTCCTCTCAGTCGCTATCGCATTCTTCCTCATCCTCGCAATGTGGGGTAGCGGCTTTTCCATCATATTCCACTTCTGTTTTCGTGGCCTATCTTCCAGCGTCCTTTGGGTCTGAAAAGTGCTATGTTTTCCCTCTGCGTGTTATGAGGAGCCGAGCTGGGAGCAGGAAAGAGTGGATGATGCCTAGGGCTTGCAAACATTGCCTTACTGAATCAAATTGCTTCCTGCAAGCCCTGGTCTGAAAAGACAGATCTGGAAAAACCTTCACATCAGTGTCGTTGATCAGCAACAGCTATGTTGCTTTTGCCGCAGCTACAATTACGTCCTTAACATGGGAGCCAGAGGTGCGCAGCAAAATGGTGTATGGCTTTTATGTATTTTATATTTGTATGATATTGTAATGAAATGTATATGGTATGACATACTGTACAGTTTTGTGCGGTGCCCAGAGCCTTCGGGATTGGGCGTCTTTTTAAATAAATTTGATTTGATTTGATTTGGCTGCATTGAAGTTGAAGGCCTTACATGTGGGTTCACCCAGTAGACTTTTACAAACGAGTGTCACATGAAATCTTCCTGATGTGGTAAATATTCTTTCAGCCAGTGCTTTAAGAATTCCAGTAGTATTGCCAGCCCAGTGGCACTGAGGGTTGAGGCGCTGGACACCACACCGCACCATGCCAGTACCCAAGTTCAGGAACAAGCTCAGGTGCCAGGGGTTGGCAAGGTTGGAGCGAGTGTCGAGCACCTACAGGGCTGCTTTCCTCCCGGGAGGGCTGGAGCTTGTCTGGCGTACCAGCGGCTCCCGGTGGACACCAGGGGGAGGGTCACCAGAACACAGAAAGGCCGGCTCCGCAGGGTAGGCAACGGCACCTGACCCCCATGCCCACTGCTGGATCCACCTCGCCTGGCCTTCAGTTCCTCTGCCCGGGCCCTCACCTACAGCCAGCGTCTATGTTGTAAAGAGGAGGGGTGGCCCCACCCTGGAGGAGTTAAGTTGGGGGTGCTGGCTGTGGGGATGGGGGAGAGGAGGCCTGGGACCTCAGGTGGGCAGAAACAGGCAGGATGCCTGAGAGACTTTGCAGGCCATGACCAAAGGGAAAAGAGTTAATAAAAAAAAAGAAAAAAAAGAATTCCAGTAGTTTGATGCCTTCAGCACCTTCCGGTATGCCTGTGATTCAGATGTTCTCTGATCAGCTTTCATTCCCCAGGACTTCCAGCTTCCCCCGCATCTGCATGTTCTCCTGAGTTAAGGTATTGACTGCTGCTTGGGTAGTTGTGGATCTTTTGTTAGCTTTCACAACTGTCCTTGTAAGTTCTTTTAAGGCCGCATCTTGTGTTTCAAGTTTGTTCAGGCTTCTTTCAATCTTGGAGTCCATAGCTCTCATGGACCCCATCATGGCCTGCCATGGGAGTTCCGAGCTTGAGTCTGCGATCCTCCCTGAAGTGCTGAAGTAGTTTCATTGGCCTTGCTGGACTACTGCCCTAATGTTTTTGAGGAGCTTGCTTGCTGGTTCTTTGGTCTCCCCATCAATATTCAGTATCTTTTGATTCCTTATTTGCTGAAGTATCCGATTCTACCAAGCAAACTGATTTTAAACTGCCAAACAAAAGTGTTTTCTTTGTTTTTATTAAGACACGAGGTGGAGCTTGTAAGAGAACAGCCTGCCTTGAAGATGGCTCTCTAGTGCCACCCAGCTATACTTTTAATGTTGCTATACCACACTAAATAAAAGGCTCACTACAAGTGACCTGTTTACTACTGGAATCCGTGAGCCACGGATCCGATGCAATAACCTAGCCACAGTGTTTTCCATAGCGTGTGATGCCCGCATCCTTTAGCGACTGAAATTCAGCCAAACCACAAAAAGCATATTAACAAAAAAAAAAGGAAAGGATAACACAGTTCAAAGCTATGCCTTATCCCTGAACCCGGACAACTAGCGCCCGGCGGTCTCTCTTGCTCACCGTTCTGACAAGCAGAGTGTTAGACTGCTGCTACTTTTGTTGAAGACGCAACCACAGATGAAAGCATACTGCTGGCAAGACCACAAGGAAATCTCAGTCTTGCTAGCAGCCCCAGAACCCACCACAGTCGCACTTTGTAGCAGTCAGGAAAGTGGGTAGAGACAAACGTGGAAAGTCAGCTGAATAAATGAAAGGAATGGTTGGTGGGAGAGAATGGTGGCAAACAAAACTCGAAAGGTGTTGCTTTCCAGCACCCCTACTGACAAGTGGAGGGACTATTTGTTTTGAAAAAAAAAAGAAAAACATAATATTTTTTTCCCCAAAACTTACAATATTTCTCAACATATACCCATTTTATAAGTGCAGTAACACACTCCGGGTTGTGGGTTATGCTCTGATAAACATACTTCTAGGGGCAGTAAGGCACAAGGTCGTCCCAAGGCATGCGATTATCAGAGCATAACCCACACACTGTTGTGTGTTATTGCTTGCATAATATACCCTGTGATTTCAGTTATTCCCATGGAAACAGAGTTTGACATAATTTACTTTAGGAAACCTCACATGACAGATAACACAGCGCCCTACTATACACAACCCTAGCCAATTCGATTCACAATTCTGACAACTCCTTGTTGCTTAAAAAAAATATATATTTTTAAGAAAATGGAACCATAGAGAGCCCAAACTAATATGGCATTTCTGCATGGCAACAGCATCATCAAGGTAACATTCTTCAACCCGGTTGTGCAGAGGGCTGAGGCGCTGGATGCCACACCTCACGCCACGCAGGTGACCCAGGTTTGGCAGTGAGCTTGGGTCATTGGGGGTCAGCGGGGGGAGGGAAAGGACACTGAGTAGCTGCTGGCTGGCAGCTCTCACCTCTGGAGGGTTCAGAAGGGCTTCTTGGTGCTTGGCTGCCCCAGTGGAGGCTGGGTGACAGTGCCACCTCTGAGAACCTAGGTGCAAGGCCAGGGAGGCGGAATTATTATTTGAATTTTGATAACCAGGTGGGCCCACTGAGACAGTTCGAGTCCCTTTTTCCTGGGGAATAGAGACAATTCCATGAGTAGAATGCAAATACAGTAGAGTGAAGACAATTCTTCTTTTTTTTTCACAACTCTTTTCTGGCTCCATGGAGCCTCGGAGAACTCTCTTGGGCATCCACTTGCCCCAGCTCTACCTGCAGGCCTGAAACTCACCAGCATCCTGGCACCAGCCCAGCTATCCCCTTGGCTCTGAGCCCTCCCGAGGTGGCTGCCATCATCCCAGGGCACTCTATCTGCAAATTTGGGCTGGGCTGGTCTCGGCCCAGGAGCTGGATGAGTCCAACCAATGGAGTGTGGCTGCAGGGTGGTGCCATCGCCTATCCCTGGGATCTCTGGGAGCGGGGAATTTTTCTTATATGCCCTCCATCCGCCCTCCCCCGAGAGCTCGGACGTGCAATGGCGTCGGGTCGCCTGCCGCAGCTCTCGTCCCGCTACGTAATGCCCCCTAGCATGTACAGTACCACTGGTCTCCACAGGGGGCCACTGCAATGCCAGGCATGCCTGAATCCCACCCCAGAGAGAGGAGAGCTGTCCTCCGGATGCTCGATCCTCTCTCTCCCCTGCCGACCCCCGGCGGCTCAGGCTTATTCCCGAACCCAGGTCACCAGCGTAGTGCGAGGTATGGCGTCCAGCGCCAACCTCGCACCACCGGCCGGGCCAGGTGAAGACCATTATAAGAGTAGATACAAGTACAGTTTGGTAAAGAAGTAATACAGATAAGTAGCAGCGAAATCAGTATGCAGCAAGAAAGCATTACATTTGAAATTAAACAGTTAGATCTACAGTTACATTGTGGAATATGCAGTCAGTTCCGACAGATTTGGACCAAGAGTCCATGGAGGTCCCACAGCGCCCATTGAGGAATATACATCTTTGGTAGGCTAGGTCAACAGTGATGGAAACTTGAGACTGAGTAGTTCATGTAGGTCAACTGCAGTGTGGAGATAGCAACAAACAACCGGTATGGTAATGTGAGACCAGCGTTATAAAGTATATAAATACAAGCACTATATATTATACATATTTACAACATACACAAGCTAATTACAGTATATAGGAGAATGGGTGCAGGGAGGAAGAGTTATTGAAGAAGCAGGTGAGCCAGTAAGGCATTAGAGATTGCTCCAAGGGGATAGGTGGGAGATTTGGAGAGATACAAGATAAGGAGTGAGGAGCAAAGGTTTATCAGAGGGTATTGGGTGCAGCCACCGAGCAGGTTGGGGAGGAAGAAAATTCTTATAGGGTTTCTTAAACAGGGAAGAGTCAAACTTGAGAGCATGCTGTGGGGAAGGGTATTCCATTTTGAGGAGCCAAGAAGGTAAAGATTGCCTGCCAATGGCAAGATGAACCTTAGGAAGGCTTAGCAATGGGTGGTGAGAGTGTTGAAAGGTCCTAGGGGAGGATTTTCGGGTGAGGAGCCCTGAGAGGATGGGTGAGGGAGGAAGGTAAGCAAGTTTGAACGTGGTGCATAGGACAGGGAAGTCCATTCTGGACTGAAAAGAGGGCCACCCTAGGGATTTGAGAACGATGCAGTGGAGGGCTCGGGCTGGAGCTGCATCAGCGAAATGGTCAATTCTGTGGTAGGCCTGTCTGAGCTTGTTTAAGGTGGTGATCTTGACAGAGTGAGTTATGGGAGCACCATAGAATAAGGTGGGGAGGAGGGTGGCAGAGGCAACGATTTTTCTAGCACACGGAGTAAGATAGGGGGAAGTACGGTGGAGGAGGCAGAGTTTCTGATTTGTGGTTAACAATACTATTGACATGTGTATCGAAGGCTAGATGTTCATCGAGAATCATACCCTGGTATTTGAAGGATTCAACCCCTTCGAGAGGTTGGCCCAATGATGTGTTAATGATTAAAGGAGGCTGAGAGGTTTGGTCAAAGGAAGTATGGCTGAACAGCTTAATTTGTTTTGTTTTTTTTGTATTCAGTACCAACAGGTTTTCTTTAAACCAGGTTTCCAATTGATGGAAGTCAGTTTCTAGGTGAGACCTGATAGCTGAAATGTCTGTACCATGCCTGTATAGGATGGCATCATTGGCGTAAAGCTGGACTGATCCTCCCCCCACCCCACACAGTTAAGGGGCAGATCGTTGATAGAGAGAGAAAAATAGAGGCCCGAGAATAGATCCTTGGGGGACCCCATCCATGACTGAAGATAGAGAGGAGAGGCACCTCCTCATTTGACGCACTGGAATCGGTTGGTTAGGTAGTTTGATATCCAGGAAAGGAAGCTGGTATCGAGCCCTAACAGTTGTAGCTTGAAATGAGAAGTTGGTGGTTTACAAAGTCAAAGGCCTTGGTGAGGTCAATAAAGACAACCCCTGTGGCACTACCATGGTCCATTTCATGAAAGATGTCAGAGGTGACCTTCAAGAGAGCAGATTCAGTGCCATGTGATTTCCTGAAGCCATGTCGATGCATTGTGAGTGCATTGGTCTGTTCAAGGAAGGAGTGTAACTGATTGTAAAGGATTCTTTCTTGAATTTTTGCTATCAAACACAGTATTGAAATGGGTCTGTAATTTTTTACGAGGTTAGTCGGGCCCAATTTGTACACAGGGACAACAATAGTGGTTTTCCATTTATCAGATACAGAGTTTGTGAGGAAGGATCGGTTAAACAACTGGGCAGTTGGGTAAGCCACAGCTGGGCACCAAGCCTAAGGAATCTGGGAGGCCAGGTGTCAAAGCCGGTGGAGCTATCAGGATTGAGGCACAGTAGGAGTTTATGGACTTCCCCCTGTGAAGTAAGTTTTAGGTGAAAGATGGGGGAGTGAGGTTCAGTATAGGGGGATTGTGGCATAGGGCTGTTAGCCAGGAGACCTGATTTGTAGATTTCAAGGTTCGTGAAGAATGTGTTTATTCCTGCAGTGATTTCAGAGGGTGAGGATAGCTCTGAGCCGTTCCATAACATGACCTGGGGGGGTGCTCCATTCATGTCCCTTGAGAAGGTTGTTAATTTGCTTCCAGAAGCATTTTGGGTTACTAAGGTTGCATTTTTGTAGGGACCGTAGATACTGTCACTTGGATTTGGTTACTTTGGCCTTACATATGTTCCATAGCTGCTGGTAGGAATTCCAATCAGTAGTGAGTCCTGACTTTTCGTATGAGCGCCAAGCCTTATCTCTTGAGCACATTAGGGACCGGAGCTCTTGAGAGAGCCAGGGGGAGTGAATTCCTTTAGCTCTTCTCATCTTGAGGGGGGCATGAAGGTCAAGAACCGGGGTGAAAGTCTTGATTAGGTAATCAAGTGCCTGATTGATATCAGGGAGGGTGGAGATGGGTGACTAGTCTGAGGAGGCAAGACTGTGAATAAATTCAGAGGTGGAAAAGTCTAAGGTCTCTGGCTTTGATAATTTTGGTGTGGGTGTGGAAGGTCATTATTCCAGATACAGAGGGTCGGGGAGTGGTCACTTAGTACATCAGGGAGGATGCCGGACGATCTGATATGGGACCTGTTGTTAGCATCCAGTAGAGATGTGTGTGATTCCACGATTTCATATTGAGCCTAGCTGGTTGCTCGATAAGTTTCTCAGACCTAGCATCTGATATAGCTGATAGGTATAGACCATTTTTCTGGGCCGCGCCAGTCAAGATTGAAGTCACCACAGATTATAATGCCACTATGGTGGAGGTGTCTAGACTGGCGAAAAGCTCTGAGTAGGAGGTAGGTGCTAGTTTTGGAGGTAGGTAGATGCACCCTATTGTCAGTCATTTGATTTTGCCAAAGGTGATTGATATGAATAGGTAATCGATGTTTGGGTCTAGGTTTAAGTCTGACTGTTCGTCAACCACCAGGCCATTCCTGGTGTATATTAGTAGCCCCCTTTCTTTCTTTCTGGGTCTGTCCCGACAGTAAGAGGAGTACCTGGGAAGGGCAATTTCGTGGGATTGTATAGAGGGTTTTAGCCAGGACTCAGTTAAGCACAAAACATCAGGCTTGTGTTGTTGAATCCAACCTTCGATTTCTGGCATTTTTCGTCTAACACTTTGGATGTTCATGTGGGCTATCCTGAAACCTTTTATCTCTGACCATGTTGGACAGGAAGATTGGGGGTGATCCTGCCCCTTCTTACTGGGTTCAGGGTTTAATTCAATGTCGCCAGAGAGTAGGAGTAGACAGAGCTGGGAGCGGAGAATGGGTGAGCGCATGAATGAAGATTTACACCAATTCCTTGGCGGAGCCCACCTAAGGTTGTTTTGGCATGCAGGGCGGGATAGGGTATCTGAGGTTAATGAAGAACGTGCCTGAGACGTTATAAACTTTGTGACAGGGAGGTGGGACAGAGTACAGGGAGGTGAGGGGAGAGGTGGATATCCTATCCTTAACAAGTGTGGCTGGCCAGGGACAGACCAGGACAGAGTATATCCACAGCAGACTAGTTGACATGGAGAGGAGCATGCTTTCAGAGAGGGTATTTGGATTTAATATAGAGCAAGAAGGCTGATACAGGTCCTCCTTGAGTCTCTGGATGTTTGCCGTTGATGTAACCAACTAGGCTATTTAGGAATTGACTTCAGGAAAGAGTGCTAAAAGTTTTAAGATAGTTTTATTAGAGTATTTCCACTGTCAGCAGAAGCCAGGAGGTTATGACTGAGTGGCTTAAGCAGGTCTTGGTGTGATACTCCCAGGTGAGGGGCTGGCAGAGGTTCAGTAGTTAGAGCCCAGACTAGGCGTGTCTAGTATGCTACTTTGGAAAATTGCCCAATGGAGAGGTCGCCCGATAGACATGGGCGGGGTCAGTGTGTATTTAAGGTGACCTCAGGAGGGGGTGGGAGGGCAGGCCGAAAAACCTTCTAGAGAGCAGGGGCTGAAGATGCTAATGCTGGCTACCAGGGATGGCCAAGAAGCTGAACAGAATCAGCCCTGGAGAGCCTGCAAGCTCTGTAGCCAATCCGTTTTTGTTTGCTGCTAAAGGCAGCCAATGAGAGTCATCCTACAGTGAGTGGCTAGCCAATCGTTGTTCCGGCTTAGGAGCCAGATTCAAGGTGTTGTACCTGGGCTGTGGAGTCCTCTGGTGATGCGGTGGTAGGAGATGGACTGGCCAGAGGCTTCTTCCCGACGGTTGGAGGCAGCAGGGCAGACCCAGGAAGGGGCTTCACCTGGGGAGAGAAGACAGGAAAATTACAGTTATAGTCTAGGGACAAAAGGCTTGTCCGTACACTAAATTGGCCAGCTGAAGGGGCTGTAGACTGGAGCTGTGGTGTGCATGCGCACCTCCACACACATACATCGCCGCTTCCGGGGTCCCGGGTAGCTAGGGTGGAGGAAAACAGTGGAAATGTCTGGGTTCACCACACGATGAAGCCTCCAGGCCAGTTTGGGAGTTCCATCAGGAAGCGCATAGTGCAGGTAAGTTCCCGAAAGACCCTGAGTATGGTAAAGGGTGGTAGGATACAGTATTGCACGCCGCAGCAGATAAAATAAAAAAAAAAAAATGGCATTCTTGGAGGCACCACTGTCAGTCACAGGTACAAACTTAAACTGACTGAAGTGACAATGTTAGGTTGTTCAGCCAGACAGCTGAATACCTAAACATGGTGCAGACTGCGGAGTCAGCCACTAGTGGAAGTGAAAAAGTGCCTTAATAAGGTGATGGCACTGATTACCCCGGAAACGGTACTGCTGACACCACCCTGAGAAACAGACCCAAAAGGCCCACCAAGATCTACTAAACAATAACCACTAACAAGCGGAATTCAATAGATAAATAAAACTTAAGTTAAAAGCAATAAATAGGTTTTGGTAAGCAGAATTACACATTTAGTGCAATAGACAGTTAAAGCGTTCAGTGCAACTGGCAGTTAAACCAGGCTATGCGAATTCTAAAATCTGTCTTATTACTCTAAAGCTTACAAAGACACCACTCTAAATTATGATAATTACCTGCTACTCTAAGGTTGGCACATACTTATCACTCTAAATTTCGGGACACCGCCAAAGCCCACAGAAACATAGACAAGCATTTGTCAATGCCGAACGTTCGCTTGCAGGTATTTGCAGTGGTATTTGGCACTTGGACATGGCTTAAAAAAATCAGTGACAAAGAAGTACAAGCATTTGTCAATGCAGAATGTTGCTTGCTTCTATGTGCTGTTTAGGTATTTGGAACTCATTGGAGTGCAAATATTGAAAATTCGCGAACTTACGAGCGTCCCGTAGGAACTGCGCAACGACGCTCGTGAAACAGTCATTTTAGAATTTTTCACCAAATTTTCAACATAGCCATTTTAAGACCCTCTGCTCATGAACAGTGTCACTGTGATTTTCTTAATGTGTCCCATACATTGAGTTCGACACCGACTGCGCCATTGTGCGCTACATGGGCGGAAACTACGTTTGGGCAGGATGTGAAAATGACAGCTGTACTGCTCATGAGGAGGTGTGGTAAAATGGCAATGTTGAAAATCTGGAGTGAAAATATTGAAAATTGCAAACTTACGAGCTCATGAGGGAACCGCTAACGATGCTCGTGAAACAGTAATTTTTTGGAATTTTGCACCAAATTTTCAACATGGGGTTTTGGGACCCCTTCTCATGAATGATGTCACTGTTCATGGCATTATTCAGGTCCGAAGGGTGATTTTGTGCAGTGACTGCGCCGGTGACTGAAATCACCCTTCCCAAACTAACACCATGACAGTGACATCACTCATGAGAAGGGTCCAAAAACCCCATGAAATCAAAAATCAAAAAAACCTGAGATATGCAATAAAGTTGAAAACCCCTATCTAGCCCATTATACAGCTTACGGCATTTCCTCAGTTCGCGGTCGGCTTTGAAGAGTGCAGACAGTTCCTGGTCCTACAAAGATCATCGCCAAGCTCCGGAGGGAAGTATGGGGTGAGGGGGTGGGGAGCAGGTGCGCAGTGGGTGGGTGCGGGTTGTGGGGAGGAGGGGCTGGGAGAAGGCTGTGGGACCGCTTTTTGTTTTGCAGGTGAAAAAGATGTGGGACATTTGCCACGCTGGGGTGGGCTCCCAGCGTGGCAGAAGGATGGCTGGGGGCCGTGGAGTGACGGTGATTGGCAACTCTCGACGGCAGCCGACGCTGACTGGCACGCTGGGTGGGCTCCCAGCGTGGCAGCAAAATTGGGGGAGGGCGTGACGCAGAGTGGCACCGCAGTGGTTTTCTTTGAGAGAAGACCACCGCTGTCATACACAGCACCGGTGCGGATTGGTGCAGGATCGCCACGCCTGCTCAAGGGAGCAGAGGATTGGTCAGGAGAGGCACACCTCCAAAGTGTCCCACTCTCCCAAGACATTCCTTGCGCATGCGCGCAAGCGAATGTAAAAAAGGGCTAGGTCTTACCGCTAGTAAATAGAAGGTTATTTTTTGTGGCTGTGGGCAACTACCAGCCCTGAGAAGGGCTTTTGTGAGGGATCAGACCTGTCCTGGCACTGTGGCCCAGTAGCCAATTGGCTAGGCACTGGGTAACTTTGTTAGCCCACCTCAGCACTGGGATAAGGGCCACTAGACTGTTACCCACTTACCACACCACCTCCCAAAGACTCCCTCCTTGGGTGCCATGCCTCTATCTCTCTCTCTCTCTCTCTCTCTCCAGAGCATGGCTGTTGTTAGTTTTGTAAAACGATACAAGCATTTGTAGATGTGGTTCACTGCTAGCTGAGTGCTCTTGGTTCCTCACCACTAGCTGACCTGCTAACCAAGTGTGTGTGTTTTTTGGTTTTTCAACTTTCTTTTTCTCCCCCACACACTGTCTTGCCCTCTCTCTGATGATGGCCTCCCAGCCTCGTCACCTGCCATCTCTGAGATTTACCTCTGGGCTTGGCTCGATTCCTCCCCAGTTTCTTCCCATAGTGGAGCTGGGGGGAACCTCAGTTCCCCCTCTGAGGACCTCGCTAACTTGAGGCTGCCCTGAGTGCAGTAGGAAGTGTGGGGTTTGCAGAGGGCCGTCATGATCATCCTGTCGCAGTCTAGTGGGTTTTTCCTCCTTCTCCGCACCCAAGTCACTCTGTGGAGCCAATAGCATGATGCTACATGCAGAGTGTGCTGACATGTCCCCCCGTCCCCTAGCCTATCCACCCGTATCACCACCTATGGTCACCTAGGTGTCTGTGTTGTAAGCCCTCCCTTTGTGGCCTCTGACCCTGCTAGATCAATGGCCTCATTTCCTTCCCACTTCTAGTGTAGAGTTTTTGGACCAGGTTCAGCTTGCTTCATGGCCGGGGCCCAGAAAGTCATACAGACTACACTTTAATTGTTATAAACTCTATGCTTTTATTGCAGCAAATAAAAAGTCCCTAATATAAACAAAACTAAACAGCTAACAGCCCACTACTGTTAGAGCTACAAGCAAACAGAGAATACAAAGATGATCAGAATTAGTATTACCCCTGTCCTCCGGGAATTCGAGCGCCACTGGATTTTGATGGTAGGTGGTCGTCTGCTTCTTTCTTCTCAAACCTCTCAAATTCACTGAGGCTCACAATCTGTGCTTCTTATATGCAGCAGTTGT
This sequence comes from Neoceratodus forsteri, assembly GCA_016271365.2. Taxonomy (NCBI): domain Eukaryota; kingdom Metazoa; phylum Chordata; order Ceratodontiformes; family Ceratodontidae; genus Neoceratodus; species Neoceratodus forsteri. The sequence goes on along the minus strand of JADMNL010000027.1, from coordinate 286,520,100 downwards.
TTATGACAAGAAAGGCAAAAAGAGGAAGTTTTGTACAATAGGGGTATTTTAACCATAAAAGTCAGGAAAATAAGTGTTATGAGATAAGGGTATGTTTGAACACAACAGACTGTCTTTCATTAACACCTGGTCTTCTTGCACGTACCATTTTATTTTCACTCATCCAGTTCCTTCTTTTAATCACGTCAAGTCTGGTATGTCATCCTGTCCTTACACAAAAACATTTTGCTAGCTACAACAAATTTTACCTTGAGCAAAGCATGTGCTTTTAACCGTTATTTTCTAGTACCTTTTCATTAAACGTTTTGCTATTATCTTACAGTCCTTATTCCTTCAACATTTTGCTTTCATCCAACATTTGCCATAATTCCACAGTTCCCACCATGTGGGGAGGAGAGGACCCTAAAGGAGGTATCTGACTCCCCACCTTGTAAACAGTTATGATGAGATTTGTGGTTAAATGTTTTTCACAAGTAAGTATAATAACAAAGGTAACTGCAATGTTACCAAAAGAACCCTCTAGTCATGAGGGTAGTCCAAAGCATAAACATGATAGCCGAATACTTGCATTATGCGTTACATTATTAGCTACTGCTTAAAACGTTATAGCTTGTCTAGCAATGTAAATCAAGTGCATGCCTTTTTCCTAAAAGCTTTTATAATGCAGGCCGTGTCTTAGAGCCTTGTTAATTGGGCCCTCTGTAGATTGTGAATTTGCTTGTTATGGTTCTTAATGGTACACCAGAGGCAGCATGACATGATTAGGAGAATTGCAATGACAATTGCTTGTAAGACAAAACTGGGAGCACTGGCCGATGGGCAGGAGGAGAGAGAGGCCCTTCAGGGGGATCTGGATACCCTGGGAGGGTGGGTAAGGAAGTGGGGATTGAAGTTCAATGCAGAGAAATGTAGGGTGCTGCATCTGGGGGTCAGAAACCCAGGCCACGCATACACCTGGGGGGGGGTCACACTGCAAGTAACATCGGAGAGGGACCTGGGGTAGTGGTGGACAAGCAAATGAATAACACTAAGAATTGTCAAACAGCTGCAGCAAAAGCAAACAGGATACTGGCTGTACAACCAGGAGGATTACCTCCAGGAGGAGGGAGGTAATTCTCCTCTATAATGCCCTGGTTAGGCCGCATCTTGAGTACTGTGTGCAGTTCTGGAGACCCCATCTTAAGAGGGACATGGTGCTTTTGGAGAGTGTCAGAGGAGGCCGACCAGGATGATTCAGGGCATGGAGGATAGGCCCTGTGAGGAGAAACTGGAAGAACAGTCTGTACACATTGGAGGAGAGGAGGGACAGGGGGACATGATAGGAGTTTTCAAGTATGTAAAGGGGATAAATAAGGTGGAGCCAGGAAGTGTTCAGGCTTAGAAGGAAACAACCAGGGGCATGAGTGGAAGCTGGAAGGGGGAGTACAGGAGGCGCAGGAGACACTTCTTCTCTCAAGAGGGTGGTGGAACCATGGAGCGCACTGCCCTACGAGTCTGGTGGAAGAGAACACAGTGGAAGGATTCAAGAAGGGTTGGGAAGGGTACAGGGGATACTGAAGCGGAAAGACCACCTCTGGAGCTGGGGTGGAGGAGCAGAGCTCCCAGTAGGGGGCTAGCTTCAGAGCAGACACAATAGACCATAGGGCCTATTCTTCTGGCATTTACTCTGATACTATGACTATGAAAGCTTTGAAAGCTGATTTCAGTCTGCTGTCTGAGAGCATGAGATCTAGGTCCCCCTGGTGGATCATGTCATTCATAACTTGCTCGGTATTATACATTTTATTACTGACCTCCACTAAATGTGTATCCTTTCTGACCAGTAGGGCTTGGAGGGCCAAGATTAAAGTCTCAATAGGGGCTTTGAAAGTGGGTAAGTATTGGTCAATGTCGGGGTTGTCTGGGTCACTTTGTATAATGTCCTCTCCAAAGACAGGGATGAGCTTGCTGACTGTCTGGCCTAGCACGCTGTGCTCTGGGGGTAAAGCAAAATTTTGGGGCACTGACATTACAGGTGAGATGTCCATAGGAGAAGGTTTTGTGGTTGGTTACCACACAATACTGGCTTTGTTGCCTATGCCACTTGGTTAACTTGACAGGGCATGAGGTCATTAGAGTATCCTGATACTTAGCTATGTCATCCTCTATGGTGTACCCACACACTGGGGCAATGACATCACACACATTACCTGCATAGATATCTATATTTTTTACAGAGCAACAGTCAAGGTGAGGGATTGCCCATATTTGGACTTCTTGGACATACACTAATAAAGGGGCTGTCTAAATGTTTCCTTATATATTTCATTTTTAGGTAGCCTATGGAGTGAATGACAGCCAGTTTGTCAGATACTGAGGTATTGGGATCAAATACAGATAGGACACTATAAAGGAGATGTACATGACATTCTTAAGGGAGCAGGAGCCCTCCCCATAACAGGAGCCATGACTGGGATGAAGTTACGTATCCTAAGTTCCAGATAGTGCCTAAGGAGAGGGACCTGCAGCTGCTTATGTAGTCCCAATTAATCTTTTCCTTTTTAGACACACATTGAGGGCAATACCATTTGGCAAGACAGGCATCTTTTATAAGGTCAGGGATGCGGCCATTTTCTACACTTTGTAGTAACTTGGTTATAATACTTAAAACACATCATCCATAAACAGTGCAGATTATTTTTCTTCCTACTTTTTTCCCTTGTGCCTCATCATTGCTGGCCTCAGTTATTTAATTTACCTTAGATTGTGTTTCATTAAACAGCCTTGCAATATCGTGCATATCAAAGATTGTAAGCCTTTCCTCCTGGGTGATGCCCTCAATACCATGTAATTCTGCTTTGTCTGTTACCTGGACCTCATTATTTTCGAAGTACTCCATGTGATTTCTAATTTTATCTATATCTGCTCTGTTTCAAATGGACATACCTGAGCCAAATAGACCAGTGGCTGTACCTACGATACCTTTATTTCTCCTAGACCTAGTGCAGTAAGTCTCCTGGTATGGTAAGTACCATCATTTGCAACATTTCTAATAATCTCTTGTCCTCCTAACTGATCCTGAGCTCTGTGTTGGTAAGAAAAGCTATTATGTCTACTAATAATGATTCATAAAACAAAGAAACATTATTTTGTGTACAGTGTACAAATTCTGCCATGTTCCAATGTAAAATATTTAAAACAGGTATATGCATAAACTGAACATTATTTATCAAAGTCCCTGGTATTGAGGTGGCTGTCAGTCCACTTTTGGGTCCTGGTTGCAGCTGTGGGCATTGTGTGGGTGAGTGGAGGGGGTCCTTTAGTAAATATGGAATACCAGTCTTCTTCAGTGGGAGTAGGTGGGGAGAGATGATTTGGTAGTAGTTGGTTGGACCAGAGATTTTGGAGTTTGGGACAGGGTGCCCACAACTTGAACACACACTTGTGGTATATGATAGGGTTCTGTATAATCGCACTTTGGCACAGACCCAGTCTACACAGTCAAGGTATATACACAACACCACTGTCCAATTCATCCTGTTTGATATCCTTTGCTGCAAACACAATGAGATGCTTACTTATGCATTTTATAGATACTGTTCCCTTTAGTAGGCTGTGTCAGTCACATACACAGCCAACCACTGATCTTGGGGTCAAACAGCCCAACCATGTATGTGTTTGGGTCCTTTACACTACACCCCTGACTGGGTGATTGACTGACTGACTGGTATTTCAGTGGCATTTTGTAAAGAACAAGTAATAGCAGCTAGCTCAGCGTACTGAGAGGAGTGTGGAGTATAATAGTGAGAATTAATATGCCTTGGGGTCACCACTGCAAATCCTTTTTTTATGGCTTACCTTCAACACAATATGAGGACCCATCTGTAAACCAGTTTTCGGTTGTGGGTATGGGGGTGGTAAGTGCCAGGGGTTCAGGTAAGTATATAGCGTAAGTCAGAGGGCAGTCATATGGCTCTCCCGTGTATAGGATATATGCTGGCAACAAGGTTGTTTTCTTTGGAGTAATGTCCAGGTCTCTCTGCAAGAGCATTAAAGTCCACTGTGATAGTCTCTAAGAAGATACTGCTGTCTCCCCCGATTTGAGCAGGTAGTTTAGTGGAGTGCAAGGGGTGTGCAGGACAGTCTTTTGCAGTCCAGTGATGTACGTGAAGTGCTGCACAGCCCAAAATGTTGCTAGTAGATGCTTTTCATAGACAGATGATTTCTTTTGTACCCCAGTTAGCACTCTGGAGGCGTAGGCAACTGGTCTTAGCTTGTTTTGCTGTTCTTGGCATAGAACTGCAGCAATAGCAATTGGACAGGCAGATACTCCTAGATGAAACGGCAATGCTGGATTGGACTGGATTAGCAGTGTAGCTACTGATATGGTTCTCGCTGGGTTTGCTCACAGCCGTGTGCGTTCTTGAGCCCATGTTGCTCGGATGTCATCCATGAAACTTTTAGTAGTTCATACAGCAGCCATGCCAGTTTTGTGTAAAAAGGTATGAAATCTCTGTAATAGTTTGTGAGCCCTAGAAATGATCGTAGGGCAGTCTTTGTGACCGGCAGGTCTAGTCTTTAAATAGTCTTTACTTTTGCCACATCTGACTGCTTACCATTTGGAGTTACTGTGATACTTAGGAAGTTAACAGAAGCACTCATTAACTGGTACTTCTTTGGGTTTACTTTGAGTCCAGCTCTCTGTAATTAATAGAGCCAGCAGTTCTGCTAACAAGGTTAAATGTTCTGTTTTAGTCTTTGTTGCTAACAGGATGTCATCAATGTGCTGCAGTACAGCTTGCGGCTTAGAAAAGTGGATAAGTACTGTAGCCATTCTTTTATGGAAAATAGTGAGTTATGGAATCCTTGCGAGAGGCAGTTCCATGTGAATTGTTTATCTTTCCAGTTAAAAGCACATTTGTATTGTGAGTCTTTATGCAAGCACACTCCAAAATCCATTTGCAATGTCCAGAGTACTGAATACCTTCGCATTGGGGGATTTGGGATAGGAGGAGGGGTTTCTCTGACTATTGGGGCATATGCTGGGGTGACTGAATTTAGCTCTCGGTAGTCTCTAGTTAGTCTCCAGCCACCGTTGGGTTTTGTACTGGCCAAATTGGGGAGTTAGTCATGGACTCACTCTCTCAATACCCCTGTTGTAATAATGATTGAATAACAGTATCTAATCGTTCTCAAATTCTAGGGGATTTTGTACTGTTTCTGGGTGGCATGGATCTTTCCGTGATGACTTCCTCCCGGTCTAGCCAATTGCAAATGCCTCAGCATGCTGTGTAACTATTTGTACAACAGCTGGGGAGCTGTGAGTAGGGGAAGGGCAGAGTCTGAGTTTTTTTAATAGCAAAAATGGTATGTATATCAGAAATAGTAACAAGTTCAGGGGGTGCTGTGGAGCCCGAGCAAGATGGTGTACAACTGATGAAGCTCTGTAAACTGAACATTTAATACTACATTTAAAAGTGTTTCTTTTTGAATCTACTGGCACTAAAATTAAAGAGACTATATCAGATCTTGTCTACAATAAGATGGGAAACCTCCCTAAAGATCAGATGCACAGATCGGGAGCAAAGTCAGGATTTCAGGCTGCAGCTTCCACCATGAAGTCAGGCCAGGCCCGACTAGAAGAACCAGTTGAGACCTCAGGAGAGGAGACCTTACAAACTATAGGAAATAAACTGAATCACCTTACAGCTTCAGTGACTACTTTGTCCAATAAGTTTGACGGTCTTACTAATAGAGTGGCAGTACTGGAGACTAATACGGAATTTATTCAGATGGCCTCAACAGATGCAGTGAAGCAGGCTGATTCCATAATAGGAGGCGGTCTCTGCCGTTATTAAGGAAATGTCCACTGGAAGGCTCACTTATAATCTCTAGAGAAAAGTTCGGTCCTCAAGTATTCGCATTTAGGGATGTCGGAGGAATGTGAAGGGACCATATGGTGCTTTTTTTACAAGACTGGTTCCAACAGCAGCTCTGAGAGGAGATTAGCAGGAAAACTCTACTATTTCAAAAAGCTTATCGCGTAATGCAGAGAGGCAAGCCAGATAATCCAGAGGCACCCTGAGCAATTGTGCTTGTGACAGATGGCAGTGGCATACGGGACACTCTCTTGGCCTTGGCACGTCATCGAGGGCCATTACTGCAAGATGGCCAAAGAATTCAGCTCTTCCCAGACATCAGTTACACCACACGCCAGAAGTGGAAGCATTTCAATGGGGTGCAAACTTTGCTCCGAGAGACCCAAATATCACACGGCATCATTTTTCCAGTCTGATCTAAAGCATAGTGCATAAGAAGTTTTTTCAACGACCCCTAATGATGCCTTACAATGGGCCCGAAATCATTTGAGTGGAAAAGCTCTGCCCAGTTGGTTGGGGGAGAGCCAGTCAGAAGAGGAGGACACATGAGGGCCTGAAGTTCCCTGGGCAATCAGCTAATCAAACGTTTCCCCAAGATACTGATGTCTGAGGACTGTTGTATGCTGGATGTTATGAGAATTCTTCTAATAATTTCATGTTTAGCCACTTTATTTGGTAATTTCATGATAGCTACTGTCGTTTGGGCTTTCATCCTAATATAATGGAATATTATTGCAAGAGAGGTCTGTTATGCCTGAAAAATCTGGTTCATAGTTGTAAATGTGTCTATTGGGGGAATTTATTGTAATAGTACAATTTTGTTTAAGTGCCAGTAGTTGACAGCGAACCATCTAGATGAAAATGCATTGTATAACTTACAGATCTCATCAGGTTATATTTGTAGCACATTGTGTGCAAAACTGATTGTTTGCAGGTAATCGTCTAATCCTCTACGTGAGGACCAGGACTTTGGGAAAATTAAACTCTAAATCTAATGGACTGTAAACCATGCAGCTCATGGGCTGATTACATACCTTAATGTTATATACTTTGTTATATTTGTTATTTCCCCCGTAGGAAATATCTTAACAGCAGGGATAGTTCATTTATGTATATCAAGAGGGGTGGCGCCCTCTGCTGATATAATGACCTATTTTAGAATCTCTGCTTGAAATTCAAACTGTATGTTTGTCTAAAATAAATAAATAAATATGAAGTTAAAAAAAAGAAATAGTAACAAGTTCCTCAGTATGTGGTACCCCTCTAGTTACTAACAACAAGTTGGGCTTGATTCACACCCTGTTGTTGAAGTAGTCAATTATTGCCCAGGTCAGACCCTAAAATACTTTTCTCATCAGGCAGATTCATAAGATGTGCTAGCAGAAAAAAGGTACATCCATTTATTTTGATTTTGGCTGGTTTTGCTTTAATGGCAGTTGCCCTTGAGCCTTGAAATGCAGAGAGTTGCATCAACTCTCGAGTAGCAAGCGGATGTTTTTTCTGGTTGCAAGGTATGTATGATGGACATAGAAGCCCCTGTGTCAACACAGATTGCTGTGGGCCTCCATTCACAGCTGCTGATATGACTGGGCGATTCCATACATCATGCCAGAACCTCACTTCACCCACTGCTTGGACAGCTTTTAACCACTCCATTTTTAACTTCATATTATGTAACTCCTGTAAGAGTTCCCCATGAGTGGGTACCATGACTCCTGGGAGTTGCATTGGTGCAGATGCCTGTAACACAGGGCATTTGGGCTTGATATGTCCTGGCTGTTGACAATGGTAATAGACCATGGGTGTTTTAGCTGTAGCCATTTTTTTGCGTGGTCCTTCCATCGCAGCTATGGGTCCTTTTCTAGTCCTGCCCTGGGAATGGGCAAGAGCTTCCGCTTTTTGTAACTTAGTCATTAGACTGAGGTACCACATATTCTCAGTACCCGATACTCCAATGAGTGACCTAAGCTCCGGTAGGATACTTGACAGCAACCTCTTTTTAAAGGTTCTATCATTGTATGCAGGGCGTCTGCCACCATTGGGGGGGTGAAGCAGTAGTATGTGTATAAGCGCTCAGTGTACCCCGCAATTGGCTCTTCCGTTCTTTGATGAGCCATTGCAAAGATTTGGTGGCAGTCTATGTCCTTGGCCACCGATTTGGGCACTTGTGCCAGGAACCTATCAGTAGTCCAATTGTTTCCCTGCAGGGTATTAGCAGGAGTTCTGCACGTAACTCCGAATGGAGGCAATGGAGAACTACATCTCTTACATCCTCGTCTTCTAGAGAACTATGCAGCCTTCTAAAAGTACTAACTTGGCTAAAAACATCAGCCGCATTGTCCCCATGATTTATAGGTCCTATTTCTTGGCTTAAAGCCACTAAGTCGGCCCACTAAGGTTGTGCCAGGTGATGGTTTGCCTGGTGGTTAGCTCTTGGTTATTTTGATGTATTCGGGTGACTGTAGGGGCCATAACGGGGGCCCGAACACAATCTTCCGGGTATTTTTGGCAATGTTCCTGCCAGTCAGCATCTTCTGTGTTTTCCCAATCTACTTCATCCTCATCCGAATCATTATTTAGAGAGGCACAATTGTAGGCAGCAACCACTGCTCTGTGTTTTTTCTAATTGATTTTCTAGTTCTTGAATATGCTGCTCACATTTACGGTGGTCCACACTAGGTTTGGAGGAGTTTTGTGAGAGGCACCTAATGACTCCCTTCGCCTCTTCCAAACACTTGGATAGGTGGCAATTTTCTTTTTCTAGGTGTTGGTTGCCTATTTTGGCTTGGGAGGCAGCAGCTTCCTTGACTGATGCTGTTTGAGCAGTTGTAAGGACTTGGTGGCGTCCTTATAACATTGTAATTTGTTGTTTACACTGTTCTAGTTCTGTTAGTAACTTTTCTTTTTTGGTTTTCCACTGTCCTGCTATCCAGCAGGCACAGAACACGAGGGCCTCAGTGCCCTCTTTACTAGACATACTTTTTTTCCTTAACACTGCATTCAGCATGTCCTTGAGCCTAGCCCCAGGGATCTATCACTTTCTGTATACATTTGACCAGCTCCTCAGCATGTTCACATTTACCCAACTTTTTCCTTAAAGTGATGTTCCGACCTAGCGCTATAAGGTATTGGGCTTCATAGCCCAATACCTTATAGCTGCGTGAGCTGACGGGCACAAACATTTAAATTTAAAACTGCTTACTTTCTTTTGTGGAAGAGATCGTAACTAGTGCAGAAGCCTCGGCCAGCTGATCCCTTCCAGCTTCCTGGTGCCCCTGCTTCACCCCCGCGCTCTCAGAAATTGTGACGTGTGGCCAGGGAGGGCATGGGGGCGAGCCCCATAAGTCTATAGCGGCTATTTTGAAAGCCGGGTTTTAGCCATTTTTAACAGTCTTAGGGGAAAATTAAAGCAGTCGCTTAACTAGTAGGGACCCTACTAATTAAGCGACTGCTTAACTGTCCTAAAACTGTTAAAAATAGCTAAACTTCAGTTTTCAAATGAACTCTACGAACTTTATGGGGCACTCCGCCGCATCTCCTGGCCAGACGGCCATACCCCTGAGACAAGGAGCATGGCAACTGGAAGGATAGGCTACGAGGCTTCAGTGCCAGTTATGATCCCTTCCACAAAACAAAGTAAGCAGTTTTAAATTTAAATTTTTGCACCTGTCAGCTCAGGACGCTATAAGGTATTGGGCCATGAAACCCAATACCTTATATTGGAAATTTCCTTTAATTTATCCATGGACCTTTACTTATAGGTTCAAAATATTTTTCGAACTCTGTGTCTAATAGCCCCCTTTTCCTGGTACCGCAGTTAGGTTATGACCCTTACCCGCGTATACCCTGTCTAGTTTGCCTATTTTACTTGCTGGACTGAGACGGACCAGACCAGAACAGAACCAAGTCCTGACTGTGGTTGCCAGAAAATGTAGAGTTTTTGGACCAGGTTCAGCTTGGCCTATGGCTGGGGGCCCAGAAAGTCACACAGACTATGCTTTAATTGTTGTAAACTCTATGCTTTTATTGCAGCAGTGTAAAAAGTCCCTAATACAAACAAAACTAAACAGCTAACAGCCCACTACTGTTAGAGCTACAAGCATGCAGAGATGATCAGAACTGATATTACCCCTGTCCTCTGGGAATTCGAGCATCACTGGATTTTGATGGTAGGTGGCCATATGCTTCTTTCTTCTCAAACCTCTCGAATTCACTGAGGCTCACAGTCTGTGCTTCTTATATACAGCAGTTGTTTATGACAAGAAAGGCAAAAAGAGGAAGTTTTGCAAGATAGGGGTATTTTAACCATAAAAGCAGTAAAGGATGTTTTATCAAATAAGGGTAAGTTTGAACATAACAAACTATAGTATATGGTTAGGGCTTATTGTTGATGAAAACCAGTGAATTGCTAAATCTTGTTGTAGGGCAGTTCAAAGGTCAAAAAGTTGTTGTACCATCGTGACATCAGAATGATAGTACAACTTTTAGCCATGAACTGCCTTCCGATTAGCTCATACTACCAGCTCTACGTAAAAAAAATACTGGAAACATGGTGGCGGCAGTTTAGCGAGCACTGAATAGAGGACTCTGCCTGTTTTGACACGAGGAGCTACCATTGCTCCGTGTCACAAAAGTGATTAAAAAAAAAAAAGTACTGATGCCGACACCAGAGGGAGCAGAAGCGGCAACAAGCTGAACAAGTGCCAGCAGGAGCAGGGAGAAGCAGGAGCGAGTGGCAGCAAGAGCGAGACAGATTTGAAGCGAGTGGGAGCGGAGAGATGCCCGAGTGAGAAACATGAGGTAAAACAAGCCAGCAACCGAAACAAAAAAATGTTCAACAATAAGCCCTAACAATATGCTATATAAAACAGTGGATGGTCGCCCATCCACAACTAAGACTGTTTCCCTCTTGGGAGTTGATGACATCAGAGAGACCTCTCGAGCTTTGCTCTCAGGGTCTCAATGATGTCCAACTCCCTCGAGAGAAACACAGCCTTGTTGTGGATGAGCGATCATCCACTGTTCTATATGTCCTTAATTTAACACCTGGTCTTCTTGCACATACCACTTTATTTTTACTCATCCACTCCCTTATTTCAGTCACATCAAGTTTAGTATGCCATCCCGTCCTTACACAAAAACATTTTGATAGCAAAAACATTCTGCTAGTGGTAACAAATTTTGCCTTGAGCAAGTCATGTGCCTTTTACCTTTATTTTCTTGTACCTTTTTCATTAAACACTTTGCTATTATCTTACAGTCCTTTTTCCTTCAACACTTTGCTTTCATCCAACATTCTGCCATAATTCCACACTAAGGTTTCCTTATGTCTGTCCCTTGCATGTTTAAATCCGCCACTGTGCTCAGTCCACCACCTCCTGTTGTAGACTATTCTTTTTCATATGTAATTTCTGGGTTTTTGGGTTTTCTCCCGACCTTACACCCACGCATCCCGACATTGCACTTGCGTGTGGAGGCATGCACACACACACTGCTGGATGCCCCTCCCTTCCAGTCACGCTGTTGACCGCCTGCACCGGCACTAAACCTCCATTTGGTGACAGCAGTACTCACGGGTGGGCGACCCACCCCTTACCCGGAAGAGGAGAGCCAATGCTCGATCCTGCTGCCACCCTCCCCCCCCCATGCTGGCACCCTGGTGGCCCGAGGTCATTCCTGCAACCGGGTCACCGACAGCGCCTCAATCCTCAGTGCCACCGGGCTGGCTGGTGGCAGACTATTCTGTGCATCCACCACCCTCTCTGTGAAGAAAAACTTCCTCACATTTCCCCATTACCTGCCACCTTCCCATTTCAGATCATGCTGCCTCATTCTTGTACTCCTCCTATACTGGAAAATGTCACCCCCACACCTTGTTTATGCCTTTAACGTACTTGAATGTTAGTTTCTATCATGTCACCCCAATCCCTCCTCTCCTCTAGTGTGTACATATTGAGGTCCTTTAATCTCTGCTCATATGTTTTCTGGTGTAAGCCCTGTACCATCCTTGTCGCCTTCTCTGGACCGCTTACCCTGTCAATGTCCTTATGGAGATGTGGCTCCAGAATTGTACACAGTACTCTAGATGAGGCCTCACTAGTGTTTTATACAATGGCATCACCACCTTTCTCCTTCTGCTAATGATACCTCTACCTATGCACCGCATGCTACTTGCCCTCCCTGCAGCCTTTGTACTCTACTCCGACTCCTTTAGGTCATCTGAAATGATAACCCCAGATCCCTTTCTTCCTTGGAGATTGTCAGCAACCCCCAAAAAATCCTGTAGCTCTTTCCATTGAGATTAAACAAGATCGTGCTTTAGGGTCCTGAGGATTGGGGATAAGGACTCTTATGTGCTCTTTTAATATGGAACTGCATAATGGGTGTGAGTGCTAACACATCTTTTAACAGATCCTCCATAAAGTGAGTGAGCCAACCCATTTCAGAGTCTTTGGGCAGCCCGTGAAGGACGTAGGTTATCCCTACATGACCTGCTTTAAAATCCTGGCATTTTTTCAGTCAGTATGGTGTTTTGACCAGCTGAGTATTCTATGGTGTGGTGCAGTCCTCCACATGCCCAACCTGCTCCGCCTGAGTCTAGTCAATTTTCTACATGTTGAAGCTGGGAATTTGGTCTCTTGAATTCTGCCTTTTTTCATCATGGAACCCCTTAGTTTCAGTCAGCAGAGTTTCAAACTGGTAACGTGAAAGTTTATCCGTTTCCATGTCTGTTTCATAACGGGTGTACTGCATTTGCAGGCGAGTGGCTCCTAGTGTGATCCATGCCATGGTCACTGAATCCATCTGCATCACCAGATAAGTGCCTGTTTATTGATTAAGATCTGGTCATCCTGTCTCCTCCTTCTGTTTGTGCTGACATTTTGTCCCATTTTAACATTTTTTGCACCTTTTATGAGGAGTTCTGTGCAGTTGAGGGAGCAGAGCAAACTAATTGGGCAGCAATATCAGGGGTGACATCACTGGAAGTCCGCTATACATTTTTTATAGGGTGGCCGGGGGTGCTTTTTAATTTTAATCTATTTGCATCAGTACAATAGATGTTGCAGGTACCAAGCTAATAATCTTAACAAATGGTTTGAATTTGGCTCTGCTTGACATGTGGTCTGAGGCTCACAAGGGGAACCGAGGGAGTTAAAATGGCCACTGCCTTGTGGCAGATGAGCATGCTATATGTGCATGGAGACTGGTTCTGCGGCAAGGAATGAAGTTGGCAGATGACCTGATATTCAGCTAGCCCATCATGAATAGAATCAGGAGCTTTTCTGTGCTTTCTATGAAATATACATGTGCATATATAACATGATGATTAGGTAAGCCTGCTGGTAAGACAAGAGAGCTTTGCATTAATTTGGTCCCAGCACTAAAAGCGCACCGAAGCTCTATTAAGCAGCTCCTCACAGTACCCACTGCTGTACTTCCAATTCCAAAGGTCCTTTAGCTATAGAGCTCCCTCCTGGATGAATGGCCTACCCACCTCCCTTACTAACAAAACCGTATCGGCGCCTTCAAAACTCGGCTTAAGAAACACCTCCAGTCCTCTAATAACTGTGATTGCCACTGATTACCTTCCCCTCTCTGACTAAGGCCCCTGGCCGGATTATGTCCACCCCTGTTGAGCCCCCAGCCTAGATCCGTCAGGCTCAGCTGGCTCTTCAGAGTAGTATTAACGTATTGTTTAAGAACTGTGCTTATTATTCCTAGTATCAAACTGTTAGTCTTTTCCTTGCTGTATGTCTGTGCTTACCTGTACCCTGTGAAGATGAATTACCATGTATTGTCTGTTTTGTATCTGACTTCTGTGATGTGGAACCTTTATAAAGGAGTTTCTGACTCAAAGGTACTTTTCCAAAACCTCAATAAATAAAATAAATAACGTTTTACTATAACTAGCTATTGTTCTTTGTTCAGTTACAAAACACCATGTTACAAAGTTGTTCTGTCTCACTCTTCATTCCAAAAGTTACAATACTTGCTGCTGTTTGTTCGAGGGGGAGAGTTGTCTGGGTACTGTATCCCACATATGACTGTAAAACATATTTTTCAAGATTTTACTGGGTCACACAACGTCATAAGTTTGATGTTCAAACATGCAAAAGTATATGTACTTTTCACACTACTTACTGGACTGATGACCCTTTCATTGCTGCGAGAGTTTTTACAGACTCTACTGTATTTAACAAAAGTATAAATGCTTATTAATCTTGCATGCCCCCTTATGAGGTAACACTGGAAGACAAGTTTGTTTTATATTGGTATTATGATGTAGTGTACAGTTCCTGTACCTGGAACCAAGTCTATTTTCATATGTATTTTGTATGCTTGAAAAAGCAATAAAAATAAATGTAATAAGTGGTGTTGTGTTCATTCACTTTTTCATATATGCCTTTGTTTAGTCACTAAATAGGGAACTGGAAATCAATGGCTTTAGCCTGAGTGTCCTGGATAAGGATGGTAACCCTTAGCCAGGGAAACTTCCTCAATGCTACTGCATGAGTGAGGACTTGTGAAGAATTCAATAGAGTCTACAGCCAAGTGGAACTGGTACTCAGTGACATCCAGGACTGACTTTCTTTTGCAGCCCGGTCCTGTGCCACCTCACCATCCACTTTACAAGGCCAGCACCACATTCCACAATGCTTTCTGGTACCAAGGCACACTGTATCAGCCAAATAAGCTGCCTGCTATAGGAGCAAGGAAGCTGTGGTGTACACTTTTTTAGCCATAGTATCCAGCTTTCTGGAATCTTTTTCAGGAGGCTGTGTGGGTGGAGAGAGGCACCTTGACCTTCTCACAAGCAGCTGCCTGTACTACTCCTTCATGAGCAGGGTGGCCATAAAGGTATTTCACCCCCTATCTGTCTACCTGATACTTTTTCTCCACTTTTTTTTTTTATCAATGCCAGCAGCTGAATTGGGTGCTGACATAATTTTTGATGTAGCTTTTTGGAGTGATTTGTGGATGGGGACTAGCAGTCTCCTTGTGGGAATTAGCCCAGTCATATCCATGAACTCCACCTCCTCCTCATCCCACTCTGTTTCATGAGAGGAATGTTGAGGGTGTTCACTATCTATTTGACAAACATGGAGTAAGAGGTGTAAACCTCTGTGGGCCTAGGAGGGTACCAAACTCCTGGTTAGGCAAGCCATCAGGTTCTATGTGTTAGCCTTCTTCTGCCTCTTTGTAATACATCCACCTCCTCTACAGACAAGTAGTCTGGAACTGGAACCTGGCGAGGGGGACACGCATAGTAAAGAAGTTTCCTATAACCTGGAGGCGTGGAAAAACTGCCATACCATAGTCATGTCCTCTGTGGAGGTCATTTGTTTTGATCCACTGCCTGCTCCTTTTCCTTTGCAGGATGAGGGCATGGACATGTGTTTTCTTTTCTTTTTTCCTTTCTTAGTAGGTTCCAGTACCTGCTCTGAGGCTCTTTTATTTGCATTTTTGCCATCACTGGAATTGGGGTTCCCCCTTTTGGACACTCTGGTATGTTTACCGTACTTATCTGATGGCTGTGCGGCTTTCTCTCTTTTATCTGTCTCCTTCGACAGGGACTGCTGCTTATTAGGAGAAGATCCCTCTGATGCATGCTTTCGACCATCATTAGGGACTCCCTGTGAGCCTATATTGTGCTTTAGTGACAGAGGAAGACTGAGAAGCCATAAATTCTTCTCTTTTTAAAGCCCCTTTCTTTTGGGTTGTATAGGGCAAAACTTTTACAGAATTCCCAGTTGATAAAATCGTGATCTGAACCTGGGCATTGTAGACAAAGCTTATGGTAGTCTGCTCTTGCCAGAAGCTAAAAAAAAGAAACAATTTATAAATTTTTTTTTTGAATTTCATCTTTATTAAAGAGTTTATATACACAGACGTTTTTTACAGTTATTATAGGTTTGGCTGAAAATACATCCATTCATTTATTAAAGCCTGTGGGTCCATGGGTGTCAGAACATGAGGAAAAGTGGGGGTGCTAACGTATGAAAGGGCACATGGTAAAAAAGGTGGTTTGTGCAAGCAGAGTGGCACTATGGGCAAAAGTGGGGATGTCACAGCCCACTGTGACCATAGGTTCCTGCACCTATATGTGCATCTTGTTCTCTTTTAGGTCTGTCAGTCATGTCAAACACTGAAAAAGACCTGGAAATCGTAGCCAGCTGCGCAGTTGGATTTCGCTTGTGGCGCTGGTGACCTAGGTTCGAGAATGGACCAGGGTCATTGGAGGGCCGGCTAGGGGAAAAGGATCGAACGACCAACAGACTGCTCTCTTTCTCTGGGGGGCGGTGCGGTGTGTGACTGGTGCTTGAGGGACCCCTGGCGAGCCGAGGACACCACAGCGACTAACAACAAGAATCTGAGGGGCAGGATGGACGCAGAGTGTCATTGCCGTTCCACCCCCGCTTACAGGAGAAAAGCCTGCCACCTACCGCCTTGATGACGCTCGCCCCCCCATCTGCACTCCACTCCCAGGCCAACTCCTGCCCCATCCCATCAATTGCAGTGCCCTTCAGAGGGGTTTGGGTGCCACAACCCCACCCTGGGAGTACTGGGAGGGCGGCTAATGTGGAAGTTGCAGCTGGGGGTCCGTGACCGGGCAGATGGTGCTGATGGTGAGAGGTGCCAAAAAGTAGTAAAGAAAAAAGAAAAGACCTGGAAATCATTTTTGTTTAGAAGGGTTCTGTACTGACAGCCATCTATCCTATCGCACACCAACACAAAACAATTATCTTGTTACAACTTATTTACCCAGGATAGTCCAGCTGAGATATGCCACCTCTTTTCCAGTGGGGTCCTGCTGTTATTCATTTCTGCTGCTAGGTGGACAGGAGCACTGGGGGGTTATGTGGCTTACTCAAGGTCACACAGTTAGTGTATGACTTTACTGAGGTTTGAAACTCTAATCTCCTGGGCCCCAAACTTGTGCTCTAGTCACTAGATCACACTTCTACAAATAACAGAACATGATGCCAACAAAAAAAATTAAACACAACTTCAGTGCTAACAAATACTGGAACTAAATAGGTACAGGAATAAAAATTATTTACAGTGTTACCACAGTAGCAGAATATTCTGCAAATCACACTAGTCCAAAACATTTTACTAAAGTGAAATGTCACAAAACATTGTACAAAGCAATATAAACCTCAAAAGGAGCTCAGAAACTGTTGGCACTGGCAGCACACAGCTTTTGTTTATAGCAACCCTTCAAGATTAGAGACAAGTTCACATCCCCATGGACTGGGTAAAAACATTTTTTGTTTCATTTCCTCTGTCCTTCAAGGAGGCAGTATAGTGCAGTGATTTAAGGCTCTAAGCTGCAAACCTGGGAACCTGAGTTTGAATCCCACAGTCCCCACTTGCATTACTGTATGACCCTAAGCAAATCATTTAACTTTCTTGTGCTCTCAGGTTGCACCTGGACTCAAGCTTCAGCTTAGTGTGCCTCTCCTGGTTAAAATATTTATCGACTATATGTGTTTTCCCCTGATGTGATGTCATTTCCTGTGCCTGTGATTTAGAAAATGGATTCCTGCAGCTATAAGGGGGGCAACTGAATGGGTTATAATTCTGGCCCTAAAAGTATTCTGAGGTTCAGTCAATAGCTTATGTAAAGCAGATTTCCGTTGGTAATAATATTGATTAATTTAGTCCTAGATGGAAGTTTCCTTTAAAGTTTTTATTGATTTATTTTTGTTTTCAATAAAGCTACGGTGACTAGCATTATACAGGAGGTTTTGGTGACAGGCATCCATATAAGTAAATGGAAACAAACCGTGACAACAACAAATGGACAGGTATAATCAGGCATAACTGTGGTTACAGAGGTCCATTTTATAAAATCTGAGCTACACAAATCCAGTCAAGTAAAGCATCCCTTTTAGATCATCATAAATCTACTGTGATTATTTCTATAGACTATACCAATGTTATTCAGTCAGGTTACTTAGTAACTGGGCTGAATGCGTTTACCCTCTGAGCAATACCTTATCTTGTTGTACTATACTGGGGGCAGATATTTATAGGCAGACAGTTGCACCACTCAAGTTTAGTGCTTCTCTAAAGTGATATAGTCATATGAATGTGCCCATGTTTGGCATGCAATGCATATATGAAAATAAAGCTAGTGTTAGCTGCAGTGTCAAGGTGCAGTGCACAGACCCTGCTGGCCACATGGGCACCCAGCAGCAAATGGGATAGCTCATCCCAAACGAGTTGGCCCTTGCTCCTGGGTGCCATAATCGAATGCCAACATGTTAATGACTTATAAGGCATGAATGGCCCAAGAGGCCATTGGCATGTCATTATGTGGCCATTACTATTCGCAATGTCTCTGTGCTTTTGTATGCATGGAGGAGTTGCACAGAGAGACGTTACCTTGGGTCTGAAATATAGCTTGGAGGATGAGAAAGTGGGTTCGAATATAGCTTGGCCCTGAAGGTGGGTCTGGAATATAGCTTGGTTCTGAAAGTGGGTCTGGACTATAGCTTTTCTCTGAAAGTGGGTCTGAAATATAGCTTGGCTCAGAAAGTAGGTCTGAACTATAACTTGGCTCTGAAAATGGTTCTGGAATGTAGCTTGGCTCTAAGCATGGGTCTGGACTATAGCTTGGATGAGAAAGTGGGTCTGGAATATAGCTTGGCACTGAAAGTGGGTCTGGACTGTAGCTTGGATCAGAAAGTAGGTCTGGGATATAGCTTGGCTCTGAAAGTGGGTCTGGAATATAGCTTGGATCAGAAAGTAGGTCTGGAATATACAGTAGCTTGGCTCTGAAAGTGGGTCTAGAACATAGCTTGGCTCTGAAAGTGGGTCTAGAATATAACTTGGATCAGAAAGTGGGTCTGGAATATAGCTTGGCCCTGAAAGTGGATCTGAAATATAGCTTGGCTCTGAAAGAAGGATTGGAATATAGCTTGGCTCTGAAAGTGGGTCTGGGCTATAGCATGGATCAGAAAGTGGGTCTGGAATACAGCTTGGCTCAGAAAGTGAGTTTGGACTATAGTTTGGCTCAGAAAGTGGTCTGGAATATAGCTTGGCTCTGAAAGTAGGTCTGGACTCTAGCTTGGCTCTGAAAGTGGGTCTGGAATATACAGTAGCTTGGCACTACAGAGTGGGTCTGGAATATAGCTTGGCTCTGAAAGTGGGTCTGGAATATAGCTTGCCTCTAAAAGTGGGTCTGGAATATAGTTTTGGCTCAGAAAGTGGGTCTGGAATATAGCTTGGCTCTGAAAGTAGGTCTGGACTCTAGCTTGGCTCTGAAAGTGGTTCTGGAATATACAGTAGCTTGGCTCTAAAAGTGGGTCTAGAACATAGCTTGGCTCTGAAAGTGGGTCTAGAATATAACTTGGATCAGAAAGTGGGTCTGGAATATATCTTTGGCTCAGAAAGTGGGTCTGGAATATAGCTTGGCTCTGAAAGTGGGTTTGGACTATAGCTTGGCTCTGAAAGTGGGTCTGGAATATAGCTTTGCTCTGAAAGTGGGTCTGGAATATAGCTTGCCTCTGAAAGTGGGTCTGGAATATAGCTTGGCTCTAAAAGTGGGCCTGGACTATAGCTTGGATGAGAAAGTGGGTCTGGAATATAGCTCGGCTCTGAAAGTGGGTGTGGACTATAGGTTGGATAAGAAAGTAGGTCTGGAATATAGCTTGGATCAGAAAGTGGGTCTGGAATATAGCTTGGCTCTGAAAGTGGGTCTGGCATATAGCTTGGCTCTGAAAGTGGGTTTGGACTATAACTTGGATGAGAAAGTGGGTCTGGAACATGGCTTGGATCGGAAAGTGAGTCTGGAATATAGGTTGGCTCTGAAAGTGGGTCTGGACTATAGCTTGGCTCTAAAAGTGGGTCTGGAATGTAATTTGACTCTGAAAGAGGGGCTGAAACCTTATCACTTTGAAAGGACTGAAGGAGTCTGAAAGAGGAGTGCTTCCCTGTAGAAATAATGAATTGTGATCTCTGGTTCTTACACAGGAACTTGTACATTTTACAATTCAGTAAAGGATGATGTGCTCAAAGACACTGCATTTGTGGTCTGTTGTGTGTGGGGGTCAGGGGGTACTACGCAGAATCCCAACTCGGACGAGCAGAACAGCAGCAAGTTGAGGGACATACGGTAACTCCCAGTGAGCCAGAAATACCCCTAGACCCCGGAAGTCCCAACATGCATAGGAGTGAAAATGCAAGCCATACCTTTAGAGCACCCTTCATAGCAGCTGTGTATATATGGCAAACAACATGGGCAAGATTAATCCCTGAGGAACTCTAAACCAGACAGCAGCTTGGAAAGATCTAAAGTCATTCGACAAGCCATCATTTGCTGGCAGCCCAATTTAAAGGACCAGACCAGTCAAGGATAGTTTCAGCCAGACCACAACACGTAGTTAATCAGTTCCTGGTGATCAACAGTGTCAAATGCTGCCGACGGGTCTAGAAGAACTACCATAGACAGCTCACACCTATCCTTTGCTGGTGTATGTGGTCATTCATCACCCAAACCATAGCCATCTCGGTACCATGCCCAGGATGGTGAGTGGCTACTGCTGTTTTGATAACCTTTCCCAAAAAGGGTAGGTCAGAGATACAATAGTATGAGAGAATGTCTGTATCTAATGATGGCCTCCTCAGGACCGGTTTCACAGGCTTCTCCTTCAAGGCTGCTGGAAATACACCCTCACTTCTTCATGGAGCTCAGTCTCTCCCCATGATTGAGACACTGGAGAATGTTACCCACTGTCTGGAAGAAGGCTGCCAGCCTGTTCTTCCCGGCTGTGAGGCTCCAGATAAAATGTCCTTTTTATACCAGTCAGCAACTACTTGCATCATTTATAGTGTGACACTAGGACACTGAAACATAGAATTTGTCAGCAGAAAAGGACTGCTTCACCCACCTGATCTTCTACCACCTGCACTCCAGCCACCACCCTAGCAATTTTATAAAATGATAGAAGAAGAATGTGATTGGCCAAACCATATCATGTGACTGTTCAGTAAGCTTTGTTTTCCTGCACAGCTGGCTTTCAGTTAAATTTAGACATTTTTCTGCCTAAATGAGCCATTTTTTAAGGGCAGTAACCCAGTCCAGGGTGTGCAGTAAGACTGATCTTACTGCACTTCCCAGGTGGTTGAATGCACTGGGCTGCACCTCATGCTTCACAATCCACCTATGTCTTACCACACATCCTGTTGTACACTATATCTTATTTTAATGGTGAAGCTCAACATAAAGCCACAGTGAGAGCCACTGGAAAATTACTTGGTGGGAACAAACGGGTACCAGAATGTCACCCACAGACAGAACTGTTTGATTTTTAGCCTCTACTGCTGAGCTTGCATCCCAGATGGATCAGTCAAAATGCCTGAATGGTTGCCATTTCCCCAATAAAGCTTGGTTCAAGCCTCCTTCAAACAACATGAATTCTTGCTGTATTCTGACAAATGCAGTTAGCCCCAGCCTTTAAACTGCCCCGGAGAACAAAGGGTTAAATTTTCTATGCAGAGCATAGAATGCTGAGCTTGAGCTCGGTTGATGTCTCTGTTTCTCTTTGAAATCTAACCCTCAGATTCTTTACTCCGCCTCACTGAACAGTCGCTCCGGAGATTTCTCCTGCAGCTCGGTTCGAAAGTCGGTTGAAGTGTTGGTTTACTGTCGTCTTTTTAATCGAAATTTATTTCTGCATAGTCGGTTCAGTCTCTGTCTGTAGTACCGTGAGTACTAGATAGGTTTTGTGCTGTTTTTCTGTGTGGAACTTGTAAAAGTGTGGATCGGTTCGGCTGAACCGATCATTTGTTGTATCTTTATTTAGTGTGTGGTTACTGGTCTTTATCGGTTCTAAAAAAAAAAAAAAAAAAACGTGTTTGGTACATTTTTTTCCAAGACCCGTGACATGGTTAGGAACCGATAGGGGAGTCTTGCCTGGCGGTTGCCAAAAAAAGGGTAAGTTGGTTAGGTTGGCCATGTCTGAGAAATCCAAGAAACAAACCGGGCCCACTGGGTTTCAACACTTCAGTGAGTATGGGGAGGTCTTTGCTAAGGCCGATCCCCACACCACCTGTGTTTATTGTCTGGGGTTTGAACACCTCAATTCAGACTGCCAAATTTGTAAAAACGTTCCCAAATCTACCCTTGAAAAGAGATTAGGTATACTGAGGGAAAAGGAGGCAGAGAAATCCACTGACCCAGATGGCCAGCCCTATTCGGTTCCGACCAAACCAGAAGGAGTGCCCTCTGACCAGGGCGATACTTCTTCAGGCAAAAGGAGAGCAGATCCCGAGGGTTTGGTTCTGACAAAAAGAAAAAACAAAGAGAAATCGTCCGGTTTGTATCCAGAAACCCATGTTCCGACTGCCAAGGAAATAGCCAGAGCGATTCAGATTGTAGAATTGCTTCGCCTGGTACTGACCGATCCGGCACCTTTTGGCAGGGGCTCAGTTTGGTCGGTTCCCCCGGTTCATGATTATACCCCTGAAGAATTTTATGAACCGGAGTTGGAGGAGGAGGAGGAGTTTGAAGATGATGATGGTGATGGTGAAAGTCTGGATGTGCCTGTGGAACCGGACATCTCCCCAGACAGACCTTCAGGTGTATCCCCTCCTAGGCTTTCTGAGTCCCCTTCCCACTTTATGTTGTACAGAAAGGTGGCTGAGACCCTCCAGCTTCCTATGGAGGAGGCAATGGAGGATCGAGAGGAGCCTGATTTTGTGGAAATGATGGACATCCCAGAGTCCAGGAGACTGTCTATTCCCCTTCACAAATCTTTTGGGAAGCAGACACAAAAAATCCTGGTCTCCCAATTCTAGACCTCCTGTTGATAGAAGAATGGACAAGAGGTATACACTTTCAGGCTCAGATACAGAGTTTTTATATCAGCAATGCAGCTATGTTGGGGTTGTGCAGGCTGCTGTCTGTGACAAGGCAAACATTCCATTGGCTTCACACCCCCCAGACAAAGACTCCAGGAAGATTGATGCCATGGCAAAAAAACAGTACATGGCATCTTCCTTTGGACTCAGGCAGGTGAATTATATGGCCTATACAGCCAGTTACCAGACATCCAGGTGGGACACTGTACTGGCACTGGCTAAGCAGGCCTCCCCCCAGCTATCCAAGGACCTGGAGGAGGTGGCTGCAGATGGGATTGAGGCATCAAAAGTTCAGTTTCATGCTGCTACTGTGGACTCCAATGATGTGTCATGAAGAGTCATGGCTACATCTGTGGCTCTTTGGAGAATGGCTTGTCTCAGATGTACTAGCCTCTCGCAGGATACTCAGGCTAAGGCCATGGATTTTCCTGTAGTGGGTAATTCTCTGTTTGGGGAGCAGACAGAGAATTACATGAAGAAAATGGATGAGTACAGGACCACTTACAGGAGTGCTCAGGCCAAAGAGAGACAGGTAACTACTCAAAGGCAGCAGTCTAGGGGCAGGGGCAGAAGGGGGCTGAGCAGGGCTGCATCCAGTCCTCAGCCTAAGGCCCCTGCCAAGCAGACACCCTGATGGGCCAGCCTGGGTCGTCTCTCCTATTCCAGTAGGGGGCAGGCTGACTTACTCATCCAGGACTGGATGTCTATTACATCAGACAAGTGGGTCCTGGAAGAAGTAGTAGGCCAGGGACTGATTCTCAGCTTCAAAAAATTTCTGAAGATGAGAGCCAGATCTTTTCCACCTGCAGGTCTCTCAGAAACCCTTGCCCTAGAGGCAGATGTTTAATCTCTGCTGGCTTTAAGAGCCATAGAGAGAGTACCTACCCTACACTGGGGCAAAGGTCTGTACTCCAGGTACTTCCTTACCCCCAAAAAGACAGGGGAGTGGCGACCCATCCCAGACCTAAGATACCTAAACAAACATCTTTTAAAACCAAAGTTCGTGATGGTAACTCTGGGAATAATCCTTCCAACTGTAAGGCCAGGGGACTGGCTAGCCTCCCTGGACCTCAAAGATGCCTATTTTCACATTCCCATCAGGTGCTCCCACAGAAAGTACCTCAGGTTTGAGTTGCCCTCAGGCCAATATCAGTTCAGAGCAATGCCCTTTGGCCTAACTTCAGCCCCAAGGGTCTTCACAAAGTGACTGGCAGTAGTAGTAGTTGCCTTTCTAAGGAGGCAAAAGATTTCCATTTTTCCATATCTGGATGACTGGCTAATAGTGGGCCAGTCTCCGGACCAAGTCAAGTCAGACTTGCAAGTGACCCAGCAAGTGCTCACTTCTCTAGGATTTCTTCTCGACCTTCCCAAGTTGGTTCTCGAACCAGTCCAGCTTCTTACCGTTATAGGGGCAGAGCTGGATACAGTCAAAGCAAGAACCTTTCTTCCCCTGGAAAGGGCAAGGGTGCTTATATAACTAGCCTCTTCCTTCAGGTATCTCAACCAGCAAGGCATTTTCTCCAGCTCTTGGGCCACATGGCAGCTTCTACAGCAGTGGTCCAAGGGGCAAGGTTCCAGATGAGGGACATTCAGTTCCATCTGAGGGCTTTTTGGTCTCAGAAAAAGGATTCCCTTACCAAACTGATCCCAGTGACTCTGACCTTGATCCAAGCCCTTCAATGGTGGCAGGATCAGGACAGTTTAAGGCAAGGGGTCCCATTTGCCACTCAGTCTCATTCAGTAGTCCTTACCATGAATGCTTTCCTTCTGGGCTGGGGAGCCCATCTGGGGGCCCTCACTGCCTAGGGACTGTGGTCCCCTCAGGAATCCCTTCTCCATATCAATCTCCTAGAACTCAGAGCAGTTCTTCTGGCCCTGCAAGCTTTCTCTGTCGACACAGAACAAGATGGTTCAGGTCAGAACAGACACCACCACCACATGGTACATCAACAAGCAGGGAGGCACTTGGTCTACGGCCTTGTGCACAGAAGCTATGAAGTTGTGGTCCCTGGCTTATTCCCTGAAAACCTCTCTGATAGCAGTTCACCTTCCAGGGAAGGACAATGTGCTAGCAGATGTACTGAGCAGGATCTCACAGGGCCATCACGAATGGTCCCTGGGCCCTCTGGTATTGAAGGTGATATTTTCAAGGTGGGGCACTCCAGAGATAGATCTTTTTGCAGCCCCAGACAATCACCAACTTTCTTTCTTTTGTTGCAGACCCCCAGTCTTGGGCTCAGTCCCCCTGGATGCTCTGATTCTGAACTGGGAAGGGAAATTTCTGTATGCCTTCCCTCCCTTCCCTCTTCTATTCAAAATTTTAGTCAAGATAAGGTCACAACCTTGCAAAGTGATTCTGCTTGCTCCAGACTGGGCCAGATAGCCCTGGTACCCCCTGTTGCTGTCCCTAGCAGTCCATCTTCCCCTGTCTCTTCCCAGGAATTACAACCTGTTAACCTCCTCTCAGGGGAGGATTTGGTACCCCAGTCTTCAGTCTGTCAATCTCAAGGCATGGCTCTTGAAGAGTTAAAGTTTGCAGATTTGCATCTGTCTCAGGGGGTTCTGGCTATTCTCAAAGCTTCTGGAAAGCACTCCACCAGAAAGACTTATAACTCCAAATGGAAAAGATTCAGCATTTGGTGTTCCAAGAAGCATATTTCTCCAGATACTGCTGAATTGCCTACAGTTCTGGATTATATGGTCCATCTTAATGGCCTAGGCCTCAGACCAGCTACTCTCAAGGTACACTTGTCAGCTGTTTCTGCTTTTCTATCAGCGGGGAAGTCTTCCTCACTATCATCTCATCCTGTATTCTGTAAATTTTTTAAAGGATTGCTTCATACCAATCCTCTCTTTAAAGACCCTGCCCCTGCCTGGGATTTAAATGTTTGCATTGCTCAACTTATGCAATCTCCTTTTGAGCCTATGTCCTCAACAGAGTTTAAGTACTTGACTTGGAAAACTGTGTTTTTGGTAGCCATTACCTCTGCCAGACGTATCAGTGAATTGCAAGCCCTGTCAGTGGAACCTGATTTTATCTCCTTTCACAGGGATAAAGTGGTCCTTAGAACCAATGGAAGGTTCTTGCCCAAAGTGGTTTCAGATTTCCACTTGAATCAGTCTATATCTCTTCCTGTTTTCTTCACTGATCATTCTTCCTCAGGAGAGAGGAGGCTACACAGTTTAGATGTTAAAAGGGCCCTTAGCTACTACATAGAGCGTGCCAAGGGTCACAGGTTTGAGTCCCTCCAGTTCCTCACTTATGGAGAAGTGGGAAAGGGCAAACCTGCCACCAAGAGAACTGTTGCCAGGTGGATTGTGTCTTGTATACAATTCTGCTATGAGAAACTGGGAAAGATTCCACCCTCAGGCCTGAGGGCTCACTATACAAGAGGTACCTTTCCCTGGCTGCTGACAGGGATATTCCTCTCTTAGAAATTTGAGAAGCAGCCACTTGGAAAACAGTCCATATCTTTACCAAGCATTACTCTCTGGATATCCAGGCTAGGAGTGATGCTCGGTTTGGCACAGCAGTACTTCAGAGCCTTTTCCCAAAGTAGGTTCTGTCCCTCTTCCATGGACGTACTGCTTGGTAGTCTGCAGATTGTCAGAATACAGCAAGACTTCATATTGTTTGAAGAAAAAATTACTCACCTTAGTAATTATGTTTCTTCTATTGGAGTCTTGCTGTATTCTGACCTTCCCCCACCTCCCCTCTCAGAACCTGTTTTTGGGTGGTGGGTGGGCAGGCGCAGTGTTGCACCTCAGGGGTGCTCCTTTACACCATCTGCTTTTTTGTTTGGGTGTTTATTTTGTTATTCTTATTTGAATTGGTTTTGTGTTTCCTAACTTGTCTTCCTATGGGAATCCAAAACTTTTCGTTGCCAGTTGGCTAGTAAAATTTTACAATTTCCACATAGAATAGCTAGTGAATTTTTGCTCGTAAGAATCTGACGGTTAGATTTCAAAGGGAAACAGACAGAGACATCAACCGAGCTCGAGCTTAGCATTCTATGCTCTGCATAGAAAGTTTAACTCTTTGTTCTCCGGGGCAGTTTAAAAGCTGGGGCTAACTGCATTTGTCAGAATACAGCAAGACTTCAATAGAAGAAACATAATTACTAAGGTGAGTAATTTTTTTCTTCGGGCACTATAGTTATTCATTTCCCCTAAAAGGGGAGCAGAAAATAGGGGCCATCAGGTCAAAAGGGAGGGGGGTAATATACTGGACAGAACACCTGGGTATCCCCTTTTCTATGATCCGCTGTAACAATTTGATTTCATATTCCTTAGGATCCACTGAAAAAGGCATAATCAGATTGCAACTGGCATACATAGCGAGGGAGATATTGCACCGTTCTGTCCAAAGTACTTTGGAAAGGCAGAAATTATGGATTAATGAATGTATTTGTATTGATTTGATTGATTGATTTCAAGAGTTTCACCAGGAAAAACATACTGAGCTAACAGCTTGTTTCTAGATATGTCCTGGGGGAAGGGATGTGGAGAGTACAGTAATAAGTTACACCAGAAATGTTACAATTATGAAACAATAATATAATTACAAAAAGTATGCAGTGGACAGTTGAAAGAAAGCAAAAAGTAAGTAGTCCAAAACATAGCATATCAATAGCAACAGTTCCATAAAGTACAACTGGCAGCAACATGAGGGAGGGAAGGGAGATTATGAGTATAACAGGGGACTATTCAAAGAGAAAAGTGACCAATAAACCAGGACAGTAGGGAGAGTGAGTGTCTGCAGGGAGGAGCAGTGGGATTGGCACGAGCGACTAGTGAAGTCACGGAGGAGGGAATTTAGTGATACGGAAGAGAGAGCGCTGTGAACAGCAACAGGGGAGGATGCTCCCAAGTTTGGGGAAGTGGAAGGAGAAAGCAGCTTGACCAGCAGAGGATTTTATGGGGGGGGGAGTGAGATAGTGGGTGTCAGAGCTCCAAAGAGAGTAGGAGATGGAAGGAGGAGAGGAGGGAAGGAGGGAGGAAAGGTGAGGAGGGAGCCCAGCCAGAATTTGGAGGTGGTGGCACAATGAGTGAGGTGCCTGGCATCAAAGGAGGCCAAGGAGAGGGAGAGTACAGAGAACAGTTGTGGGTACTGGGGAGACAATCCAGCACAAAGCAGCAGAACTTAAGGAGTGAAAGAGGGAATCCAGCCTTGCAAGTGTGCACTTGGGGACAGTGCTATTTCGAAGATGGATAGAATCATTTTTATGACAATCTCTGTTATGAGCAAGAAGTGGGATACTTGCTTTTTCCCTATAAAGTGACCCAAGTTTAGGGTGCAGTTTTTTTTTTGTGACTGGCATCCAGATGAATAGAGAAGTCCAAATGACAACCCAGCTATACCCGAGATATTCCTCAATCACAACACCATCAAGGGTCTGGAAGAAGAGAGGAGGGGTAGGGTTTGGCAGGTCTCTGCCTAATGCCAAAAGTCTTAGAGACCTTTTCTGGCACTGAGGGGCAGCTGCTTGGCCCAAAACCAGTACTGAATGTTGTTGTAATCCAGTTGGAGATGGGTTGTGAGGTCAGAAGCAGAGGAACCAGAGACATACAGAACCATGTTGTCTGCGTACATATGAATGAACGCAGAGGAGCAGATGAGGGGAATGTCATTTAGGAAAACAGAGAAGAGGATGGGGCCAAGAATGGATCCTTGGGGGACTCCAGAGCAGATAGGGAGAGGACAGAAGAAGGCATCACTAATACGGACAGCTTGAGTTCTACCCTCAAGGTATGAGCGAAACCATTGAACAGAGGAGGCAGAGAGCCCAGTCACTTTTAGCTTGCCCAGGAGGATGGGGTGGGCAAGAGTGTCGAAGGCTTTGGCAAGACTGACAAAGATGGTGGAGGTGATCAGCCCCTGATCCATGCCAGAAAGGATGGAATCAGTGAGCCTGAGAAGGGAGGTGATGGTGGAGTGGGATTTTCTGAAGCCAGACTGGAAGGACATGAAAAAGGAGGGGTCTTTAAGGAAAGGGGTGAGTTGGGACAGGCTCAGGTGTTCCTGAAGACTAGCCAGGAAGGGAATGAATTACTGCAGTGATTGTTACTTGTTAACATGTGACTCTTGATATCACATTTAGGATTACAAAAGAAATAAAGTGCCCTTAAGTGTACATAATAGCTGTGCCAGTCCAGTAGCGCCACCTCTCACTATGCCAGTGACCCAGGTTCAGGAACAGGCTCGGGTCACTTGGACGTCAGCCAGGGGAAGGAGGATCAAGCATCTCAAGGACAGCTGTCCCCCCTTGGAGAGAAGGGATGCTACATCTCGCTACATGACAGGCTCTTGATGGAGCAGCACACTGGAGCACATAGGCAGGGAGAGAGGTAACTGCTGCAAGCAAAGCACATATGTGTGTGCGACATTGCACGCCAGCACCCTCAGGGAGAAAAGCAAGGCAATTTATTTGTTAGGCACCCATCCCAAAGGCTCGGAGTGCCATACAGAGACAAAGCAATTTATCACATAACAGAATATAAAGCATAAGACAGAAAATCAAGATGATCAGGTAACAATTATTAAACTTAATTTCAGAGCCAGCCCCATGGTGCCAAGCAGTGGTGCATCACTCTGGCATGCTAGCAATCCGGATTCGTGCCCCGAGTCTGGATGTCAGGAGCACAGGCCAGCAGGGAGGGAGTTGAGAGCATCCTTTGGACACCCCCCCCCAAGGGGTGGGTTGCGCTGCGCCGCAATTACAGTGGCTCCTGGTGGGGGCTTGTGGCAATGTCCTTGGCGACGTGCGTGACCACACACTGCCGGATATCCCTGCCCCAGGACGCCTCTGTGGCCACACACATTAGTAGGAGGTGGGCTGGACAGAAAAATGGAAAATGCCCATCCCAGCCAGCCAGATGATGGCTGCCGTCCCGCCATGCCGCAGTCCTCAAGGTGGTCTCTGTAGTTCCGGAGGGATCAGAGACCGCTTCTCCTCTCCCCCATGCCACCTTCCTTTGCGAAGGGGGGGCCCCCCCCTGGCAGGGTTAAGCCTGAGCTCCCTGGATACAGCGCCCCCTGAGGAAGGGTTAGCACCTGAAGCACTGGGGCGACTGGCTTGCTGTGGACACACTGGTGCACAGCTTGTGGATTTGGCATAATAAGTGATCAATTTTGACTTTATACATTAGTGCTGTGCTTTTCATTCAAAGGCTGAGTGAGTGCTGTCTACCATTGGACTTTCAGGATGACACCGACCCTTCTCAGGCTTAACACCGGCTACAGGGCCCTCTCCTGGAACCAGATCGTCTGTTGGCAGTGAGGTGCCAGCCACTGACCCCCACCATGGGGGAAGCCCTGAGAAGAGTTAAGTCCCTGGAATGTCGGGTGTCTGGGCTAGGAGAGTGGTGGATGGCTAAATCTGCACCATGGTGAGGAAAAAAAAACAGCATTAATGGCAAAAAGAAAAAGCTGTTGTACCATAGAAAGATATAACAGCATTCTATGACCTTCGAACTGTGGTACAACTGCTTTATTGTTAGAATGGAAATCCATGCAAAAAGGGTAACCACCATACTATATAATATACAGCCTTAACCATTCACAATTAGGTTGTGTTTCCATCAAGAGGTGAGATTACATCATAAACCACAAGTGCAAAGCTCAAGAGATCCTAATGATGTAATCTCACCCCAAGATGGCAACATCGGCCTTATTATATATGGTTGCCCATATGTGAGCTGGCAACATTTCTAGTAGTTACATTTTTAACAAAATGGGTCACTTGGGCATGTACAGACTTGTTGACCTCTTCATTATCAGGAATCTGCAGTGTAGGTAAGCACAAGAGATCTTAATAGACACGGGATTCTATGCTGTTGTACCACAGTAGTGACATAGCTGATGTGGTAAAACAGCATTCAGGCATCCCTACTGCATGCAGTACAACAGCATTAGGATGTGTATAGATTTCCATACAACACTGAACTATATTCTATGTTCCTGTTTAGTGCTGTATTCTTTCATTTTAAGCACTAACTTGCTCCAGTAGATTACTGTCCAAAGAGGTGAGCAATAAATTGCTGTGCTTGAAGCAGAGAGAAACAGAAAAAAACAAAAACAGGGAGGCAGTGCGTCTCAATTCTAAGCTAAGTGAACCAGACTGAAAGTGACTTAGTGTGAATCAGGGTTATATTTGTTCAGTACAGGTCGGAAGAACCAGCTGCAGAATCCTCACTAACCACAAAATTGGCTCTGGACAGCCTTTATTAAACCCTGAGGTCATTTTATTAGAGACTGGCCGAAGATAAACTTATTTTCTGTGTTAATTTTCTTTTTTTCTGGCAGAACCAATTCCCTGCCACTATAACTCTTCAGAAACTGGTTCCTTGCATTTGAGCGAAATTGGATTTGGGTCTCCTGGGGGGGATATTTTGATGGCAGTGGTACTAATGTCATGTCTGTGAGGAGGCACACGGAGATGAGAAGTCAGCTTCAGTTAAAGATGGTGTGTCCCAGTTTTAGAGATCTCATTTGGGTTCCCTCGTCGGCTGTGGATTGGCTGTCTGCTTGTCTATCTTGTCTTCTACTGTCACACTGACACCATCCACAAGGAACACCTCCCAAAAGTAGAACTGTGCTGCACTAGCATACGCAGATAACCTTGCAATTCTTTCCTTGTCCCCCTTAAGGATTACAAAACCAGTCAAATGTTCTTTATGAAAAGGCATGCACTAAACATTTATCCAAAAATATGCAAATCTTCTAAATGTCCTCAGTCATGGTAGCTAGAAATTACATTACTAATGAGGTAAGTACAGAGACCATGGCCTCCGACAAAACTGATTCCACTGTATAAAAACAGAAAGGTTGCACTCTAGCAGATCACTTAGGAAAACAATGTCCTAACCACACTGCTGTATAAGCGAAGAGAGAAATTTTGTTGGTAAACACACAAAGTGCCACAGAAGCCGACGATAATAGCCCTGGCGCTTCGACCACAAGGCATCTTTGTTGTTGCCTCCTGACAAAGACCCCTTGTGGACAAAACATTGGGGCTATTATTGTGCAGTTCCTTAGATGATGGCAAAGGCAGCAAGGACCAGCCCGGATGTTCCAGGGTCCCTCAGAAGATGGGGCTGTGCTTTATTTCCTGTTTTGTGGTCCCTCCCCATGAAGATGTTGGCACAAGGGAGACCAATGCATGTGTACACACACAGCTTGCACATCGTGGGTCCTCAGCTGATGTTTTCCCCTCCCACACTACCTTGTCAACTGCACTGCCACTTGTAGTCACCTAGGTGACAGTAGAGCAATGAAGGCAGCATCCCCTCCCTCCCTCCCTAAAGGAGAGCATCCCCTAGCAGGCCTTCAACGACCATGGCTTTGCTCCTGAACCCAGGTCATCTGCATCATGAGTGGTAGCTCTACCATTGCGCTGACAGGCCAGCATGAAAAGCTCTTTCAAATGAGGTATTGGGCTTACCTCTAGGTATCAGCAATCCACAAATAGCCCTGTCTAAATCTGTCCCATTTTAAATGAAGGCAGCAGCTACTGTATATCATGGACCCTTGAGAGAGAAAGTGATGTCACTGTTGGGCAAGCTATATGTTGTGAAACACAGCTTGTCAAACAGTGACATCACATTGGGAATGGGTGCAATTTGCTAGATGGTAAAAATGGTGGATGAGATTTCATATCCCGGGCGCTGACAGGCCCCCTGCATGCACACACACACACGATTTTTTCAGTTTTGGGGGGGGCAAAGACCCCCCCACACCACTACTATACTACTAGTACTACAACCACAAATAGTTGCAGTGCCTACAAGATCATAATCATCATTAAATGAGAATCCATTATGACTCTGACATCTCATTCGATTATGTCATAATCTCATCTGTCCAGCAGAAACTGCACCTGAGTCTCACATTGTGTCTCGAAGCTCCATGAAATGGCCACTACCTGGAAATAAGATTCAGAAATGTGGCAGGTACAGACAGTATACCTCTGGCCAGCAGACACCTACAGGTAAATCCAATAGCTTGACGAAACACTAGAGAAATGCTACACTCCAGAAGAGTAGAAATATATGTGTGTGTGTGTATATATATTTTTTTTTAATCTAAGTAGCAGGAGCCAAACAGTTTAGTGCAAATTATTTAATATGCTTTCAGACAGGTAGCACCAACCCCAGTGCTTCGACTCTCATATGAATCTTTGTCAGGGGTGTTACTATCTCACATAGTCAAACTAGTTAAGTACTGCTGTATTAAAAACATGGTAGGATATTGTTGTAACAATAATTAAATAATGTGTAGATAGCTCCTCTGCCTGTGGGGAAAAAAGGCCAAAAAAATAAAAACATGAAAAAGAATAAATACCCAAGTACCCAAAATATTAGATAAAAAGAAAACTGTAGTGGAAGGTTGGAAAGAAATGTGGGTGGTCTGTCTAACACTTAACTGAGTTTGTCTTTCCAGTTATTTTACCTTTGTTTTCCAATGATCCCTCTGTCCTGCCTTTGCCTTTCATGTTGCGACCATAATTATTTAGTGAGGTGCTTTAATTGCTAGCACTCAGTAAACCTGCTGTTTAAGCCTTGCTATTTCAGCACAGGTTACCAAAATCTTTCTTCTAACTCATTATTACCTGGGCGGTCATTTTGTGTCAAGTAAACAATGGATAGTTCAGACTTCATACGAAGTCTATTGGAAGTTAGATCACAACTCTTCTATGAATTTGCAACTTCTGATCTCCTGTGACCTCCCGCATTTCTTTCTAAACTTCGAGGGTTGCGAGTGAAGGTCCCAGTTAAACATAAAACAGAGAATTTGATGGCAGATAAGGACTGCTTGGTCCACCCAGTCTGCCCATTTTCCCTACCTATTGTAACACTGCAGACCCTACCTGAGCTCCGGCTTTACCTCCCATTCCCCTGCCACAAGGTTCCATTATGTCTATCCCATGCCTTCTTAAATCTCATTACAGTTTTGCCACTACCACCTCCTCGGGGAGGCTGTTCCAGGTATCCATCACTCTTTCGGTGAAGTAGTACTTTCTTACATCTCCCCTGAGTTTATCCCCTCTAGCTTCACAGCATGGCCCCTAGTTCTTGAACATCTTTTGCTCAGAAAAAGGCTTTCTTCTTGAACCTTATTTATACCCTTGATGTATTTGAAAGTCTCTGTAGCTAGGTAGGTAGATAGATAGATGCATAGATTTTTATTTGTTTGGTGTCCAGTCCCAGAGGCTCTGGGCACTGTACAAACAAAATTGACAAAATAGTAGAACAATCAAATTGTGTGAACAATCAATGAGTAGGTAAAATAAAATAATTTAAAAGTTCTGTATAAGTTAAAAAACGTCCGCAGGAAAGGCCAAGCTGAAAAGCTGAGTCTTCAGACCCCTCCGAAACATCTCCACTGTAGGGGCCTCCCTCAAAGATCTTGGCAGCGAGTTCCAGAGGACCAGGCTGGCCACCCTGAATGAATGATCACCTGAGGTTGTCAGCCTGGTCCTAGGAACCGCCAGAAGGCCCGTGGTGGAGGAACGAAGGGAGCAGGCCAGGATGGCAGGAGTGAGTAGGTCTAACAGGTAACCAGGGCCCGATCTGTATAGAGCCTTATAGGTGAGCAAGCTCACCTTTAAGAGAATGCTCCACCTGACCAGCAGCCAGTACAGACCCCACAGGACAGAGGTCACATGACAGGACCTTGACAGCCCTGTCAGCAGCCTGGCCACTGCATTCTGCACTAGCTGCAGCCAGCGGAGGTTCCCTCCAGTGACCTTGAGGTAGAGAGCAGTACAGTAGTCAAGTCTGGACATTACAAAGACATGCACCAGTGATGGCAGTCTTCGGGCGGAATTAGGGATTTAATCTGGGTGATGTTCCTCAGATGGTATAAACCACTTTTGACAACAGTCAACACCTGAGTTTCAAATGTCAGCTTGTCGTCGAGGACAACACCCAGATTTCTCGCCCTATAGGATGCCGTCAATGGGGTCGACCCCAGGACCAAACCTGCGGTCGCCCCAGAAGCATCCCCATCACGCCTGCACCCCAGTTCAATCACCAGCACCTCCATCTTGTCTGGGTTAAGTCTCAGACAGTTAGAGTTCATCCAATCCTGGATCTCGGCAAGGCATTTATTCAGCACTTCAACAGCATGATTTGTCCCCAGCACAAAAGACATGTACAGCTGAGTATCATCTGCATGGCAGTAAAAACCCAGACTGTACTGTCTAATGAGCCTCCCTAGGGGCAGCATGTATACTACGAACAGCATCGGTGACAGGATCCAACCCTGAGGAACTCCACAGGTCAGGGGCATCGGGGAGGAGGAGAAATTCCTCATCACTACCCTCTGCCTCCTGCCCAAGAAAAAGGACTCAAACCAGTTTATGACAGTACCGGTGAGTCCGCAATACTCTCAAAGGTGATCAAGCAACATGATGTGTTCCATGGTATCAAATGCTGATGACAGATTGAGGAGATCCTCTCTCTCTCTCTCTCTCTCTCTCTCTGTCTTCTTTCCTCCAGGGTGTACATATTGAGGTCCTTCAGTCTCTCCTCATAGGGCTTTTGATGCAGACCCTTCACTATTTTGGTTGCTCTACTCTGCCTGTGTCCTTCCTGAGATGTGGTCTCTAGAACTGGACACAGTGCTCTAGGTGAGATCTTACCAATGATTTATACAGCGGTATCACCACCTCCCTTTTGCTGCTGGTGATATCCCTCCTATGCACCCCAGCATCCCATTGGTTCTCCCCACTGCTTTGTCACATTGTTTGTCAACCTTTAGGTCATCAAATATGATTACCGCTAGGTCTCTTTCTTGTTTGGTGGTCGCCAGTACTGCTTCCCCATTTTTACTTCGCCCTTTTGTTTCTGCGCCCCCAGTGCACGATTTTGCACTTTTTCGCATTGAAATTCAGTTGCCACACTCTTGAGCACTCCTCAAGTTTTCCTAGATCTCTCTTCATTTTTTCCACCCCCTTGGCGTGTCAATCCTATTACAGATCTTAGTGTTGTCTGCAAAAAGACATACCTTCCCTTCTAGTCCCTCTGCAATGTTGCTAATAAAGACATTAAAGAGGACCAGTCCCTGTATTGATCCTTGTGGCACCCCGCTGGTCACCCTCCCTTCCTTGGAGTGAACTCTCTTCACCACTACCCACTGTCTCCTATCCCCCAACCAATCTTTTACCTAGTTTGCCACCTTTGGACTCACCCTAGGCTGCTCAGCTCCTTTGAGTCGCCTGTGAAGAACGGTGTTGAAGTCCTTATTGAAATCTATGTAGGCTGCATCCACTGCGCCACCCTGATCTACTTCCCAGGTCACCTAGTCAAAGAAATCTATTAAATTTGTTTGACCTCCCAACCTTTGTGAATCCATGCTGCTTCAGATACTGTAAGCCACTGGATTCAAGATATTCTACAGTCCTTTCCTGCAGTAGCGATTCCATTAATTTCCCCACCACCGAGGTCAGGCTGACAAGTCTGTAATTTCCAACTTCCTCTTTACTACCACTTTTGTGAAGTGGGATTACTTCTGTCCTCCTCCAGTCCTCTGGGACCACCCCCCATTTCCAATGAGTGGTTGAATAGGATTGTCAGATGTGTAGCCAGCACCTCTCTGAGCTCCCTCAATATCCCTGGATATATCTCGTCTGGTCCCATTGTCTTGTCCACTTTCAGATTTGCAAGTTCCCTCAGGATTCTCTTCTCTGTAAATGGACTAGTATCCACCACTTTACCAATGATGCCCTTGGCTCTTATCTGTGGACCCTCACCTTCCCCTTCCTCTGAACACTGAACAAAAATATCTGTTCAGAATGTCTGCTTTTTTCCTGGTCTCTTTCCACACACTGTCCCCCACCCTCCTTAGTCTTTCAATCCCTCTTCTGGTCTTTCTCCTTTCACGTACATACTGTACCTGAAGAATGCCTTGTCCCCATTCTTCACTTCCTGGGCTGTTTTCTTCTCCATTTGTACCTTTGAGCTTGTAACCCCTAGGTGGCGCTATTCCAAGGGCTACTACCCCTGCCTGCTTGGCTAGTAACAGGTTAAGGGGCCTGAGTTCTGAAATGTGTGCCTCAACCCGGAGATCAGGGTTGGTAGTGGTTAAGCTAACCTGGGCACAGCCCTCTGGGACACTGTAACCCCCTCCCCTCTAGTGGCCTGAACACTGTACAATAATCACTTTCACAATACCCCTGGTACACCACACAAGTATGCACACTGTTTACACTTACCACCAGGGCTGGTTCCTCTGGCTTGACCCTTGAGACCCTCTGTAAAACAAGGTTATGCACAGCAAATAGCAACAGTACAGTACTTTGAGCACAAACTGGAAACACAGTCAGATTACATGAAGAAAAAGTTAGATCTGATTTATTCTGGTGACTTGAACAAGGGAGGGGCAAAATCAGGTTAATTAGCTTAAAGGTTATATCAGTCAAGCAGTTATGCATGTGCTTTAAGTCCCCCCACACAGTCCACCTCTGGGTACCCAGGTGGGGAAGAGATGGGCTAGCCAGGACCGTTGCCCGGGGTTGCAGCTGGTTGGGGCCCTGTGATGGAAAATACATATGCACAATACATAATATTTGTAATCTGGAGCCAGAGGGCTCAGTTTGTAAAGGCAACGAAACCACAAGACAATCAGATGACACACTCAGATTAAGCTGTTGTTGCAGGGAGCTACCCTGGTATTTACTCACAATACCAAAGACTGGACACAGGCTGGACGAAAATTGAGACTGAAGGTGGTTGATCTGGAATGCCAGGAGAAGCAGGGCCCACATGAGTCGCAGCGGCATCATTCCTGTTCAAGCGTGGAGTAGGGGGCTGATCCCCAGGCAGGTCTCTTGTCATTGGCTTCTCTGTGCAGTGGGTAGTCTGGCTGGGCCAGTCTGGCAAGGCCCTGGCCGTATGAAGACAAATTTGGATGCAGTCCGTTTTGGGCTAGATACAGCTTCCA
The DNA here is from genome assembly GCA_016271365.2 of Neoceratodus forsteri. Taxonomy (NCBI): domain Eukaryota; kingdom Metazoa; phylum Chordata; order Ceratodontiformes; family Ceratodontidae; genus Neoceratodus; species Neoceratodus forsteri. The sequence continues at coordinate 286,482,426 of JADMNL010000027.1, read as the reverse complement.
GCAAGCAGAACACAGGTCACACAGTGGGGGACTAACTCACGACCCACTAGCAGCTAATAGCACATTTACATGTAAGGGAATTCTACTGTACCAGGCAAAGCACTCCCCGTTCACAATCGCAAAGTCTCTGCACACACTGGGAGCTTAGGGGTAGCTGGAACTCCTGACAGGCCAATCGCATTCAGCAAAATCTTTGGTCTTCTTCAGGTTGAGCCTGGCACACTTCAGTAGCTTACTTTAGTCACACAAACTTGGATTTAACCCAGAATAATTCTCTTCTCTCCCTCTCAGGAGCAGCACACCGACATGCAGGCCAAAAACTTAGCCTTTTCAGAATTTTCCCATGCGAATCTACTCGGGATTGCTGCTCAGAATCACTTCAGCTCTTTCTTGTTCAGCTTCCAGCTTAGATCTAACTGAAAACTGCAAGCAGCCCGGGACTTCTCCAAGATCCAAAAGATTTGGTTGGCTGATTTGGCTGTCAGTCAAAGCAAGAGCTCCCCTTCAGTTGCGAAAAAGGTGCAAAAAGTTCAAACTACAGTTCCTACAGATTTTGAATTTAGACAGCTCCTGTAGTCTGGCTACATTTTAGGTCCCACCAGTACTGATTGGTCCAATTTGCAGTCCAGGACCAAGATAGTGGAGACAAACAAAACAGTCCTTGCTACAAATAAAGCAGGTTAGACAAGCTACATTATCATTATCACTCTAAAATGATTTTCAGTAAATAGTTACATCTTTCAGCAGAGCTCCCTCTCAGATTACTTAAACTGCAATCAGGCAGCTCTTAAAGAGACAGTACACAGAGGCTATACAGGCTCTGGTAATCACATTTAAACTGCTAAAATGCAGGACACTAGCCTGGCAGTGAGCATTTAGGCAAGCTCAAGGAATACTTTTTGGGAACCCCCATTTGTAGGGGGGTTACATACTTCTGACTGCTTTCTCTGCCTCTCTCTGCTTCTCTTGATACCCCTTCCTATCCTCCTCACCCTTATACCTCTTGAATGCTAACGTTTTGCCTTTACCTTCATAGACACCTCTTTTGAGAACCATATTGGTCTTTTTCTTCTTGCTTTTGCTTACTTGCCTGACCCTGAGGTTTGTTGCCTTCACTATCCCAACTTTTAGTTTCACCCACTCCATTCCACCTATGTCCCCCCATGACCACCACCACCAGCGGATCACAACAAGGTCCTGAACTCAGGAGCCTGACACCTGGAAGCCCGAAACAAAGGTCCCGATTGCAAAGATCCCAAAAGTTGGGTTTTGCCCACGGCAGAGTTAGAAATCATAATTGAGGAGGGGTGTGGTGGCGTGGGGTTGAAGCCCCAAAACATGATAGAAACCCCTGCTGTGGGCAAAATCCCACTGTCAGGATTTTTGCAGTCGGGATCTTTGTCTTGTGGTCTTGGGCTTCTGGGTGTTGAGCTCCTCAGTGTCTGGATCTTGTAGTATATCCCCCACCAGGACATCCCTGAGGCATTCCCTCATCTTTGTAAAATCAGTCCTTTGGAAGTAGAAACATAGAAGCATAGAATTTGACAGCAGATAAGGACCGCTTGGCCCACCTAGTCTGCCCATTTTCCTACCTAACAGATAAGCTGCAGATCCTAGTTAACCAACAGCTTACTTCCTCTTACCCCCCACTAGGACTGCCTTATGTCTGTCCCATGCATTCTTGAATTCCCCCACTCAAGGGAATCTACCAGCTAGCACCTAGGATCTCAGGATCTCAAGGAAAGACTTGATGGATCTTTGGTCTCCTTCTGCTGTGACCTTTCTATGTTTCTAACTCCTCCCCCTTTCCTACCCAATCTATCTTACGAAAGAAATCCTTCTAAGGCTTTTATGAAGGAAATCCAGGAATCCTTTCTTTGGGAGCACTGGCAGGGAGCAGGGATTTTTTCCAAGTTGACCATATATATAGAGGACCATGAAATTAAATGGATTGAGGGATAATTTTCATTATGGCATCTTCTCATTGTTGCAAATGGGGCTCAAGAACCTCTCAAAATTGTAGAACTGGTTTTGGGAATCTTTAGGTGGGAGGTAGACTCTAGTACTAACTACCTACCTGATGGAAGCTCTGCTTTCCAGATTTGTGCTGTTTCTTCGGCTCTAAATGTAAGCTGACTTTTGCTTCATTTAGATGGATTGCTTGAAGTGTTCCTGCAAACAGAAAAAGGCAAATTAGTTCTGTCAATCTAACTGGGCTTACCTATCTATCTGTCTGCAGCTTGTCTATCCAGGGTTCCAAACATTCAGGGCCATCACTTTCTAAAATAGTTCTGACTGTGAACTCCCCTTGGCTGCACAGTTAAAGATGCGACCTTTGATACTTAAGGCTGAAGGTGCAATTCCTGGCATGGGCTCTTGGTGAATATGCACACTGGAAGTGGCTGACATACACCCAGGTCAAACAACTGTCCATTCTATTGGCTTAGAGATGGGTAAGTACTATGTAGTTTTTGTAACTTTCCATTTCTCCCTTTTTCCAAACTGGACTCAGTCAGCCCCACAATGCCAGTCTGGCTGTGCCATCCCCACCTTACCAGCTGTGCCTCAACATCATCTCAGCCTGGGGCACTGCTGCACAGTCAAGCAGGAAAGATGCGTTCACTTTGAGCGCCCGAGAGAATTTTATAACTTATTTATAACTTCCTTGAGCAACTTGGATTGACTGAAACCAGCTTTAAGCATTGCTATCTGCTTTGGCAACAAACTAGGGAAGCCAAGATGAGCACTAGAAACTAGGATGGATACCACAGATCAAATGGTATCAAGGTTAGAGAACTCAGCGATGAAGACTGCAGATGCCACAACTAAACCCATTAAGGAAAATTCCCTTCTGAGGCAAAGGCTCAAGACTGTAGAAAATCAGTCCCTTGAAAGAAATCTTCGAGTTGTCGGCTTACCAGAATTAGCAGAGTGGGAAGACAAATTAGAACCTGCACATTCCCTGCTGTCTGTGCTTCGCTCAATGTCCGAGGACAATCCCCCCCTTCTCAATTGAGAAGACCTACCAAATCACACCGCAGCAGGTGGCCACCACATTGAGTACTCCTAGAATATTCTTTTTTTTTTTTTTTAAACTTTGTTTTTCATCTCTCTCAGCGCCCCGGGCAGTGCCAACCCCATCACCCCATCATCTACTAGGGCTTACTTGTGTCTTGGAGTTGGGTCTCATGCTATCACCTCCCCTTGGTGGAGGTCCTCAGGTTCTACCAGGCCCCTCAGAAAGACTACTGTGGTACTCCTAGAGTGAGCCTAGGTCAACAGGGTATGGGATTTGTGGTCCTCCCAAAGCTGTCATGGAACATGGCTGTGTTTTTCAGTTTCCCCCTTCCCCCCAGGGATGCTGGCTGACAGCTGTGCTCAAGCAAGGCATGTGCATCTGTCCAGCCAATCATCTGTCCCCAATCCCACTACTGCGCTGTTGCCTGCACTGCCACCTGTGACTACCCAGCTGGCAGTCACATGGTGTCAGTGATCCCCCCCCCCCAAGGAGAGCATCCTGTGGGACACAGTCCTCCTCCTCCCACTGTCTGGCTCTCCAGTGATGCTGGCTCATTCCCGAACCTGGGCCATTGGCATTACAAGTGTTAGTGCTACCGCTGTGTCAGTGGGCTGGCCCACCCCCAGAGTATTCCTAATCATATATACACCAGAGTGGGTGATCCTCATTGTGCCTCAGGAACAGCAAAAAGTGCAAGCTACACTATGGAGATACCACCATGTTTCTTTAGCTGGACCTTTCCTATGGTACCCGCCAGCAGTGGAATTCTTTTGACGGGGACAGAAGTCGCTTGTGGCAGTTTAAAAGCCCAGCATCAACTGCTGCTTCCAGCCAAATTGCAACTTCTTCGAATGGACAAGCTTTCCTGTTGAGTGACCCTAAATGTACTGACAAACTGGTATCCAGGATCAAAGGGGAAATGGTGCAAAAAGCTAAAGGAGAAACTCCTTGGAATGGGACTAAAATACACCTTTTCAGGTTCTGCTGGACTGTAAAGTTAGCTCACTCTTGGGGTGTATCTGTGTAAATTTGGGGGGAAGGCAGTAAATTGTTAAATATCTCATGTGACCCAAATCTACAATGTTACATTGTGGTGGATTTTCCCACCACCTCCTCGGACTGTATGTCTGCCCTACCCCTTTCTGCCTCATGGAGGCTACTCGTACTTCAGTCCCCCCTTTCGGGGATGCTGACTGCAATGTGTTCAGGTTGACTCCATAATAGTTCTGGACTTACTGTACTCTTTTACTGTTGCTGAACAGCACCAACTATATTGTGTGTATATATATATATATGTGTGTATGTATGTATGTATTGTATGTATATATATATATATATATATATATATATATATATATATACACACATATATGTGATACATGCTGGGCACAAGTGTGGTTTGGAAAATATTTTCACTCCTCTAGAGTGAGCTCTGGATATTCACAAGTGACGAAGCCACGAGTGAGCATCCAGAGGTCACTGTGCAGAAGTGAAAATATTTTCCATATCACATGAGTGCACATCATGTATCCGATTTATACAATGGGGGCCCCTATTGTTACAAAAGTTACTATTTGCACGGGTGTGATAAATGGCAGATATTTTAACTCTGCTGACATCAGTTTCAGATATCACACTCCAGTGGAAATAACTGAGTTTATCACATTGATGTTGCTCCCACCCCCATTGTATGTATATGTATATGTGTGTGTGTGTGTGTGTGTGTGTACATATATACACGTATATATAGCCTATAAGCTGGTAAAAGTTTGCTTCAGTTTTACATAGTTTCTAAACTTGAGCCCTATGTAGGGTGACAGAGTTGTTTACTCTAGGAACGTTATTGTTGCCTATCAAGGTTTTTGAGCCTTAGTACATAAGCTGTTAAAGTCTCTCTGGGGGGTTTGGGAAGAATTTATTTGTATAACACATCATTGTTTCTATCATTTGGGGATTATGCAGACCTAGGCTCACTGTGGTAATAATGGAATTCTATGTGCTGTGTTTCTGGATTTTAATCCCTGGAGATTTTCCTGGGCTGTATACATTTGTAATAGATGATCTTTATAACTAATGGTTAACTCCCCCCCCCCCATGTTGTAACTCTAGGGATGGTGTCCTGTATACACTCCTTTGTAAGTGAAATGTTTGCACATGCCAATTGTTCAAATGCTTTCCATCTGTGTACAGTGCCTGCAAGTTTTCTTACAAACCCTATTATAGATCATAGGAGTGTCATGTGACACTCTTTAACCAATCACAGCACTTCCTTCTGTTGCATGTGACGTACTCTTCCTGCTGTAAGAGTACTTCATGCGCTGAACACTATAACAGGCTTCTTGATGACTGCTGCTCATGCCACAGAAAGGGGCTTCAAAAAGGTATTTTTTTTAATTGTGGCATGATCTGTAATAAATTTACAGGGCTGCTAGGAGGACCTCTTGGGGATATAAGAGTCTTGCGTCTTGCATCTTTAGGGCACCAGAACTGCTCACCTTCGGTTCACAGTTCTCTTACCCACCTTCCTAGTGCCCCTATAAACATATAATTGAAAAAAAAAAAAGAAACATTGTCCTAGCCCAAGGCACTCTGTGGCTTACCACATACAGCAGGGCCGCCTACGTCAGGGGTCAAACTCGAAATTGGCACTGGCCCACTAGCCAAATGTTGGTAGATTGTGTATTAGGCTAGAATGATTCTCCTTTAACTAGCCCTGTAGGCTTGTACTGGAGAAGGTAACATTTCGGTAAGTACAATAGCTGGGCCAGTGGACAAGTCTGTGGGGATAGTGGATTTTCCTAGTCACTAGCCCTGCTGGTTAGTGGCTGCAAAACTAAATTTTGACCCCCGTACGTGAGGTGGAAACTACCTGGAAGCAGGCCTGGTGGGGTCTGTGATTCAAAGACTGTTGATGCTGGTACCAGCCGAAATCAGGAGGAGCCGTCTTCCATTTTCTTCCTTCCATCCCACTCCTTTTGGTGCTGATGGATGAATCCAGTCACTGATATACATACAAGCACTGCCTTCCTCCCCACATAGAATGTGACAGCAGATAAGGACTGCTTGGACCATCCAGTCTGCTCATTTTTCCCTGCTTATACTGTCACTGCAGACTGATCTCCGCCTCCCTTTCCCAAGATTCCCCTGTGACTACCGAATGCATGCTTGAAGCCTGCCACTGTTTTTGTCCTCGCTGCCTATTTTTTTTTTTTATTTAGTAATTTCGTAACCGGTTAGGGACCCTGGACAGTGTCCTATTTCAGGTCCGACCTGGAACAAGCAACAAAAATACAAGCATCGTACAAAGTCAACAAAAAAGACATAAGCTTATTCTTAAAACGATACAAATACATAAATTGACAGATATCAGGGAGTAAGGTATTCCAAAGGGATGCTGGAAGAGTATTCCAGGCATCCCACCAAGAGGCAGTATAGCGCAGTGGGTTAAGGCTGTGAGTTGCATATCTGGAGACCAAGATTTGAATCCCACGGCTGCCTAGGTGCAACCTGTGTGATCCTGAGCAAGTCACTTAACTTCCTTGTGCTTCCAGGCCGCATCTGGAAACAAGTTTCAGTTTAGTGTGCTACTCCCGGTTAAACAATGTTCCCTTTCCCCTTTCCTTTCAGTGAAGAAGTACTTCTTCGTATCTCTCCTAAATTTCCCCCATCCAGCTTCATTGCATGCCCCCTTGTTCTCGTGCATCTTTTCCTCTGAAAACTACTCCCTTCCTGTAGCTTATTTAACCTCATGAAGTATTTATAGGTCTCTATCACATCCCCCCTCTTCCTCCTCTCTTTGATAGTGTACATACTGAGGTCCTTCAGTCTCTCCTCGAAGGGCTTCTGATGCAGCCCCTGCACCATGTTAGTTGCCATCCTCAGGACAGCCTCCATCCTATGTCCTCGCTGAGATGTGGCCTCCAGAACTGGCCATAGTGTAACCCCTAGGTGGTGCTATCCCAAATGCTACTACCCCTCCCTGCTTGGCTAGTTGCAGGTTAAGGAGCCTGGGTACTGAAACGGGTGCCTCCACCCGGAGGACAGGGTTGTCAGTAGCAAGGCTAACCTGGGTACAGCCCTCCGGGACACTGTAACCCCCCCCTTCCCTTCTAGTGGCCTGGACAATGTACAGTAGACACCTTCACAGTAACCCTTGTTCACCATACAAATCCCCACTCTGTCTGCACTTACCAACAGGGCTGGTTCCTCTGGCTGGACCCTGGAGACCCCCTGTAAAACAAGGTTATGCACAGCAAATAGCAACAATACAGTACTTTTGACACAAACTTGCACCACAGTCAGGTTAAATGCAAAAAGAGTTGGATCTGATTTGTTTAGGGGACTTGAACAAGGGAAGGGTGTAATCAGGTTGATTGGCTTAAAGGCTAAATCAATCAGGCAGTCATGCATGTACTTCAGAGTCCCTACACAGTCACACACGCTGGGTACCCAGGTGGGAGTAAGGTGAGCTAGCCTGGAACGTTGCCTGGGGTAGGTTGGTGTCGCAGCTGGTTGGGGCCCTGTGATGGAAGAAAGAAACATGCACAACCACACATAATTTGTAATCCGGAGCTGGATGGCTCAGTTCGGGACAAGAAAACAAGTACACCTTACAGCTCATTTTTCTAATGAGGCTCCTCTTCCCACAGATGATGACAGTATCACTAGAACAATCAACAATATCAATCCCCAGAGAAGTGCATGGACACCCCCTCCAAGACGTTTTGCTGCTGTTGATTATTTTGTTAACCAATGCATGGAAAACACCACTAACCTCAATCTTCATTGCAGGCACAACCATTCCAACCTGACACCTGGTGAGCTTGCAGCCCTCAGATCTCTGCAATGTAGGAATTACATTATCAAGCCAGCTGATGAGGGAGGTGCTGTTGTGGTCTGGCAAAAGGAGTTATATATCACTGAAACCACACAGCAAATCTCTGACACCAGATTTTATTTTTCTCTTCCACAGGACCCCACTGCTGACTATCAGACTGAGATCACCACCACCATCACCTCTGCTATTGAAAACAAAGAGCTCCCTGCTTCTGCTAAGAGACTCATAGTTCAGCAACCCCAGACATACAGGTTTTATCTCCTTCATAAATTCTACAAAACAGGTAACCTGGGTCATCCCATAGTGGCTCCCTGCTCCTGCCCCACATCCCACATCTCTGCATTTTTGGACAGCCTCATGAGACCCCTTGTTGAGTCCCTGCCCTCCTATGTTAAAGACACTAACCATGCTCTCCAGTTATTTGACAGGTTCAGATTTAATGACACTCATCAGCTCATCTTCACTATGGACATCAAATCTCTTTACACAGTGATCCCCCATGATGATGGTCTGACAGCTTTGCAGCATTTCTTGAATAAGCGGGAAGTCCAGCAGCCACCCACACACACACTAACTCGTCTGGCAGAACTGGTTCTTACACTCCACGCTTTTTCTTTTAATAACAGTTTTTTTCAGCAGGTCAGTGGAGTTGCCATGGGTACCAAGGTGGGTCCCAGCTTTGCTAATCTGTTTGTGGGTTGGGTGGAGGAAGGTTTTTTTTCTCTCATTCACAGGGACTGTGCCTGGACTCTACAAACGCTACATTGATGACTGTGTGGGGGCCACCTCCTGCTCCAGGGAGATCCTCCAAGTCTTCCTTGATAGTTTACCACGTCCCATCCTTCCCTTCAATACACTGTTGAAGTAGTCTCCTCTGCACTGCCTCTTCTGGATATCCAGCTGTCCATACAGAACACTGGTCTGAAGAGATCAGTTTATTAAAAAACCCACTGACTCCCACAGTTTCCTCCTCCATAGCTCCTTCCATCCTAAACATGTCAAGAATGGCCTGCCTTATTCACAGTTTCTTAGACTTCGCAGGTTATGCAGTGAAGAGGATGATTTTGCTGAGCAGAATCAAATAATGCATAGTTTTTTTATCAACAGGGGATACCCTAAAAGCACAGTGGACAGAGCATTCTCCCGGGTCAGTAACATGCCCCGTAACCTTGACCCCCGCAGGAAGGATACTGTCACACAAGAACAATGGTGAATTCCACTAGTGCTTCCTTTCCATCAGAGCACACCTTCTCTTCACAGGATCATCACCAGTAACTTTCCCATTTTACAAACTGACCCTAACATTGGTGCTTCTTTTACAGAACCAACTATTGCCTCCTACTGCTGGCCACCTAACCTGCGGAATCTCCTGGTTAAAAGCAACCTACCTACTCCTAACAGTTCCTCCTTCTCAGGTACCAAACCTTGCAACAGGACTTGTTGCTACACCTGCAAATTTATTTCCAGTGTGACTGAAATTCGGGGGCCTGCAGGTGTTTTTCACATCACCAAGTTCTTGTGCACATCCAGTAATGTGGTGTATTGTATTCTTTGAAGGAAGTGTACAGCTATTTACATTGGAGAGACTGATAGGCGCTTTGCTGACTGCGTCAGGGAACATTACAGAGCAGTCAGGAATGGTGACACTGCTAAACCTATTGTATCCCACTTTATCTCCAGGGACTACAGTGTCAATGACCTTTCTGTTTGTGTCCTTCAGCAGGGCTTCTGGGATTCTGACCATAGAAAAAACATGGAAGCCAAGCTGATCATCCGCCTTGGCTCCCAGCAGTCCTCTGGTTTAAATGATAGACTTATTTTTCACTAACATCTTTCAGCCACCCCTTTTTTCCCCTAAAGTCTATTTGTTTTTGTAATCATTTCATTTCTTTTTCATTTTCACCATAAGCCTCCATCTCTGTCTCCTTCCCACACATGTGTCACCTTTCAGCCTTCTTACTATGCCCTGTTAATTAGTCCCCACCTGGGAACTTCCCTAGCTCTTTCACTCCTATTATGCTTTATCTTTCCCATCATCACCTTTTTGTTTCACAGATTCTGTCTTAATCTTACCCTTCATCACTTCTTCTCCCTGAGCCTCCCCTTTCTTCTTTCCCCACATGTATATCCCTCGTTTTACCTCCCCTCTACACTAACTTTGTTTGTTTTCTCTTTTAGATATTTCCTGAAGAACACCTAAGGTCGAAACATAGATTTTTAACTCTATATTCAGCATGCATTTAATATAACCATTTTGTTTTACTTTTAGACCATATGCTGACGCAGCGCCTTGGTTTTTTACAAGTGAATTAGTTGACAGCACTTTTGATTAAGCTGATGTTGCAGGGAGCTACCCTGGTGTTTACTCACAATACCCAATACAGGACACAGGAGGGACGAAATTGAGACTGCAGGTTGGTGAGCTGGAGTGCCAGGAGAAGCAGGGCCCACACGAATCACTGAGGCATCATTCCTGTTCAAGGCGTTGAGCAGGGGGCTGATCCCCAGGCAGGTCTCTCGTTGATGGTTTTCTCTGTGGCGTGAGTAATCTGGCTGGGCCAGGGTGACAAGGCCCAGACCGAGGAACAATTCGGATGTGAGTCCAAGAAAGCTGAATGCAGCCTCCAGCAAGCAGGGCACAATTAAACACACAGTGGGGAACCAAATCGCGACCCAATAGCAGCACACAGCACATTTATAGTAAAGTAATCACCACTATACCAGGCGGATGACAGTCCAGTCGCAATCACAGAGTCTCTGCGCAAAATTGGGAGTTCAGCGATAAATGCAGGTCCTGACAGGCTGCTCACGTTCAGCAAATCTTCAGTCTTCTACAGGTTTCAAGCCTGGTCACCGATTCAGTGGTTTAAGTCTCTCTCACAACTTTGGATGCAGTCTGATTCTTTAAAGAGCCCCCTCACAAGGGACAGCAGGCAGGCAGGCCAAAACTCAGCCCTTCCACAGTTCTCCTGCATGAACTATGCATGAGCTGCTGTTCGAACCTCTCGAGCTGTTCACTCTTCCGATTCCCAACTCAGACTGACTCTCTGCCACAAGCAGCCTGGGACTTTCCCCATGATCCAAAAGGTTCGGTTGGCTGATCCATCTGTTTGTCAATACAACGGCTCCCCCTCCAGGTCCATTTAGGCGCCAAGTCCCAAAACTACAATTCCTACAGAATTTTGCTCCCACAAGACCCCTGGGGACAGACACCATTTTAGGGTCCCCAAAGGTACTGATTGGTCCACAATAGCAGTCCAGAACCAAGATGGTGGTGCAATGTCAAAATGTCCATGCTGCAAAAAAGGCAGGTTAGACAAACTTCCATAACATTACCATTCTAATAGATAATCAGCAAATAAGTACAGCTTCCAACAGAGCTCCCTCTGCGTAAATAGCGATGACAGAACGGAGCGATTATCTGGCAGCCCGGGCATGACTCAAGCATAGCAACACTCATCCCCCTCCCAGATTAAATAAGCACCACGTTATAGGCAGCTCTTAAAGAGACAGAGCACAGAGGCATTAAGGCACTCTCATAAACACTTCTAAACACTAAGACACAGGATACCAGCCTGGCCATGGGCATTTAGGCACACCCAAGGAAGATTTTTCAGGAACCCCCATTTGTAGAAGGGTTACAACAGTATTCTGGGTGTCCTCTCACCAACGATCTATACAGTGGCAACACCACCTCCCTCCTTCTGCTGGCAGTACCCCTCCCTATGCACCCAGCATCCCACTGGCCCTAACTACCACCTTGTCACACTGTCTCACCACCTTAAAGTCATCAGATATGATTATGTCCAGATCCCTTTCCTGTTTGGTAACCGTTAGTGCCTCTTCTACCATTTTGTATTGTGCTTCTGGGTTTCTGTTCCCTAGATGCATGATTTTGTACTGTTTTGCACTGAAACCCAGCTACTATGCCCTTGACCACTTCTCAAGTTTTCACGGGTCTCTGTACGTTCTTTCCAGCCTTTCTGGAGTATCTACCCTGTTGCAGATTTTGGTGTTTTCTGCAAAGAGGCATACCTTTTGTGACAACCTGCCCCTAAGGCCATACCAGCGTACGGGGCAGTTGTCTGGGTATACTGGTTCCTTAGCTGCCACCACATGATTATATCAGAAAAATACCCCATTGTTCAGGAACATGGAGGTCAAACACAGTAACAGTTGGTAGAGTGCACTTCGGATGACGGACTGTAAACAGAGATGTCTTTGTGTGCCAGTAGAAACATTAAAATTACCTTCTCGATAATAAGGCACAGTCAATAATTCTATAAAAATAGATTCTTTATGACTAACCATTACTGCATGTATTAAAGGTGAAATGTAATAAAAAAAGTTTGAAAACCTCATTTGTGTGTGGTATCCTATTTGAAATCTGTTCTTGTGGTTGTTTTACATTCACAGTGTTCTGTGGTCATTCAGGGTTAAGGTTTTTATCTGATAACTTTTTGGAAGTTCGGAGTCCTATTGAAGACCACCGCTGTTGGCCAGCCCAGTGGTATGGAGGGCTGAGGCGCTGTGTGCCTTACCTCCTGGCACACTGGCGACCCAGGGTGGGGAATGGACTTGGGTTACTCAGCGGCCCGCGGGGAGAGGAAGGATCGCGTGTACCAGGACAGCTCTCCTTCCTTGGGGAGGTGGGAAGATGTGGTCCACTGCTTGCCTGCCACCCAGCTGTAGCTGGATTGCAGCACATGGGGTGCCACTAAGAAGGGAAGGGTACCCCATGTTCAGGTCACCAGGGAAATCTCGATGGAGGCAGAGCACATACATTGCAACCATTGCAGGTCCGTGGGCCCCAAGGAGAAAATGATGGAAAAATACCCTGGTGGTGGGATGAAGCCCGACTTTCAGCTGCCCTGCACCAGCGACTGGGCAAAACCAAAGTCCTGTGGCAGGACGACAGTGAAGGTAAGTCCTGGAGAAGCGAGATCGCGGAGCTGGGGTGGTCGGTCAGAAGGCGCTACCAGGGAGTAACAGGAGGACAAAATGTATATGAAAAAGAAATGCCGCTGTTGAGGACAATCCTATCGGCAGCTTTTCACTTGATTTTTAAGCCGCAAGGCAGCACTTACATCACAGCCTCCCTACTGAGCTGTCAGATTCACTCAGCAGACAGACAGGAGTACTCTGTAGTGGGAATTGCAGTCACTGTTTTCCCTCTTTGATTGCAGCTTTCAAAGTGTAAATCTTTGGTAACTTTGGTTTTGCACTTGGATTACATGAGATACAGCTCACTGGAAAAAGGAATGCCTGCTGTCATCTGTCAATTTTGGTTTGCCTCATTTGGCACCTGTCAGGCTGTCAGTGATAGCAGTTGACTGAGAATGTCATTCAGATGTTTCTGACCCTGTGTAAGTCGACTGCCTATCACAGACTAATGCCATACGTTACCCCTGACTAAAGTGACAGGTGTGACTGGGTGTTGCTGTATGCGTATATTTTCCTTGCCCTTTCTGTGTGAATAGTTTTTTGTTTTGTTTTTTCCTCCAGGTTATTCTTTTCTTCCACCCCCCCCCATAGAGGTGTTTATGCACTTTCGGTGGGCCACTGCTGCTGTCAGCCACCCTACCGGTCTCCAGGGGTCATTTGGGGTCTTGTTACACTGTGCGTGCCCTGGTGGACCCCCAGGAGCCAGCCCGGAGGCATCATCCTGTGGCAGCCCACGATTTTTTCCTGTTTTTTTTTCTCCCAATTACCCCTGAGCTCCAGACAGAGAGGCGCATGCGCATGGAGGCGCGCATGTGCCCTCTTGCTCTGGTGACGGACCCATCTTCCCACCCCATTGCCCTAGTGCCCCTGGCTTCCCTCAGCTGCACTGCCTCCTGACCTCCACCATAAGGCATTCAAGCACCGATGGAGCTCAGGTTCCCTCCCCGGAGATCTGCCCAGCGGCAGCTCATCCTGCTCCGCACCCTCCTCCCATGCTGACCTCCAGTGGCCCACCCTCGCTCCCGAACATGGGTTATTGGCATGGTGAGAGGTAAGGAGTCCAGCGCCTCAGCTCTCTATGCCACCGGGCTGGCTCCTCCGGGATATTCTGATCACTGTTGATATTTTTTGGTAACCCTGATGCCCTGACCACCAACACAAATAAGATCTGCACTGTCTTGATTATTGGGTGTTTCTCATGAGATTTGTAAATATCTAAGAGAAACACCTGCTAATCGAGACAGTACAGATCTGACAGGTAGAGGGAAGGCAGATCAGGGGGCCAAGGGAGAGGACGTGGAGGTGGAAATCCTGGCAGAGAGAGAATGAGGGAAGCGCTTGGGTCCCTTAGGATGGAGAAAGCACCAGGGCCAGATTAAATACATCCCAGGGCACTGAGGGAACTGGCAGACCTCTGGCAGAGCTTTTCAACATCTCTCTGAGGATGGGGTGGGTCCCCCTAGACTGGAGGGTGGCCCATATTGTGCCTATCCACAAGGGAGGGACAAGAGAGGAGGCAGGAAACTACAGGCTCGTTAGCCTTACATTGGTGGTGAGCAAGGTGATGGAGGATATTATCAAGGAAAGGCTAGGGGGGGAGCTGGAGAAACTGGAGTACCTGGATGACAGATAGCAAGGCTTTGCCCCGGGAGGATTGTGTCAGACAAACCTTGTGGAGTTCTACGATTGGGTGACGAGTGCCCTGGACCAGGGTAGGCTGGTGGACGTCCTCTTTCTCAACTTCAGCAAGGCATTTGATTCGGTGCCTCACGGTGGCCTGCTGGTGAAGCTGGGGGAAATGGGTGTGGGGAAGCAGATGATCAGATGGATTGGAAATTGGCTCGTGGAGCATAATCAGAGGATGGTGGTTGGGGGGCTAGTCTCACCCCAAAGAGGGTCATTAGTGGGGTCCCCCAGGGATCAGTCCTAGGGCCCATCCTGTTTAATGCCTATGTCTGTGACATAAGGAAGGGTATCAGGAGTGAAATGAGTCTCTTTGTGGATGACTTGAAGCTGGGAGCGGTGGTGGATGGGGAGGAGGGGAGAGTGGCCCTGCAGGAGGACCTGGAGGTTTTGTAGAGGTAATTGAGGAAGTGGAAACTGAAGTTCAATGCAGGGTTATGCATCTGAGGGCCAGAAACCCAAATCAAGTGTATGCCCTGGGGGGAGAAACGCTGCAAGTCTCGATGGGTGAGAGGGACCTGGGGGGGGGTGGTGGTGGATGTCAAAATGAACAATTCTGAGACTTGTAGGGAGGCAGCGGCCAAAGCCAGTAGGATGCTGGGATGCATTGCTAGGGGGATTACCTCCAGAAGGAGGGAAAGTGATCCTCCCTCTGCATAACTGCTTGATTAGGCCGCACCTCTGGTACTGTGTGCAGTTTTGGAGACTGCACTTTAAAAGGGACATAACCAGATGAAATACATCCCAGGGCAGATGTGGATGCAGATGTGCTGGCAGCTCCACTGGCCTTACTCTTCAACATCTCCCTGATGACAGGGTAGGTGCCTCAAGATTGGAAGGTGGCTCATGTGGTGCCTATCCGCAAGGGGGGGGTCCAGAGAGGAGATGGGGAATTATAGGCCCATTAACCTAACGTCTATGGTAGGCAAGGTTATGGAGGGCATTATTAAGGAGAGGCTGGGGGGGGCAGCTGAAAAGGTTGGGGCACCTGAATGACAGGCAGTATGGTTTTGTTCTGGGGAGGTCGTGCCAGACTAACCTGGTGGAGCTTTATGACTGGGTGATTGGTGCCCTGGACCAACATAGGCCGGTGGACATCCTCTATCTGAATTTCAGTAAGGCGTTCGATTCGGTACCCCATAACGGCCTACTAACAAAGCTGGGGGGAGATGGGGGTGAGGGGGCAGTTGCTCAGGTGGATGGAAAACTGACTTATGGGGCGACTACAGCGAGTGGTGGTTGGAGGGATAGTCTCATCCCCCAGGAGGGTCATCAGTGGGGTCCCCCCCAGGTTCGGTCCGGGGGCCACTCCTGTTCAATTCCTATGTCTTGGACATAGGGAGAGGTGTTAGGAGTAGGTTGAGTCTCTTTGCGGGTGACTCAAAACTGGGAGCACTGGCAGGTGGGCAAAAGGGGAGAGAGGCCCTTGGGGGGGGCAAGGAAGTGGGGGTTGGAGTTCAATGCAGGGAAATGTAGGGTGCTACATCTGAGGGTCAGGAACCCGGGACATACATACACCTGGGGGACCACACTGCAAGTCACATCGGACGAGAGGTACTTAGGGATAGTGGTGGACAGCAAAATGAATAACACAAAGAATTGTCAAAGAGCTGCAGCAAACTGGGCTACATAACCAGGGGATTACCTCCAGGAGGAGGGAGGTGATCCTCCCTCTGTATAATGCCCTGGTTAGGACGCATCTTGAGTACTGTGTGCAGTTCTGGAGACCCCATCTTAAGAGGGACATAGCGCTGCTGGAGAGGGTCCAGAGGAGGGCAACCAGGATGATTCAGGGCATGGAGGGTAGGACCTATGAAGAGAGACTGGATGAACTCAATCTGTATGCATTGGAGGAGAGGAGGGACAGAGGGGACATGATACAGACTTTCAAGTATGCAAAGGGGATAAATAAGGGTGGCACCAGGGAAGTGTTCAGGCTTAAGAAGAGGGGAACTACTAGGGGGCACAAGTGGATGCTGGAAGGGGGGGAAGTACAGGGACGAGTGCAGGAGACACTTCTTCACAGAGAGGGTGGTGGACCCAGGGAACGCACTGCCCGGGAGTCTGGTGAAAGAGACCACAGTAGAAGGATTCAAGAAGGGTTGGGACAGGTACAGGGGGAAGCTGAGGCCAGGGAGGGCCACCTCTAGGACTGGGGGGTGGAGGAGCAAGCTCCCAGTAGGGGGCTAGCTTCCGAGGAGACACGATGGACCATGAGGCCTATTCTGCTGGCTTTTACTGTGATACTATGATAGAACTTCTGGAGAGGGTCCAAAGGGGAACAACCAAAATGATTTGGAAATTGGGGGAAAGGACCTACGGGGAGAGGCTTGAGGAGCTCAACATGTACACTCTGGAGGAGAGGAGGGACAGGGGGGACATGATAGAGGTCTTCAAGTATATGAAGGGGATTAATAAGGGAGGCTCAGTTGGAGTGTTCCAAAGGAAAGGGGGTAACTAGAGGGCACGGGTGGAAGCTGGGGGAGACTCGGGAGAGGAGGAGGAGGTGCTATTTCACTGAGAAGGTGGTGGAACCGTGGAATGCGCTGCCCAGGGGATTGGTGGAGGAAGAGACTGTAGAAGGGTTCAAGAGGGGCAGGGACGGGTATAGGGGGAGGGTTGAGCTGAGGAACTCCCATACAAGGGGAATATCTTGGACTGGGGATAGAGAAACCCAAGGGAGTGGGGGGGACAGCAAAGTTAGCATCCAGTATCGGAGCTGCAAAGCGAGCAGACACGAAAGACCATTAGGCCTTCTCTGTTGGCAGTTTCAGTATGTTAAAGTACAGGAGCTGTGTTTTACATATCTATGGAGTCAGAGTTCTGCTACTGCATGGAGTTTCCAAAAATTAATTGGATATAGGATCTTAGCAGTCCTTGTGTCTTCGGGATGTGGGATATGACCCTTCAAAGTAGTGATTTTTGAGCGATCGCATTTCTCCCTTATAGGTTGTGCTGCACTTTTTTTTTTTTGCAAAAGTTAATCAGAACGGTTTTTGACCCATATTTAGCCAACTTCAGTGCTGTGACCAAGTTATCCCCCTATGTTTGCAGCTGTGAGGGTGTCCTGGGGGCGGAGGCATTCAATAGCATGTGGTCACCCATGCCAACAGCGCCTCTGCTAAGCCACCACCAGGAGCTGCCATAAGTGTGGCTCTCAGTGACCCCCCCAGGAGGAAAATGTCCAAGGAATGCTCAAGACATCCTCCATGCCAGCCTCCGCTTCTGGCATCCAGGTTCGGGGCAAGAACCCGGATCACCCATGTGCCCAGTGATGTATCATCCCACAGCACCACAGAGCTGGCCTCCCTGCTCATCTTCATCTCGCAGTCCCTCCTGTAGTTGGCATTAAGGGCAGGTACTGAAATTATTATCAACACTAGTATTGGCAGGTAAAAAGGTAATTACGAGATTGTGGTTAAAAAAACACCTCCAGTGAAAGTGCACTAGATAAAAGTGGTTAACAATATATATCAAATGGAAACCTTGTCATCTTCCATACAGGATAAACAAACCCTCCTCTACTCTTCCTCTTTTCACTTATATACTTAAAAAGGTCTTCTCCATTTAAGTTACCCCTTGGGCTATTCTTTCCTCTGTTTGCACTTTTGCACTCCTCACCACTTTCCCTGCTTCCCTCTGCTTCTCCTGACTCTTCCCACCCTCCAGAGAAGGACTCTCGAAAAATTGAAAGTATGGCCAAGAAAGGTTACCTGTCAGCCTCTCTGGCCATTAGGCAAGCTAACTATCAGGCCTATGCAGCCCAGTAACTGAAGGCTCTCTGGCAGTCTGTCCTGGACATGGCTGAGAAAGCACCTTCTCTTTCAGCAGACCTAGCTGAACTTGTTAGGTTTGGCCTGGAAGCTGCCAAATACCAGTTCCAGATGACAGAAGACAGTAATGAGACTGCTGCAAGGTGGATGGCAAATACCATCACACAGAGAAGGTTTGCTTGGTTGAGAGCCACAAACCTCATGCAGGATACCCAGAATAAGACTCTGGATTTTCCTATGGAGGGCACTTCCCTATTTGGCAGCCACACAGAGGCCTATATGAAGAAGGTGGACGAGTATAAAGCCACTTTCCGTAGCAATTCTGCAGAAGAAAGACTCTTCACCTCCTCTAGACCTTTCAGTAGGGGAGGCAGGGGTAGACAATTCCATTCCAGGCCTTTTTATCAGGCCATGATACTTCCTCAGGCACCCCAATACCCACAGCAAGGGTATTTCAGGGGTAGGGGCAGAAAAGGTGCCAGGCGTGGTGCCCAGTCTCTGCCCCAATCCAAGCAGAACTCCTGACTTCATCGATCAGGCTACCTCTCCTTTGCCAATAGGGGCAGCCTGACCTATTTTTTTCCAGAATTGGAAAACCATCACCACAGACAAGTGGGTTCTGGAGATAGTGGGTCAGGGTCTGTCTTTAAGTTTCAAGTCCTCCCCTGTTCAAAAAAATCAGAGTTTTCAAACCAGCTTCCCTACTGGAAAGCAAAAGGCTGGAAAAAGAGGTATAACACCTTCTTTCATTAAAAGCAGTGGAACCAGTGCCTCTGCATCAAAGGGGAAAAGGACTTTACTCAAGGTATTTTCTCACACCAAAGAAAAATGGAGAACTGCGGCCTATCTTGGATCTCAGGGTCCTCAGCAGGTTCCTAACAAAACCAAAGTTCAAAATGGTAACTTTGTCTCTGATTCTACCAGCGCTCCGAAAAGGAAATTGGCTGGCATCATTGGACCTAAAAGATGCCTATTTCCACATCTCCATAAGGGAGTCTTACAGAAAGTATCTCAGGTTCAGACTCCTGTCAGGTCATTATCAGTTCTCAGTTCTATCTTTTGGTCTCACTTCAGCACCAAGGGCGTTCACAAAGTGTCTGGCTGTGGTAGTGGCTTACCTCCGCAGACAAGGTGTCACAGTATTCCCCTATCTAGACGACTGGTTGGTGGTAGGAAATTCACCACAACAGTTAGCAGAACACCTACAGCTCACTCAGCAACTTCTGCAGTCTCTGGATTTCCTTTTAAATCTAGAGAAATCTGTTTTTCTTCCTTCTCAAATTCTGCAGTTCATAGGAGCAGAATTGAATATCATAGTGGGCAGAGCCTTTCTACCCAGAGACAGGGTAAAAAGCATCCTGCAGTTAGTAGGTTCTTTCAGGCTCAATGTCCCAAGGCCTGCAAGGAATTGTCTTCAACTTCTGGGCCACATGGCAGCTGCAGCAGGCATAGTGCTAGGCTCCAGGTTTCAGATGAGGGACATCCAGTTTCACTTAAGAGCTCATTGGTGACAAAGAAAGGATTCCCTGTCAAAGCTCGTTCCTGTAACAATAACATTTATCCAGGCTCCTCAGTGGTGGAAAGAGGAAACCAACCTCTGAGAAGGGGTTCCTTTCTAAAAATAACTTCCATCAATAATTCTCACAACAGATGCATCTCTCTTGGGCTGGGGAGGGCTCATCTAGCAGAGCACACTACCCAGGACACTTGGTCAAGTGCAGAGACTCTTTTACACATAAACTTGTTAGAGCTCAGGGCAGTGTTTCTGGCAATGCAAGCTTTCAAGCCACTGATACAGGAAAAGGTAGTGCAAGTCAGGATAGACAACACTACCACTATGTACTACATAAACAAGCAAGGGGGAACAAGGTTAAGCCTCCTTTGCATGGAGGCCATGAGAATTTGGACCCTAGCTTACTCACTGAGCTCCTCACTACAGACCATTCATCTCTCAGGCAAAGACAATGTTCTGGCAGACGCCCTGAGCCAAATCAGCCAGGACCATCACGAATGGTCCCTGAACAGGCTAGTGGTGCAGACCTTATTCAGGAGGTGGGGCACTCCAGAAAGAGACCTCTTTGCCTCTAGTCAGAGTTAACACTTGCCACAGTTCTGTTGCAGGCCTCCAGTAATGGGCACGGTTCCTCTGGATGCCCTTATTCTGGATTGGTCAGGGAAATTCCTGTATGCATTCCTTCCATTTCCTCTGGTATACAGGGTGCTGTTGAAACTCGGGTCTCAGCCAGCAACAAGGATTCTGATAGCCCCAGACTGGGCCAGGCAGCCATGGTACTCCCTATTGCTGTCCATGTCAGTGGACAAACCAATAAACCTTCCCAGGAGGCACAATCTTCTGACCTTCAACCAGGGGAGGCTGCTGTATCTGAACTTCAAGTCACTCGGGCTCAAAGCTTGGCTCTTGAGGACCTAGAGTATGCTAGTTCACATCTTTCTGAGCCAGTTATGGATGTCTTACAACATAGAAACATAGATTTTGACAGCAGATAAGGACCGCTTGGCCCACCCAGTCTGCCCATTTCCCTACCTAATGGATAAGCTGAAGATCCTAGTTAACCAGCAGCCTACTTCTTCCTACCCCCAACCCCTAGAATTGCCTTATGACTGTCCCATGCATGCTTGAATTCCACCACTGTTTTTGACTCCACAACCTCCTCGAAGGCCGCTCCATGCATCCACAACCCTCTGTGAAAAATACTTCCTTAAATTACCTCTGAGCCGCCCCCTTCTATCTTCAAATTGTGCCCCCTTGTTCTTGCACACCTCTTTTTTTGAAAGATGCTACCCTCTTGGACTTTGTTGATTCCCTTGAGATACTTGAAAGTTTCTATCATGTCCCCCTCTCCCTCCTTTCCTCGAGGCTATACATATTCAGCTCCTTAAGTCTCTCTTCATATGTCTTCCAGTGCAGACCCTGCACCATTTTAGTTGCCCTCCTCTGGACAGCCTCCATCCTGTCTATGTCCTTGCGGAGATTGGGTCTCCAGAACTGCACGCAGTACTCCAGATGGGGTCTCACCAACTGTCTGTACAGAGGGATAATAACTTCCTGTTTTCTACTGGTGATGCCTCTCCCTATGCATCCCAGTATCCCCCCAGCCCTCCTTGCTGCCCTCTCACATTGCTTGCCCACCTTTAGGTCATCTGATATGACTACCCCCAGGTCCCTTTCCATTTTTGTTGTTGTTAGTATCTCACCCCCCATTGTGTACTCTTCCCCTGGGTTTTTGTTTCCCAGGTGCATTACCTTGCACTTCTTAGCATTGAATCTAAGCTGCCATACATTTGACCATTCCTCTAACCTTGCCAAGTCCCTTCTCATCCTTTCCACCCCACCCTGTGCATCAACTCTGTTGCAGATCTTTGTGTCATCTGCAAAGAGACATACTTTTCCTCCAGTCCCACTGCAATGTCGCTTATAAAGACATTGAAGAGGACCGGTCCTAATACTGAACCTTGCGGTAGCCCACTAGTAACCCCCCTTTCTTCAGAGTGGACTCCATTTACTATTACTCTCTGTGTCCTATTCTCCAGCCAATTCTTTACCCAGGCTGTCATCTTGGGACCCACTCCCAGGCTGGCTAACTTGTATATTAATCTTTTGTGTGGGACTGTGTCAAATGCCTTGCTAAAGTCTAGGTAGGCCATGTCCACAGCCCTCCCTAATCTACTACTTTGGTCACCCAGTCAAAGAAATCTATCAGATTTGTCTGGCATGACCTTCCGCTGTGAATCCATGCTGCCTTGGGTCCTGAGCCCTCTGGCCTCTAGATACTCAACAATTCTTTCCTTCAGAGTGATTCCATCATTTTCCTACCACTGAGGTTAAACTAACAGGTCTGTGTTTTTGCTTCTGCCTTGCTCCCACTTTTGTGAAGGGACTCACATCTGCCCTTCTCCAGTCCTCGGGTACCACCCCATCCTCCATGATTTGTTAAAGAGGGTAGTCAGTGGTGTCGCTAGTTCTACCCTTAGTTCTTTTAGAATTCTGGGATGAATCCCATCAGGCCCCATTGCTTTGTCCACCTTCAGTTTTAAGAGTTCTTTCAGCACCCTTTCTTCTGTAAATGGGCTGGTATCAACTTCTGTATCCAGAGTGTTTCTACTGTTTGTTTTAGGTACATCCCCTACTTCCTTTGTAAATACTGAGCAAAAATATTTGTTTAGTATCTCTGCCTTTTCACAGTCACCCTCTGCCCACCCTCCCTCCTCTTTATTAAGCCTCACTAGCCCTCCCTTGGTCTTCCTTCGCTCCCTGATGTACCTATAAAAGGTTTTATCCCCCTTCTTAACTGAGTTGGCTATCTTTTCCTCGGTTTGGGCCTTTGCTGTTCTGACTGCCTTCCCAGCTTCCTTTTGCTTTAACTGATACAGTTCCCTGTCCTGCTCCTTCTGTGATCCATTGTACTTCCTGAATGCTTTCTTTTTCTCTTGAACCTTCACTGCCACTTCCTTTGAGAACCATAGTGGTTTCTTACATCGTTTTGTTTTGTTAATTTGCTTCACACAAAGGCTTGTTACCTCTGTGATGGCAGTTTTTATTATTCCCCATTGTTCTTTCACCCCTCCTTCCTGCCCATTTGCTAGTGCATTCCTTAGGCACTCACCCATTTTGGCAAAGTCAGCCCTCCTAAAGTCCAGTACTTTTGCCTTTGTATGGCTTGACTCTATTGCTGTGTTTTTGTGAACCATACTGTTCGATGGTCGCTAGTTCCCAGATGGCTACCCACTTCTACATCTGTGATCCTCTCTTCATCTCCATTTGAGAGAACCAGGTCTAAGATTGCTCCCTCTCGAGTGGGCTCCAATACTAGTTGTCTAAGGCATGCCCCTTGTAGGGCATCTAGAATAACCCCACTCTTTGAAGTGGCTGCTGCAACTGCACTCCAGTTAACATCTGGCATATTCAGATCACCCATCAGCAATATCTCCCCTTTTTCTGCCATTCTAAGTATTCTTTCTATCATTTCCTTGTCCATTTCCTCCCCCTGAGAAGGGGGTCTGTATACAACCCCTGTGCGGATTGTGGTGCCATTGCCGGTCTCCAAATTTACCCACAGTGCTTCTTCTCCTCCCTGTTTTCCCTTTTGTTCTGTTGCTTTGATTCCTTCCCTTATGTAAAGAGCTACTCCTCTTCCTCTTTTACCCTCCCTGTCCCTCCTGTAGATAGTGTATCCTGGTATGTTTATGTCCCAGTCATATACTTCCTTAAATTACCTCTGAGCCGCCCCCTTACATGCTCTTGACAAGGATACAGGAAATCCTCTACTAAGAAAACCTATGCTGCAAAGTGGAAGATGTTTTCTATTTGGTGCTCAAGTAGGAGTATAGTGCCAACCCAGGCAGGAGTGCTGTTGGTACCGGACTACCTGGTCTACTTACATTCCACAGGCTTACAGCCTTCTACACTAAAGATTCATTTGGCTTCAGTCTCGGCCTATGCATCTGCAGGCAAGTCTCTTTCTTTGGCATCAAACCCCATATTTAAAAGGTTCTTCAAGGGCCTTTCTCATATGTATGCACCGGTGAGAGAACCGGTGCCAGCTTGGGACCTTAATATCTGCTTTGCCCAACTCATGGTCCTTCCCTTTGAGTCTAGGATTTCAGCACCTTCAAATTATGTCACATGGAAAACGATGTTTCTAGTGGCCATTACTTCAGCTCGAAGGATTAGTGAGCTCCAAGCTTTATGCACTGAAAAGGACTACATTTCCTTCCACAGGGATAAGGTAGTCCTACAGACAAATAGGAAATTCCTTCCCAAAGTGGTTTCAGACTTCCACTTGAACCAATCTATCTCTTTGCCAGTGTTCTTCACTGACCATTCTTCTGGTGAGCATAGGCTGCGTAGCCTGGATGTCAAAAGAGCTTTGAGCTACTACATGACAGCCACTAAGCCCCTTAGGCAGGACAGAACACAACTTTTCCTCACTATGGGGATGTGGGAAATGGA
Organism: Neoceratodus forsteri; assembly: GCA_016271365.2. Lineage (NCBI taxonomy): Eukaryota > Metazoa > Chordata > Ceratodontiformes > Ceratodontidae > Neoceratodus > Neoceratodus forsteri. The sequence continues at coordinate 286,458,199 of JADMNL010000027.1, read as the reverse complement.
AATCCAGCATCCAAGACGTCCATTTCTCATTGGACTGTCCAGTGCATCCAATTTTGCTCTTCAAAGGTGGGCAAGGAAACTCCAGCAGGGCTTAGAGACCACTCCACAAGGGTACATCTGCAACACTGGCAGCTGCAAGGGATGTACCATTCGTGGATATCTGTAAAGCAGCAACCTGGCAAACAGTACACACATTTGTCAAGCATTACAGCTTGGCTATGCAGGATAGGGCTGATGCCAGGTTTGGTTCAGCTGTTCTGCAGAGCCTGCTTCCAAAATAGGTTCTTCCCACCTCCCAAGGTACTGCTTTTTAGTCTGCAGAAGAGTTAGAAATATTGGAGTATTCCTGGGGTGAGAAGAAAAAGTTACTACCATACTAACCTTGTTTCTCCCAGGGGATACTCCAATATTCATAACTCTCCCACCCTGCCTCCCCATTTAAGAACCAGTGGCCTCTGTATTCCATGTTGTACCTTGGTGTTTGCATGCCACATTCTACTTTTATTGAAACTTGTTCTTTGGTTTTCTCCTTTTCAGGTGATTCTGACATAGGAGCTTGTGGGATTGTTTATGATAAGTTTATATTTCCTCAAGTTGGAAGTTTGGGTGGGGAATTTTGAGGTTATATTTTATATATTTAAAATTTTGAGCCCTGTCTTTCCAGGCATCCATGAAATTTGAGGGTTAGAATGTAGGCAATTGATAGGTGGCAGCATCTGAAAAGCGGCTCATGCCAATGATTCCATTATTAGCATAGCATTCTATCTCCGGGCAGATCTGACCTTAAAAGTATACTGCAGAAGAGTTATGAATATTGGAGTATCTCCTGGGAGAAACAAGGTTACTATGGTAAGTTACTTTTTTTCTTCTCACACAACAAGTATTTACTGTTTGTATGGACTGTTGCCTTCCTGCCGTTACTCCCTTGCCTTCCTCCAGAACTCACTTACTTATGCAGCAGCAAATAAGCAGGTACTTTACCTCACCTAACTGGACCAACAGAGTTCCCTGCATGCCTGCTGTTGCCTGCAGATGCCTGCCAATGCCTAAGATGCCAGTTGTGTTCCACTCCTGCATTGTTCCACTCATGTGATTGGACACACTGAGGGGGAGTCAATTTATTTAGGGCAAGCAGAACAAAAATGGATCTGGGGAAAACCTGACTCTGCTTTCACAGATCACAGGTCCCTCCCCTTTAGCTGTCTCAAATAAGTGTTAAGTGAAAGGGAGGAGGAGGGGGAGTTTTAGTTGGCTCTACCCCTCTGCTCTCTTTAATGTACTGCTTTTGAAAGCAGAATCAATATCGCTGTCTCTTGACATGCATCTCCCTGCTCTCTGCGCCCCATGGCTCAAGATGGTGACATGTAGCATGTTAAGCACCTCCTGGCCCAGCTACAAGGGTGGCTGGAGTAGCAGAGGACTGCTATACCCAACCCAAGGGATCATGGGCACTGTCATGGGCAGCACTGTAGCCATGTAGCTTCAGCTGCTGAAGTACGGGGACCTGATTGTGCAATATGAACATGGGTTGGCAGCCTGGTTGCCTGACTTGCTACCTCTGAGCCATCAGTAGGTATCACATTCACCTCTGTGGCTGGAAAATAAGATGGTTGTGTGTTCTAGCCCCTCACCAGGTACTTGGATATACCCATAGCTTACACTGTAATGCAGTACAAGGGGGGGGACTGCACAACTGAGGTGGTATCGTTCAGATGAGACGTTAAACCGAGGTCCCTTCTGTCCATCTCTGGTCACTGTCCAGATGGAAGGTAAAGATCCTTTGGCACTTATCGAAGAAGAGTAGGGGAGTTTCTGCCAGTGTCATGGCCAACATTCCCCTTGACAATAAAACTGGTTCATGCAACCCACCTCCCAGGACGCACCTGGAAACAAGCTGTTGTAGCTGAGTGTGCCTTTCCTGGTCAGAAATTACAATAAATAAATAACTCTGGTGGATCACAAAGTAAGCTTGCAATGGTAATCTGTTTGTTAAATAGTTCGTGATGTTACATCAATGAGCTCCAGTTTGGTCCACTAATACTGTCTGCCTGATGTCACTCAGTGACATTAGGCTGATTATTCTCTGGCCCCCCCCCCCCCACCGCAGAACCAGTGAGTGAGGTGTTGTGGGAAGGGACGGACTGGGCAGCTAGGATGTTTCAGTTACTGCCCACCCGCTTTAGGGATCAGGGATTGGGGAATGAAGATTGCAGCAGCGTGGGGGCGTTGTGGAGCCCGAGCGGTGTGGCAGCAAACTTGTTCAGCTCCGTAACAGAGATTTAAATATAATAAAAATCACTACTTCAGACTTGAGATTAAGGGAAAAAAATTCTGCAGTACGATTGGGGAAGCAGAGAAACCTAACATGGGTAACCCACGAAAAGATAAAGGTGGGGGATCGGACAGTAAAACATCAGGAACTCCTCAGACATCGCGGCCTGGTCTGGAAGAGCAACCTACAGCACCTCAGGTACCCAAGGAGACCATGACCTCAACTGGTCTTAAATTACAAAGATTGATTTCCTCTGTCGCTGACTTAAGTAATAAAATGGATGCGTTTGCCACACGAGTAATGACCGTTGAGAGGACTGTGGAGGAGATGCAAACGGAATTTACTGATGTTAAAAGACAGAGTGAAGCTTCGGAGGCCGCAACCTCCATGCTTATCAAGGAAAACATGCACATAAGGGCCAGGCTAGAAACGTTAGAGAATCAGGCCCGATCGTCACACATCAGGATTTTGGGATTGCCAGAGGGAATTGAAGGAGACCACCCAGTAATGTTCTTGAGAAACTGGCTTGAAGCTAAATTGCTTCCAGAAGGGCAAAGCCTGGGCTTTAATTTGCAGAAGGCCTATCGCATCACCCCCCGTGGCCACAGAGAGGACCCAGAGAATCCCCGAACCCTGCTCTTAGTTACAGACGGAGTCGGTACCAGGGATAAGATACTGAGGTTGGCGAGACAAGCAGCACCATTGATGCAGGATAACCGAGCGGTTTACCTCTTTCCAGACCTTAGCTACGCTACTCGGTTGAGGCGGAAAAAATTCAACGAAGTTCGGAAACGCTTGAAGGAGGCATCGGTGATCAACTCAATTATTTTCCCAGCTAGGATGAGAGTAGTACATGCAGGGAAGGTTTGGCTCTTTTCGGATCCCACGGAAGCAGGAAAATGGGCTTCTCGATATGCGAACAGTCATCAAACCAAACGAAGAGAAGCAAGAGAAGTGTCTTCGGATGTAGAGGAGGAGGGAGAGGACTGAACATGTTATTAAGTACTTTCTTTTGTCTTAACTACTCAATCAATACTTAAATATAAGTTTGAAGATTCAGGGGGCTAATGTTTGAAGGTCCTAATTCCCTGGTAGCCCTTTCTTTGATAACTGACTCGTGGCTAACGGCTTTACTATATTGGGACCTTATAATGACTGGAGAGTCAGTTAAAATAATTTTGTCTTGAGAATTGACTGACTTTTTGTGGGTCATAAGTATAAGATCCTATAGGTTTAATGCTGGCTTAAAGCAGGAATACGAATAGAAGTGAATGAATCTAGTTTTACTGCATATAGAACATTTGCTGCCTTAAAGTTTTTTAAAGTGAATATTAATTTCTCTTTAGGCAGATATTATGACGCCTGCTGCTCCTCTGGGGCAAGGTTCTTTAGGTATATTTTACAGTCCTATATTAATTTAATTAGTCATACTGCTCTTGGGTTCAGTAGAAACACAGCAATTTTTGAGAGATATCTTTTTTAGAAAATGTTTTCGTAAATCCTCCCAATGTGGTATCATTGTGTCTAGGATGCACTTCTCCTAAGATTAAGGAGACTATCTCCAAATGGTTATATTTTGTATAGAAAGGACTGTCTTAGACATGGAATTTGTAATTGTATGCATACAATATTAAATATATAAAAATAAAGTATAAAAAAAAAAAGATTGCAGCAGCGGAGGTGGGGCTGCTTTTAAGATGCTGTCAGGTGGGAGGAGGGGCTGGCAGGTCAACCAGATATATGAAAAATACTCAACGTGCATTTATAAAATGGGTGGATAAAATGTAAATCTTTTTGAGCAATTTGGCTTGATTTCTGGATCTCGACTAAATATAGATAAGAGCACGGGAGTAGTTTTTGGACATAAAGATATTAATAACCAGGATGTCGCAGAGATACATTTTACAACTGAATCCATTAAACTGCTAGGAATATGGTTTAGGCATACTGTATTGCTGATTTTAATTAGATAAAGAAAACAGAGTCAGCAGAAGTAATAATGGTCACGAAATCGCGTACCTGGTCCCTTTCTAAATTAGGCAGAGTTTATATGATTAAAAAATGGGTTCCTACTTTTTTATATTTAAACTTTGTATCACCCCGGCGTGCTTAGAGACAAGATTGTATAGTGTTCTGTTGTTTATCTTCTATGGGGGAGTAGATTAAACCATGTTAAACAGGGACACACATATAGGGCACTTAAGGAGGGGGGGGCCAGCGATGATCAGTCCCATAGCTTTTCTTACTACAGTTTTTTCACTTATAATATGAGACCTATAACTCTAGGCAAAGCCTCAGCAGGCCTGCTTCTATTTTCGGGGAAATGTTACACTATGTTGAACCTTTGGAAAGAAGGTAAGCTTAAGAATGTGAGAGGGCAGGGGAAATCTGAATCTTCTTATGTTCTTGAAAGTTTTTAAAATTCAAAATTTAGAAGATACAAGAACTGTTGATTCAAGCTAATACAGGGGGAAAGGCTGTATCACTGGGTGCAATGCCAGGGTGCAATGTAACAACTTCTATTTAACTGTTTTATCTTTCTGCAGAACATGGTGTTCCAGATAAAGTGATAATCACTCAGCTAACAGATGGCCGTGTGCCCAAAAAGATGTGGGATGTGGTGTGACTGTGCCCACATGAAAGATTAAACGTTAAGAGTAACACAAAACAAACATATATCAGAAAGATATTGTGCTATACCAAGATGTGCATACCAAGAAGAAAGTATGAACCCCTCTTTTTTTATGCAGTTACATTAAAACATTTTGGAAGCTTTTGGCAAACTAGATGGGGTATACCTGCATTGCAGTATGTTACTTATGATACCCTTACTTTAGGGGAAAAAGACTCACCTTGGAATACTTGGTATACCAGCTCTGCAAATGTTATGTCTGCATGTAATAAATGGTGGATTTGGCAGTGCTGATATCAGTTTGTGCTGCAGCAAAAGTGCACTCCTGTGGTAAACCTTATGGTATGTATGGAAAAAGAGCTGCTAAGCATTAAGAACTTAGAACAGAATCTTCTGCTGGGACCACTATTTGATAAATTACAGTCACAGTTTTTTTTCTTTTTAATTATCTTTTTTAGGGCCCTGATTTTTCCCCGCTTTTCTCACCACCCTTCCTCAGATGCGCACGTGCGCATGTGGAGGCACGCGCACGCCGCATTCTGGGGTATCCTCCCACTACTTGTTGCCCCTTCCCGCCTATGCTGCCATCGGACCTCCATCCGGTGGCAGTGGAACTACAGGGGGGTGATGACCTTCCCAGGAGAGGAGAGCTGTCGTTAGGCTGCTCAGTCCCACTCCTTCCTCTCCACCCCCCAATGCCGGCTCACCGGCAACTCGAGTTCATTCCCGAACCCGGGTCACTGGCATGATGTGAGGTGAGGCATAGTGTCTCTGCACCCCCAGGCTGGCTCTATGGTCACAATTTAACTGTTAAATGGCCTTTAATATTTAGGAATATATAGCTTGCACTGAATGTTTGTTTGCATCAATAGTTCATTTTTCTTTCTACTATTTTTGTTATTGTTATGTAACTGGTCTGTATATTTTGTTTTTGATATTGTGGTGGGAATTGAAAATGAGAGAAGGACAGGCTAAAGTTAAGATTTTTCCTGAACCTCACTCTCCAGCATGGTAGTGTGACACAGTATCGCTGGGCCGTCTGGGTGGGCAGAGTCAACTTTTGTTTTTTTTTGTTTTTTTTTAAATTTTCATCTTTATCCCTCCTTACTGCCTCTGGTGCCCCCTCCTTCCGTCCGCTCATGTCCCCCCGGTACCTACCTTAGAGATCTGCCCCTAGAGTGCCCATCCTCCTCTCCTCGCACATTGGGGTCTGTCCTGTAGGTGGTCCAGGTGGACTTTAGGGTGGACTTCATCTAGGGCTGCCGGAGGGTATTTCAGGTTTTCTCCCCTGACGTCCCCACTCCCCCTAGGATGCCTTGCGCTAGGGACGTACGTCCCCGAGTAGTAGCGTGCTTACGCACGCAGACCCTCATGCGCCGAGATGTCCCCCCTTCCTGGCTCCGACAGGCGGGCCTCCACCCCTTCCCTCTGCCGGTGCTTCCACCGGCTGGAAGGAATGCGGCGCAATGCTCTTGGTAACCCCTGAGGAGGAGAGCATCCGTTGGGGCCCGATCCTCCCTCCTCGCGACTTCTCGCCACCCGAGTCCGCTCCTCGAACCCGGTCGCCGCGAGCGAGGTGTGGCGCCTAGCGCCTCAACCCTCAGCGCCAACGGGCCGGGTCAACTTTTGTTTTGACTGGAAAGTTGCATTAAAAAAATCCTGCTGGGGCAGGCCTGTTGGCACAGTGGTATAGCTGCCACGCACAATGCTGGCGATCTGGGTTTGGAAGCAAGTCCAAGTTGTCGGGGGCTGGCTGGGTGGGAGAAGGACTAAGCCTCCCAGAGGATGGTCTCCTTCTCCAGGAAGGGAGTGTTGCCATCCTCTGCCATAACACAGTCACATGAGTGACCACAGGTGGCAGTGCACTTGGAGGGCTGGCAGGATGGCTCACGTGTCACTGATGTTGGGATGTTGCCACGTTTTGAGTGTGCACGTCCCTTGACAACTTTGTCACGTCGTCCTGTGGGGTAGAAAGAAAACCACGGAAATGGCCCCAGTGCCTATGATGATGTACCGCAGTATATTCAGGTTTGGCCTCACCACCACGATGCGCCTGCTGGTGATACACAGGGGACTGAGGGGGTAACTTGCTTCCACCCCGTCCCCACCCTGTGGGGAGGGGAGGTCACAGCTAGATTGGGGAAGGTGCCTTGGGAGCTCCAGAAGGAGTCGGGCACTGGAGATAAGAAGAGAGCATAACTCACAAGAAAAAAAAAAAGCCTGCTCTGTAAATCTGAGTGGTGGGGCATCTACATGGCACACTGGTTACCTGGGTCTGTACTCTGATCTTGGGACAGCAGATGTGAAGGCTGGTAGAGAGGGCAAAGGAGTGTCCATACAGATACTCTCCTGGGGGGAGGCGGGGGGGTGGCACCTATCTTTCTTGGAGCAGATCCTAATGGTGGCTCAGCGGTGGTGTATTTGGCAGCATGGGGGAGAAAACTTGCCACGTACCCTTCTCAGGTTGGATGGAGGATGGGAGGAAACAGGAAAAATAGGCTTCTGTTTGTTTTTTTTTAACATTTTTTTTATTCAGAGGCAAATTACAATTAAAATAATAACATTTACTAAAACATGAAACAATTTTGTCAATCAGGTTTAATCAGGCTGTAAACACTGCAGCAACATAGTGGGTACAATATAAAAGTTCAGATTGCCGATATGTGCAATGAATGTCCCAGAAACTGTTAGCAGTTGGCTGGGCCCACTGGTGCAGCGGAAGTGCTACCGCTTGCGACGCCAACAACCTGGGTTTGGGAACAAGCTTGGGACGTCAGAAGGGCCAGCCGGGGAGAGGAGGCTTGGGCGTCCAAGGACCGCTCATCTTCCCTGGGGAGGGAGGGGGGAATGTTGCTCAGTGCTCAACTGACCTCAGGCAGAGACCTGCAGTACAACAAGTGCCCGGCCACAGAAAGAGGAGGGTGTGATGGACGTCGGTAGGGTCCTGCCTTGACGTCGGGGTGCACTTCACACCTGAAAGAAACCCAGGAAAAATGGCTCCGTGTGCTCTGGGTAGACAGAGCACCCACACTGATCCCCAAGGTCCCCTGCCCATCCCGATCTGTGGCCCCTGACAAAGTGCAGTTGTTTGAGGTGTGTGGGCCCCACCTCATCCCCACCTGGGGGGAAAACCAAGGCTACATGGGGGGACCGCCATGGGCTCCAGGAAGGATGGAACGAGAACAAGATGCCTGACATCTCCCAAAGAAGCGGAGCGCAGGGGGGCATAAAAAAATAGAAAGTTAAAAAAAAAAAGAAGCTTTTAGCAGTTTTCTTATTAGTCTCAAACACTTTGGCCTACTGAGGACATCATTCACTTTGGGTTCATTTTCAGCAAAAGCATTTTCGTGAGGAATGCCCTTAAATCTCAGTAACGAGCTTAACCCTGGGTCAAATATTAAACCATACACCCATCCTATACATTTTTTTTTTAACCAGGAGGTGGTCTGGGCACAGCCCTTTTTCAGCCATGCCTGACATAAAACATTACAATACTTTAACAATTACAGTAAATAACATTCAACATTTAAAGAGATTCACCAACCTCAGCCATTGCACCCGATATATGGGTGCCTTACCTCAGGGGGGAATTCTTTCTATCTCCAGATGTCCATAAATGGTGAAATATTTTAAGTGTAAAAACACTCATAATTTAGTTACACCGGTTCCCGGAGGACTTCCCGGTCTGAAGAGCCGCCCACGCTCCACCCCCGCGCTCAGCAAAGTTATGATGTGATGCTAGGGAGAGTGCAGGGGTGCACTCCATTATAGTGAATGGGTGGCAGCTTTCAGAGTGGTTTTTATATTGTAATGGTCAGTTTGTGATGAAACGTGGGCCCTGGTCGACTAACAAGAGAATTCCCCTGAGGTAAGGCACCTATATGTCGGGTGCAAATGAGAATTAATATAACTTGGTGAATCTCTTTAACAATGCCTTTACAAACATTGACACTTGCTAACAGAATTAAGAAATTTAAATAACAAGTGTTTAAAACTAGTTACCTTGTTTGCTTCAGTAACCAAACCTGCAAACTCATTTAAAACAGGTGGTCCAAACCATGAGAACGTCTTTTTATACATGTCTATTTTATATGAAGGGGTTAAAAATGGAGACATTGTGCTATTTCTGATTTTTCGACACATTGTAAAGGGCTTAAGTGCATCTATGAGTGACTTTGGTTCTAATGTTATAAACATAGGTAAAAGTAGCTGCAATAAATTTAATCATAAGCAAATGGGGGGAAAATATCCAATTTTCGATACAATACACAGTGATGTGTCCGATAGGGGGCTTTAAGGGCAAATCGTCAAAGATTACTACAAAAAAATCCAAACTTGAAATGTGTCCGATTCTGTTAAAATCAATCTCCTCAGGCATTTGTAAATTTATTTAATAACAAAACAATCATGATGTAACCTAAAGTTATTAAAGTACAATAATTGCACTTGATAATAGATAACTAGAGAAGAAACCAGACCAAGAATGGGAAAGAAAAGGGAGAGAGGGGGATAGAGAGAAAGAAGAAGGAGAGAAAAGGAGAGGGCAAGAACATGAGGAAGGGAAGGGTAGTTTGACCTCACAGGACAAAGTCCGGGTAGTTTGTCAGTTGATAGAGTACCCATTTGCACCACTGAATTTCAAATAGAGGGAACTTGTCCATGAACATGTCCATCGCATGCTCCATCGTATAGCTCTCAAGCATTATTTTCTGCCATCCTTCCAAAGTGGGAGTTCTAGCTGTATGCCAGAGTCTCATGATAGCTTTTTTTTGCAGCTATAGCTGAAATTAGTATCAGTTTTAATGTTGAACACCCCAGTTTACTTTCTACTGGTGGTATCACCAAAAGGAGAAGTGAAGGGGTAATTTCTCCTGGACAAGCAAAGATTGCCTCAAGTTCTTGAATGATAACCCACCAAAATGGTTGAAGGCAAGAGCAAGCCCCCAAAACATGCATTTGGTTTGCTTGAGTCTGGCCACAACCTCTCTAGCAGAGATCTTCTACCAACCCTCTATATTTTGGCACAGTTATTTGGGGCCGGAATCTTACACCCTGATCAAATCCCACAGCTGCGGGAAAAACTCGGCACAAGTGGGTTACCACTTGTGGAACCACAGTTTTTCCTGCAGCTGCAGTATTCTCAAAAGTGGAGCCGGTTTAAGACTGGCTCCATGATTTACGGCAGCTTGTGGGTATTTTTTCCCCGCAGCTGTGAAAATATGTTACGGCTGGCTGGACCAGGCATAACATCTTCCGCAGCTGCGGCAGGTGAGAATACTAATCTCTGCAACTGGAGTCACGGAGTGGGACTTAGTCCCAGGACAGTTTGAGAATCTGGCCCCTGGTGTGCAGAAAAACTTTTAATGGCATTTCTATGAATAGTCTTTCCAATAGGTGGCTGAGGTCAGTCTAAGGGCAGGAACAGTGAACTTATTCCAGGTGTCAGTGGTGTGTCTAGTGTCTGATTCTGTATTCCACCTCTGCAAAACAGAAGCTGTGTTTTTGGTGGAGGCCTCTTGTAATGCCTTATATATCTGGCCTATGAGGTGTGTCCAAGTGTCATCTCCAGATGCAACATTAACATTTGGAGAATGTTGTCATTTCTGTTTATCTCGCCCCCTGTCCCTACCAGCTCCGCATCATCAGACGTGCCAATGGAGTCCACCCCTGCTACCCGCCTTACCTGCTCTGGCCCGATCCCCCATCCTGCCACGGTTTACCCTCTGGGTTTGGACAAGGTGTGGCAGGAACACCCCGAACAATTCAATGTCTCTTCAGGCTCAGGGCACTCAGACAGGTGAGAGCACATTGGGGTCATACTTGGTGCTCCGTCTGCTCGGAGCTGGAGGGTGTTTTTCTTTTTTCTTACAGACATCATGTGCCCAGACGTCAAGGCGCCTAGCGCCGAAATCCATGACGTCCTCCCCTCTGTGAGTCTGCTTGATGTTTGCTATGCCCCAGACTTCTGCCTGGGGCTAGTCAAGCGCTGAGTCGCTACCCCCACTCCAGAGAAGACAAGCTATCCCTGGGACACTCAAGCTGCTTCCCCCCAGCTGGCCCTGTAGCTCCCAGGCTCACTCCCAAACCCAGGTTGCTGGCGTCACAAGCAGAAATCCAGCTTCTGCGCTGATAACATTTGGAGAATTTGGGGTGATTTTTCTGGTAGTCTACAGAAGTCTGCTCCTCTTTCACACAAATTCAACCTGAGCTGAAAGTATCAATAGTGGTCTGTAGTAGCTGGAAGGCGATTGCTAGCTTATAATGTAGAGAAAGGAAGAATCCCTTGAGAATCTAAGAGTTGAAAGACATATCTTAAGTCCTAGCCTGTCCCAACCCTCTAAGGCCTTGTCTATTCTCTTTGAAGGGTAGGCAGTATTATATTCTATGGCTTGGAGGTGAAAGCGATGAGCTGAAGGAAAAAAGGTCTTTAATATTGTCAACCATTAGCGGAACAAACAGTCTTCTGTTTTCAGCCTTTGCAGTGTGTGGCCATTTGACACCACACACTCCTGCTTAAAGCAGAACCAGTCTAAATTATTTCATGATGCTTTGCATTATTGGGGTATGTGTGATTTTGTATTTCTCTGCTACAGCATGCTGAATAATGACTCTCTGTTCTCCTCCCCTGCCACCCAACCTAGCACACCAGTCCCTCCGACCGTCCTGCTAGATGCTAATAATACCTTCCTCTTCTGGTAGCAGGAGGGGAGGCCCCAGAGCAGGATTATACTAGTGCAGAAAGGAGAATGAACCACCGGGGAGTCTGGAGCAGTAGTAGGAGGTTAATCCAGTGGGCAGCTGGGTGGGGGAACCTGTATACCCAAAGATGTGGGAAGCTGAGGGGCACACGAGAGATAAAAAAGGAAGTTGGGTTGGCCCATGGTACTAGCAACAGGATTGTACTACCAAGTGGGTAACCCAGGTTAATGTCCCATTGATAATACCTCTGCAGCAGGGCCCAACATTTGTAAGTATGCTTTCTTTCTCTGGAGTTGGTCAGGGTGGGAAGCTTATAGAAGTGCATGGCTGCCCTCTGATGGCCCAGGAGAGCAGAGCAGCAGACACACAGTGTAATGTATGGGCAGGCCATCAGTAGAATGCTCCTGAGTGCTGATGCCTCAGGAGAGGGGCATAGATGGGGACACCAACCTCCCAGCAGTTCATAACAGCTCAAGCCCATTTCCAATGTCCACATCCCCATTCTGATATCTAACAGTACCCACTGGTGGTGGAAGCCTGGTGGAACCCTGCCACGATGGGAACACTGCACAACTGGCACCTGATTCTCATTCGCACTGGATGGTGCAACATGGTCTTTAATTTGTGAATACTTTACTCTGGCCACTGTATTGCAAACCCACTGAAGCACCCTGCTATGTTCTGCAGCAGGATGAAGTAGGCATGTTCAACTGGAATCAACTGCCCGTATGATAGAGTTCCATCCCTCTACCAAATTTGACAAAGACTGAAGGGGGACTGACATGCCACCGGTGGCCCTACCGTGAGAGGGATCCCCACAGGGCAAGTAAGGGGGGGAGTGCTCCCTGAGGTCTGGAAGGTGATGGTGCAGGACAGTGATCAATGCAGATGGGGACTGAGCACGGCAGGGGCAGTCGGGGGTGTGGATAAAGACTAAGGCCCAGATATTCAAAAGAGTTGTGCATGGCACAACAGTGTTGCGCCATGCACAACCCACTAATGTGCCCCGGTGCGATATTCAAAAGGGAAAAGTGTGCCCACGAATCGATGAACGAATGCATCAGTAATGTAGGCAGGCACAGGTGGGGTGCCCTAGCATCACCTGCATAGCCCGATATTTAGCCGGGATGTGCAGAATCATGCATCAACCCCTACCTGTGCTGCAAAGTTAAGCCCAAAAAGGAACAAATGATGGCCACCTACGGGTGAGCTGCCGCGTGCAGGGTGCAACATGGCAGCTGCCGCATAATGGTGGCCACCCGAGTTCCTGCTGCACCTGGCGGCGCCCCCCCCATGCCCCATCATGGGCATCCATGTAAAGACACCCCCGTCCAACATCCCTGGTGGTCCATTGGACCCCTATGTGGCCGATCGCGGGCATCAGTATAAACTCCCCCGTCCAATATCCCTGGTGGTCCAGCGGACCGCACGCTGCCCGATCGTGGACATCTTTAAAACACAGAACAGTCCTATTACTCTGGTGGTCTAGTGTACCCCCTCCCCACCTGCCACTGAGCCCCACGCCCGCTCCCCGGTCAGCCCGGCGGGCGGCAGCACCACCTGCCTGCCGCCCTGCCACCCGCCGACTGACAGCTCAGTAGGATTGCACGCCATCGGTTCACAGCGTGAACCATGGGCTGACAACCCATATCAGTCACACAGTCCAGATATGTGAATGAATTCATTCACATATCTGAACTAATGTCTGATAGGCTACATGCCGATGGCTCATGCTGTGAACAATGGGCATGCAGCCTACCGAGCTGTCAGGGCGGGGGCGGAGGCGGATGGGTGCTGCCTCCCGCTGGCTGACCAGGGGAGTGGCGGTGGGGCTCAGTGGTGGGCGGGTGGGGAGGGGGTACACTAGACCACCAGGGTGATAGGACTGTTCTATGTTTTAAAGATGCCCGGATCAGGCAGAGTGCGGTCTGCTGGACCACCAGGATATTGGACGGGGGTTTATACCGATCCCCGCGACCGGGCACATAGGGTCCACTGGACCACCAGGGATATTAGAGGGAGTTTTCTTTAGACGATGCTCTGCGATCGGGCTGCAGGGGCATCGGTCCCTGACAGCTGCTGCCTGGCAGGGCGCCAGGCGCAAGTCATCAGGGATCGGCGCACCTGCATGCTAATGGGATGTAAATGGGGCCATAATGACATGCAAATGGCCCCATGTGCACCTTGCATAAATTATGGCCCCATTTGCATGTCCCCTTTTGAATATCGCAGGTGCTGTGCATGGTGCAATGGCACTTGCACTAGCACATCTCCATGCTCCACTCTGGCCACTTGCGCCAGTGCGCCATGCACAGTGGGGGTGGCCAGGGTGCGATATTCAAAGCTGTTGCGCCATAGCACAGCTCCGTTGAATATCACCCAGGCCACACCCTGCGCAACAAAGTTGAGCTGCCCCCAAGCTTGCGCCACAGCCTGGCGCAGTTTGAATGTCCGAGCCTAAGTCAAAAGAAAAAGTAAATAGAGCTGGGGAATTGGGGGGGGGAGAAAAAAAGTTTGAGAGCCAAAGTTGGAGAGGGGCATAAAGTGCTCAAAAGATGCTACAGTAACTCAGAAGTAGGGGGTTCGAACAGTAGCTTGCTGGTTGGGGAAAGGGAGCAGGAAAAAAAGGGGAACAGGAAAGGGAATGTGGGATGGAGCAGCAAATCCAAGCAATTTGGTTGCATAACATGTAAACATTTGTCATTATTTGTCACTATATTGCCAGGGCTCCCTTGCAAATGGGATGAAGATCTCAAGAGTCACCTATACTGGTGAAATGAGTAAACTGGAATTGTATTAAACTGGTCCCTGCAGCACTGGCAGCTTTAGGTTTAACATTGTACTTTTGTCTGTTGCAGATGCTAAACTCTAGGGGGAGATGTTGCTCTTCGAAAAAACTGTTGGCTGGAAACTTGTTTTTCCAGCAGCTTTCTAGAGGTGTTGACAGGTAGGCAGCTTTATGATCTCATTCATTGCTTCTGCTGGCTCTTATCTGAAAGCCCCCTTGTAAACCATTTGCAGGCCCTCGGGCTGAATTACAGAGAAAATGTATAAGGAAAGCTGTCGAGTGTCTAAACTTTAAAAATTAATTTAGTTTGCATGTACAGCAAGTGGTTCTCCTCTCCTGTTGCATGTCCCCTTTTGAATATCGCAGGTGCTGTGCATGGTGCAATGGCACTTGCACTAGCACATCTCCATGCTCCACTCTGGCCACTTGCGCCAGTGCGCCATGCACAGTGGGGGTGGCCAGGGTGCGATATTCAAAGCTGTTGCGCCATAGCACAGCTCCGTTGAATATCACCCAGGCCACACCCTGCGCAACAAAGTTGAGCTGCCCCCAAGCTTGCGCCACAGCCTGGCGCAGTTTGAATGTCCGAGCCTAAGTCAAAAGAAAAAGTAAATAGAGCTGGGGAATTGGGGGGGGGAGAAAAAAAGTTTGAGAGCCAAAGTTGGAGAGGGGCATAAAGTGCTCAAAAGATGCTACAGTAACTCAGAAGTAGGGGGTGCGAACAGTAGCTTGCTGGTTGGGGAAAGGGAGCAGGAAAAAAAGGGGAACAGGAAAGGGAATGTGGGATGGAGCAGCAAATCCAAGCAATTTGCTGCATATCATGTAAACATTTGTCATTATTTGTCACTATATTGCCAGGGCTCCCTTGCAAATGGGATGAAGATCTCAAGAGTCACCTATACTGGTGAAATGAGTAAACTGGAATTGTATTAAACTGGTCCCTGCAGCACTGGCAGCTTTAGGTTTAACATTGTACTTTTGTCTGTTGCAGATGCTAAACTCTAGGGGGAGATGTTGCTCTTCGAAAAAACTGTTGGCTGGAAACTTGTTTTTCCAGCAGCTTTCTAGAGGTGTTGACAGGTAGGCAGCTTTATGATCTCATTCATTGCTTCTGCTGGCTCTTATCTGAAAGCCCCCTTGTAAACCATTTGCAGGCCCTCGGGCTGAATTACAGAGAAAATGTATAAGGAAAGCTGTCGAGTGTCTAAACTTTAAAAATTAATTTAGTTTGCATGTACAGCAAGTGGTTCTCCTCTCCTGTTGCACTGATCTAATAATAGGTTTGGCAATTTGCTCTGAGACACACTATAAGTCTAGGTTTGCAGAAGGATTCAAACTTGTGATATCCTGTCTCACAGGTCCGTGCTCTGACTGCTTAACCACACTACCTTTATATTTTAGGTGACAAATGTAGTATTTTTAAACTGAGTACAACGTTCTTACTAATCTGAAAAAAGTTCTTTTAATTTTACTTCCCCAAATCCCTACTTCCCTAAGGTCCCGCCAGGAACACGCTAACATAAGCTCCGGTGAAGCCCATCATAGCGTCCCTCCCTCCCTGTGTCCCGACAGCTACTCTGCCACTTGTACACCTACAGGTGGTAGAAGTACTGTGGGACAAGCAGCCCTTCCTCCCCAGATGAGGAGAGTGTACTCTGGATAATCAGTCCTCCTCCCGCCGGTCAGCCCCCGATGACCTAGGCTTGTTCCTGAACTAGGGTCACCGCCGTTATGAGTGGCAGTGCTCAACCGCCATTTTTTTCTGTTTCTTTATCCCCTGGGTCACAGTCATGGAACAATGCAGGGGGCATGCTCCTTCACGTGCGTGGTCTGTGCCAGCATCAGCCGTGGTGCAACCCTCCTGCAATTTGCTGACCCAGCCATGCCAGCCTGTGCTAGGTGTCAGTCAGATGGCGATTCATGGGAGCCCCCCCCCTCCAAAAAAGGACAGCAGTCCTATGGACATTCCAGCCTCCTTTCCCCAGCCATCTTCTAGTGACTCAAGTGCATCCCCAAACTCAAGTTGCCAGAGTCATGAACATTGGGGTACTGCTGCACTGGTGGTCTGACTTAACTGTTTATTTCTTGAGGATTTTTATTACAGTATATTAAACTCTGGATAGACCAACTGAGGTGTGGCTTCTTACACACATAGTCCTGTTTCTACCACTTTAATTTTCCACACAGCTTATTATCCTCTGGCCTGCATGCTCGCATCCCCTGGTGACCTCCCAGGCATGTCGTCTTCCCACCATCACCCAGTGCTGTGGGTATACAGTGGAGGCATGGGTCCCTAGAGTGCCAGCATTGTCATCCTGGACTGGTGGCAGCCATTTTCTTCAGGCACATTTCTTCTCCACGTTGCCCCTGACCCTCCTTCCTCATATGCGAAAGATAGATTATTCAAAAAAATTAAAAACAGATTTCCAAAATTCCTTAGTCAGCAAGAATCCAACTAGCAGCTACTGTGGGCCAACATCTGAAGTGTTGCACTGGTATCAAGATGATATTTCTTCACTGTCACTATAGGTATAACGAAAACAGATTGTATCGGCTGAATTCAGCAGTGCACGCACAGGCTTCAGAATTAACGGCACCCTTCAGATACATTTTCTCCAAAGATAGCAGTTATTTGAGCACAGTACACAAAGGACTGAAAACAGCTACCCAGATAAACAGAAGCAGACAGGCGTAGACACAATTAGCAATGACCGCAGATACATCAATGACTGACGGCACTGCTCAGAGCTGATAGGAACTTATGAAAGGCATCTAAAAGGAGCCAGTATACAGGCTAAGGAATCCCAGAGTCTGGCAGTGAATGTACAAGAATCCTACTTAAAGCAGAACCAGTCTAAATTCTTTCACGGTGATTTGGATATGTTTCCCATTATACTTTGCATTATAGAGTATATGTAATTTGGTATTTTTTTTTTAAATATAATTTTTTATTGATTTCAACAAGTGAAGCACAACACAGAGTGTAATTGCATTACAGAATGATAAATACGTGGCGTAAAACACACCAACATTCTACAGATTTGGTTACAAGAATCAGTACTTATGTTTTCCATCAGCCATTATTTGATAAAAAAAAGTGTACATGTTAGCTAAATGATATCATCACAACCCTATTGTTCAGGTTCTGCACTTCCATAGCTTATTTATACTGGTCCCTCCATGGACCACCCCCTCTCAGTGGGAGCAGCACCCCCCTTCCCGTGAACCGCAGGAAGACCCTCAGGGGACAAAATCTGAATCAAGTTGAGCCATGTACTACACCCACTTTTGCCACTTCATATTAAAGGATTCCACCCTCTCGATTTGGTATGTTTTTTGAAACCTGGCTTTACTGCTAATGCTCTTCCTGGATAACCTTTGCCTCAGTGCTTTTGTTCTGAGGTTCTTTGTCTTATAGATTGCTTTCCTATTTTGAGCTTACCATGACCCAAACCCATAAGACCATCATAGGGATGGTTCCCCCTTCTGCTGGGCTGAGATGTGGAAGAAGCTGACTGCTGGGTCCTGAGAAGGATAAAACGTGTCTATGTTTTTTGATTTTTAGGCTTTGCAGATTGTGTGAGATGTCATTTGGCACCATACACTGTTACTTAGAGCAGAATTGGTCTAAGTTCTTTCATGGTGATGTGTGTATACCTTCCAAGAGGATTTACATTATTGTGGTAGGTGTCACAAACCCACTCAGCAGGTCAGCCCTCTACTCCCAAAGTGCCAACCTCCGAGCACAGTCTTGTGAACAGTTAACAGAAACAGGGTAACCCTCCTGTCTGTTTTTGTGAGTTCAAATCAACCTTTGGTCTCAAGTCTTGGAGGGATTCAAACTGTGAACCTCTTGCTAGCGTACCCAATGCACAGGCTCAGATAATTCTGTCTTCGGGGGGCCAGATATCTTTGCCTATGGGCACCTAACCAGGTGTGCAAAAATGAACCCTTAAAAACTCTAATAAAAGACCTCAGATTAAACCCTTACCTTTTTCCAGTTTGGTATCACCATTCAAGCTTATGCACAGTGTCTGCTTTAACCATATATGCTCCTCTTGTTAAAGAAAAGAAATCAAAGATAGACCAAGTAGGCTCTAAAAATAGAGTTTTACTAAACTAGATAAAAATTATGTAAAACATAAAATACAGAACTATTATATCACAAGAACCATACAATCTTTTAAAAGAACAAGGTTTTAACAGTGTAATTCCTACTACAGTACTTAGATTTTGTCTCTCTCTACCTGTATACTTGCTTAAAGTGCTAAAGTGCTCAAAGATGTTTCTTTGTCAGAGTCTAGATGAGAACCTAGAGGCCAGTGGGGCACAGGACCCAAAGCAGCATGGGTTCACAGCGAGAAAGTCATGTCAGACAAATCTAATTGATTTTTTTGACTGGGTGACTAAAGTAGTAGACCAGGGAGGGGCTGTGGACATGGCCTATCTAGACTTTAGCAAGGTATTTGACACAGTCCCACACAAAAGATTAATAGTCAAACTAACAAGCCTGGGAGTGGGTCCCAGGGTGGTAGCCTGGGTAAAACATTGGCTGGACAACAGGACACAGAAGGTAATTGTAAATGGAGTCCACTCCGAAGAATGAGGGGTTACTAGTGGGGTATCACAGGGTTCAGTACTGGGTCCAGTCCTTTTTAATGTCTTTATAAGTGACATTACAGAGGGACTGGAAGGAAAAGTATGCCTCTTTGCAGATGACACAAAGATCTGCAACAGGATTGATACACAAGGAGGTGTGGAAAGGATGAGAAGGGACTTGGCAAGGCTGGAGGTTGGAGGAATGGTCAGAAGTATGACAGCTAGAATTCAATCCAAAGAAGTGCAAAATAATGCACCTGGGAAACAAAAACCCAGGGGAAGATTACACAATGGTGGGGGAGGTATTAACAAAAACAAAAAAGGAAAGGGACCTGAGGGTAATCATATCAAATGACCTTACGGTTAGCAAGCAATGTGAGAAGGCAGTAAGGAGAGCTGGGGGTATACTGGGATGCATAGGGAGAGGCATCACCAGGAGAAAACAGGAAGTTGTTATTCCTCTGTATAGACCATTGGTGAGACCCCATCTGGAGTACTGCATCCAGTTCTGGAGACCCCATCTCCGCAAGGACATAGACATGATAGAGGCAATCCAGAGGAGGGCACCTAGAATGGTGCAGGGTCTGCAAGAGAAGCCATACGAGGAGAGACTAAAAGAGCTTAATATGTATACCCTTGAGGAAAGGAGGGAGGGGGGACATGATAGAAACGTTTAAGTAACTCAGTGGAATCAACAAAGTCCAAGAGGGTAGCATCTTTCAGAAAAAGAGACATGCAAGAACAAGGGGACACAATTTAAAGATAGAGGAGGAGCGGTTCAGGGGCAATGTGAGGAAGTATTTTTTCACAGAGAGGGTAGTGGATGCATGGAACAGCCTCCCTGAGGAGGTTGTGGGGTCTAAAACTGTGGGAGAATTCAAGAATGCATGGGACAGACATAAGACAATTCTTGTGGGGGGGCAGGAAGAAATAGGCTGTTGGTTAACTTGGATCTGTGGCTTATCCTGTAGGTAGGGAAATGGGCAGACTAGGTGGGCCAAGCGGTCCTTATCTGCCATCAAAGTCTATGTTTCTATGTTTAAGTCTCTGAATGAAAACAGAATACTGTTTAAAAAACTGTCTTGGTCAACGCCTTTTTGTGAGGTCACCAGGCTCCTCACTGTCAGAATATATAAACAAAATATATCTATGCAGAAACAGGATGTCTTATCCAAGTATTAAATTCTGTAACCTCAGCATAACTCATTTTCTTCAAATGACTCTCTTTGATCTTATGATCAGCTTCCCCTTTCCAGGACATCAAAGGGACTTATGTCTTTCTGCCAGATCTCACTGAGGTGCAACATGCTTTTGTATCACCATATGAATTTCACTGTGTTTCCTCTGAACATCATAACTGTTTATGATTCTAGCCCAGCATCTGGTAAGCTACCATAAATCTAGACAAACAGGAGATCCCCAACTAAGGCCTGGTCTAGTCTGTAATTAACTTCTGGCCTTCCAGGTAACACCTTGTATCTAAAACCTGTGTGTGTGTGTGTCATACTCACGTGCTGTTTCAGCATTTTTCATGAGACAGTCCATAACACATTTTCATATTACAAAAAATGATACAATGATCAGAACCAGCTGTCCAAGTGTCACAGTAGGTAATATTGGAGGGGGTGCAGTTTCTGTTGGATGGTAAAAATAACAGATGAGGTTTCATATGTAAATTCTCAGGCGATGACGTGATTTTACATACAAAGTTACAAAGCAGGCTGAACATATCAGGGGCTGTGCCTCCTGCACTCTCCACCCAGTGGGGATCAATTAGTTTGGGGGCAGAGCTCCCCTTGCCAACTGATCCCCCACCTCTTATCACTATTAAACATAGAAACATAGACAATGACAGCAGAAAAAGACCAAAGGTCCACCTAGTTTGCCTGGAGTTCCCTGTCTGCCCTAGAATATTTTGTCCACACAGGGTTTTATCCCTCCTGGTCCTCCAACCCCCTACCTCCCCTCCCTGCTGCTACCGACCTGAACAGCCTCCAAACTCTTCACTCTGTCCAAGCCATGCTTGAAACCATTTATGGTTTTGATGCACACCACCACCGCTGACAAGAGTTCCATGGCTCCACCACCCTTTCGGTAAACAGAACTTCCTCACATTCCTCTTAAAGTGATTTTGTGAAGTTTGCCATAGCAAATGGGAGTAGTAAACTGTAGTAACCTGCAGGAGTTTATTCAATCTCCTATCATTCAAACTGCCAAAAAGTGCTGTTTTCCATTAAATAAATGCTTTCATTTCTGTGCTCTGCTTCATTTGCATAATCCACTCCTTTTTTTCTCAGTGTTGCAACCCCCAAATGTGATATCATGCAAGAAAAAGAAGTTTATAAGCACTGTTTTGAAACAGAGACCTCTGTTGGTCAGTTTTGATATTGCAGACATCTACACCACTGACATAGGAGCCTATATCTCTCAGTAAAGAAATCTTGTCAACTAGATATTATATGCACAATGCCTTGTTTTGAAAATAAACATATGAGGGCTTTTATTGTTGAAGCCACTACAGAAATATGAGACTGCACCTCACAGTAAGGGAACTGGAAAACTTATTGTGTCCACAATGCCTTGCTATGTACATCTACAGATTAGGTGCAGTCACTCCAAAATAAGGGCCTGCATCTCTGAGTAACTAACATTTCCATCAACATTATAATTTACCCAAAATTCCTTGGTGTTGTATGTAAAACATTGACAGTTCCCTTGCATGACATCATTCTGGGGGTTTGATCGTACACAGAAAACTGGAGGACAAAGTGCTGATGAAACATAAATAAAAATGACTATGACAGATTTTTTTACAAAACAAATTGCAGCGTTAACATCTGAAGCATGGGTGGCAATGGCATACTATGTGAAAAAGGCATCTGCAAAACCTCACAAAATCACTTTGAAGAACATTACATATCTTACACCACGCTGCCTGGTTGGGGACTCCCTTCCTGCTGTGAAGCCTGGATGTGGAGAAGACCTTCGACTGGGTGGCATAGCCCTTCCTAATCAGTGTGATGGCTAATTGTAAAATCCCGCTGAAATATGTGAGAGTTGTACAAGTCCTATATGAGGCACCTCTGGCCTATGTCAGTGATAATGGGCAAAACAAAACAAAGGAGAAAACCACTACAGTTCTCAAAAGAGGTGGTGGGGAAGGTAAGGGAGAAAAAGATAGCATTCATGAAGTATAAGGAGATATACCGAAGGAGCAGGACAGAGAACTGTACCAGTTAAAGCAGAAGGAAGTGGGGAAGGCAGTCAGAATAGCAAAGGCCCAAACCAAGGAAAAGATAGCCAACTCAGTTAAGAAGGGGGATAAAACCTTTTTATAGGTACATTAGGGAGCAAACAAAGACAAAGGGAGGAATAGTGAGGCTTAATAATGAGGAGGGGTGGGCAGAGGGTGACAGTGAAAAAGCAGGGATACTGAACAAATACTTCTGCTCAGTATTTACAAAAGAAGAGGCGGGGGAGGTATCTAAACCAAATAATAACCTAAAACTGAAGGTGAACAAACCAATGGGGCCTAACGGGATTCACCTCAGAATTCTAAAAGAACTAAGGGGAGAACTAGTGACACCACTGACTACCCTTTTTAACAAATCATGGGAGGATGGTGTGGTACCTGAGGACTGGAGAAGGGCAGATGTGAGCCCCCTTCACAAAAGTGGGAGCAAGGCAGAGGCAGGAAACTACAGACCTGTTAGTTTGACCTCAGTGGTAGGGAAAATAAAGAACTGTAGAGTACCTAGAGGCCAGCAGGGCACAGGACCCAAGGCAGCATAGATTTCTTTGAAAGGTTACCAAAATAGTAGACCAGGGGAGGGGCTGTGGACATGGCCTACCTAGACTTTAGCAAGGCATTTGACACAGTCCCACACAAAAGATTAATAAGCAAGTTAGCCAGCCTGGGAGTGGGTCCCAGGGTGGTAGCCTGGGTAAAAAGTTGACTGGACAGCAGGACACAGAGGGTAATAGTAAACGGAGTCCACTCCGAAGAAATGGGGCTCACTAGCAGGGTACCGCAGGGTTCATTATTGGGACCGGTCCTCTTTAATGCCTTTATAGGTGAGATTGCGGAGGGATTAGAAGGAAAAGTATGTTTCTTTGCAGACAACACAAAGATCTGCAACAGGGTTGATACACAAGGAGGGGTGGAAAAGATGAGAAGAGATTTGGCAAAGTTGGAGGAATGGTCAGAAGTATGGCAGCTTAGATTCAATGCAAAGAAGTGCAAAGTAATGCACCTGGGAAACAGAAACTCAGGGGAAGAGTACACAATAGTGGGGGGGGGGGGTACTAACAACAACAAAAATGGAAAGGAACCTGGAGGTAGTCATATCTGATGACCTAAAGGTAGGCAAGCAATGTGAGAAGGCAGTAAGGAGGACTGGGGAATACTGGGATGCATAGGGAGAGGCATCACCAGTAGAAAACAGGAAGTTGTTATCCCTCCGTACAGACAGTTGGTGAGATCCCATCTGGAGTACTGCATGCAGTTCTGGAGACCCCATTTCTGCAAGGACATAGACAGGATGGAGGCAGTCCAGAGGAGGGCAACTAAAATGGTGCAGAGTCTGCACCAGAAGCCATACGAAGAGAGACTAAAGGAGCTTAATATGTGTGTACCCTCAAGGAAAGGAGAGATAGGGGGGACATGATAGAAACTTTTGAGTATCTCAGGGGACTCAACAAAGTCCAAGAGGGTAGCATCTTTCAGAAAAAGAGATGTGCAAGAACAAGTGGGCACAATTTGAAGATAGAGGGGGGACGGCTCAGGGACAGTGTGAGGAAGTATTTTTCCACAGAGGGGACGCATGGAATGGCCTTCCTGAGGAGGTCATGGGGTCAAAAATAGTGGGGGAATTCAAGAATACATGGGACAGACATAAGGCAATTCTAGTGGGGGGGGGGACAAAGTAGGCTGTTGGTTAACTAGGATCTGCAGCTTATCCAGTAGGTAGGAAAGTGGGCAGACTGGATGGGCCAAGCGGTCCTTATCTGCCATCAAAGTCTCTGTTTTTATGTTTCAGATTTCTTCTACTTTCCTGCTGGGCAGAGGTACTAGACAGGGATGCCCCCTTCCCCCTGCTTTTTACACTTTACCTTGAGCCCTTAATCCAAACTATAAGGCAAGACCAGGCATACAAATTAGTCTTCGGGAACAGAAGTTGGTTTTATACGCCAATGATTTATTCCTATACCTTACCAAGTCTGATCATTCGTTAACTCCTTTATGACAAGAGTTAGCCTTAACACCACTAAAACCGAGGTATTGCAACTAAGCCATATCCCTTCTGTACCTGTTCGCATTAGCTTTCAGTTCAGGTGAAATATGTCCCAGCTCAAATATTTAGGAATAAAAATTGTGCCCGACCACCTGGCTCTTCAACCCCTGAACTGTGATGCCCTTTCAAAGGCTTTTCAGGCAGACATCAGGCCTCACCGGCAGCCAGTCTTGACATGCACTCCTGGGGGGGCAGGGAGAAGAGTGGAAAAATAGTGCAGGACAGAGAATGCAACCTCCATTGGCTCATCATGTCCCATACGGGACTCATGGTACCGTCCCCCAGGGACATCACCTGTCTTTACCTCTGCTGTGAGTGGGCAGAGTGATACAAGGAAGAAATACCACGGAGCTGAAGGCATACCCAGCCCTCGGGGCAGGTCAAGTAGTAGTAGTAAAATTTGTATTTTTATACAGGAGAAAGAAAACATGTCATTTGGATTTTATCAATCCAGTTTACAAGACAGTCCTGTACACTATCTAAGTTTCACAAAAGAATAAATACAGTTATAAAAATACTACAAGGTTAACATATAAACATTGACAAATGTAATTAAAATAGAGGATAAACCATATTATAAAATAGGTGGGGGGATGACAATAACACAGGGATTACCTCGTACAAGTACATGTATAAACACAATTTAATGCCCTAGCAATTTTGTTGTGATTTTGCTCAGCTCGTACTGGGGGTGGAAGTGTGTTCCAGTATGAAGAGGCTTGAGGTATCAATGTTCTGTCTCCGAACCTATTATTTTGTTTATCTGGATAAATCTTATTTTGATGTATACTACTAGCCAGACATTTTCTGGTAGCAGAGCCCCTAATAGTCAACAATTTAGAAATATTATGTTAAAATGGTCAGTTTTATATTTGCGAATAAAGGTTAACTAATTTTTCTTATAATCCAGATCAAGGGATAACAAATCTAATCTAGCCAATAAAGTGCAATGGTGGGTTCTGAAGTCACAGCGTAGGACAAGCCTTGCAACCCTATAATAACGTTTGTCTAATTTGTTTAATAGTTGTTTATTCGCTGACCTGTAAATAAATTAACCATATTTAAGTACTGGTAATATAAGCTGTTCCACAATCTTTTTCCTATCCTGTAACTTTAAGGATCTAGTTGTCCTTTTCAAGGCTCCTATTTTTTTTATTTAATTTGGTAACAGTCATTTCAATACGTCTATTGAAGGTCAATAAGGAGTCAACATTTATCCCAAGTAACAATAAGTAGTTGCATGTTCTATTGGAATTTGTTTTGATGTAAGTATTTGCAATTTTGGGGAATTTTTGTGTTTATTGAGTGCAAAGTGTATTATTTTAGTCTTGTTTACATGATCCAGATGGGGTGGGCAGAATGAGAAGAGATCTGGATAAACTAGCAAAATGGTCGGAAGAGTGGCAACTGGGGTTTAACGAAAAGAAGTGCAAGCTCATGCACATAGGGAAGAGAAACCCTGAAGCCACTTATAGGCTGGGAGAGGAGTTGCTGGCAGTCACAAGGGAAGAAAGAGACTTGGGCGTCATCATCACCGATGACCTGAAATCATTCAAGCAGACCTCTAAAGCAGTAGGTAAGGCTAGAGGGATGCTGGGGTGTATTAGTCGGGGAATCACAAGTCAGAAGATAATAATCCCTCTTTACAAGACACTGGTTAGGCCCCATCTGGAGTACTGCGTGTAGTACTGGAGGCCACACCTTCACAAGGACATTAACCAAATTGAGGCAGTCTAGAGAAGGGCAACCAAAATGGTGCAGGGACTGCATCAGAAAACATATGAGGACAGATTAACTGAAATCAATATGTATACCCTAGAGCAAAGGAGGGAGAGAGGTGTTATGATTGAAACATTCAAATACCTTAAGGGCATTAACAAGGTAAAAGAGTCTAACATGTTTCAATATAAGAAAAATAGCAGGACAAGAGGACACAGCATGAGATTAGAGGGAGGCCAATTAAGGGGTAATGTGAGGAAGTTCTTTTTCAGAGAAAGGGTGATGGATGCATGGAGCGGTCTACCTCAGGAAGTGGTGGATAGGAATACAGTGCAGGGCTTCAAACAGGCATGGGACAGGCATAAGGGAGCAATACAGATGAGTATGAATAGATAGGCCATTGACAGAGCAAAGGCCTATGGCATATTCATAAGACAGAACAAGAAATTGGCAGACTGGATGGGCCTTTCAGTCCTTATCTGCCATCAACTTCTATGTTTCTGTGATTCAGAATTTCAGATACACAGACAGGCCAGACAAGTTCGCCAGGACAATAACAATACATACAAACAGGTACATCCAGTACCTAACTTATGTACATGGAGATCCAAGTTCATGATAATAAAAAACATCTTACCAATACAGCACAATGCACTTCAAAAGAAAAATAAGGAACTGCATTGATATAGTTAGTAGGGGACTTATCTAAAATAAATCATCACACTTCCATTAATTTTAAGCACCATTTGCTGCCCCCCCTCTTCTCCCCTATATCCACCCTTATCCAAGAGCCAAACTCTGGCGGTGTTAGAGCATTTAAATCTGGTTGCCAGGTATTATAAAACTGCTCTCTCCTGTCCTGCAATACATAAGTAAGTCTCTCTAGGGTAAGGGCATGTAATATCAAAGCTTTCCATTGTTGTATAGTAGGTTTGGCTGCCATCACCCATGTATTCAAAATACAATGTTTGGCCATCACCAGAATGACCCTAAGCCACTGGGGCAAGGGGGCCCAGTTGTTCTTACCCACCTCCTCCATTCCAAATAACATCACCAGAGGCAAGTATGGGAGCTGCTTACCTGCCACTACCTGCACCTCCATCATCACCTCCCTCCAAAACTCTTGCAGGATGAGACAGGACCAAAAATAATGATAGTAATAGGCTAATCCTACATTGCATCGAGGACAGACCAGTGAGACCAGGGGATTATGTTTGCTGACACTCAAGGGTGGGCAATATAACCTGTGACAAACTTACAAAAAGATTCTTTATACTTATTACAAATCAGTATACCTTGGTGCAGCTGGGTCATCACTTTCCGTGTGTCCTCTGTAATGTGGACTCCCATATCCCATTCTTAAAGTTGTTTAGTTTTCTGTGTCACATCCGGAAACAGCTGTCTGCCCTTTCTGGCCACTCTACGTATGGTACCTTTGGGATTGTGCCTTCCCTCCTGTATCAACTGCTCTAGCGGTTCCCATGCCATATCAGTACCCCGTTTTCTCCCAAAGGAATTACAGTGTGCTCACAATTGAAGGTATCAATAGAATTGTTTATGCCCCAGCCCAGTCCTATCCCGTATGTGATCAAATGTGTCTACTAATCCTTCTCTGGTGTACAGATCTCTTATACACATTATCCCCGACTTTTCCCATTCCTTAAACCCTGAATCCTCCAGCCCTGGAACAAAGAAAGGGTTCCCTGCAATTGGGAGAAGGAGAGTCTCTCCCTGATCTACCCCACCATGCCTAATCAAATGTCCCCATCCGTCTAATGTTATCCTAACCAGAGGGTTTGGCCTGGGTAAGTTCACGTACGCCTGGCAGCCTTTCCCTGCCAGGTAAGCAGTCACTCGACCAGGGCAGCCCCTCTCTTCCAAGTCTAACCAACCTGCCTCCCGTGGCCTACCCACCCAATCCTGCAGATACCGGCATTGTATGGCAAGATGGTAATTCTTTTTTAATTTTTTATTTTCATTTTATTAAGATGTGGTTACACATACAAAAATAACTAAAATAGGCATGACACCAACAATTACGAGTATGAAAAACTGAGAATGATGTTTCATATATAAATTAAAGAGAGAGCAAAAAAGGAATAGTACATTATATCTTTAACATCACAAATGTCTCAACCTAAAGTCCATGCCTCAGAATGAATTAAAGTGACTTTGTGCTTCCCTGGTTTATGAAGTTGATGTCATAACCCGTTCAATGATCAATACTAATGAGTATGGCCTACACTCCCCATTATTTAGTAGAATCTCACTTCCATTCACCTCTCAGACCTATCCTGTGGTCTAAAAACATGGCTAAGGGACAAAATCAGGGTCATATCTGGAATAATATATTAACCAAGGTCTCCAATGCTGTTCAAGTTGTGTTTGTTTATTGTGAATTTCAGCTGTCAGTGACTCCATGTAGTAAATATCCGTGATTA
The DNA here is from genome assembly GCA_016271365.2 of Neoceratodus forsteri. NCBI lineage: Eukaryota > Metazoa > Chordata > Ceratodontiformes > Ceratodontidae > Neoceratodus > Neoceratodus forsteri. The sequence continues at coordinate 286,429,755 of JADMNL010000027.1, read as the reverse complement.
GTCCTCTCCATTCATAAACAGCTGGAACTAACGAAGAATGCCAGCATCAAGTTGTTGCCGTTTTGGCTGCTAATAAAAATATAGGTAGAAGAGTTCAATGCCACCGGGGGTTCTCTCTGGGATATATAGAAAGCATCACAGACTCTGCTGTGAGTTCAATTGACTCTCCCAAACAATCTGAAATTTCTTGTTGAATTGAACACCAAAATGGCATCAATAAGGGACAGGACCAAAAAATGTGACCCAGATCTGCAATTCTACAAGAGCATTTTCTCCAACAAGCCCATATGATATTGGAAGATATTTAGTTTATAGTGCGGGAGAATGGAAAAACGATTCCTGCACTTCCATGCAAATTCATGCCATCTGGTGGCATGCGTAACTTTGTATGCTTGCACAGAGGAGTGAAGCCAATCCTGTTCCTGTATCTCCAATTCAAGGTCTTTATTCCAGCTGTTCATGATAGAGATCAAAGAATCTCCCAATCCCTCTATTAAAATTTTATAGAAGTAGCCCACCTGATGTGACCATAAGCGTCCCTTAATATTGTCCTCCATATATCTCCAGGCCAGTAGTAATGGGTCTGGTAATTGGATATTTTTTTTTTTACTTTATTTCTTTATCTCTCCTGTCTGCTCTCGGAGTACATAGAACAATATAACACACAACACATATAAACTATGTACAATACAAACACCCCCTCTCCCTCTCCCTTCCCCTGAAAAACTTTGTCATAACAAATAAGCCCCCCCCTTTTTGTAGCTTGCCTGGAGCAAAAATTTTACAAACCCTCCCAAACATTTAGTAAGAGTTCAGCCCACACTCCCTTCCCCACCAAGAACATCAACAAAAACTCGCTTTATCTTATATCGAAATATGTTGAACAGTGATAAGTAGCACAGTTCCTCTATATTCTCCTCCACCCCACATGCTTATCCCCCCAGTCGTCTCTCTATCTCTTTTTATTATCACCCTCACACCTTCAGGCCCCCCCCCAAAAAAAAGATATATATATATATATATAAATATCTATGTGATCAGGGCTAAATCATATAATGAGTCTAGGATGATTAAGTTCCTGATTAATATTCCAGGTAGGAGGGCTTCCAATCAGCCAATGCTGATAGAGCTTCTTGCCAAAATAAGGGAAGAAAAAGGGTCGAGCAAAGATCAAGGAGGGACAAAGAAAAAGACCCTCCATTCTGGCGCCATATTTCCAACGCAGCAGAGAAATCAGCCATTCCACGTGTGGCTAGTCATTGTGGACCTGTCTCGCTTTCTAACCTGAGACAGATCCCAGAATGAGGCAAAGCCCACAAGGGCAGCTCGAGGCATGGCCCCTTTGCCTGCCTGTAATTGTAGGCCCATCGAACAAACATCCAAACAGTACCTTAAGGCCCAGAGCAACCCAAAGTTCGAATGCAAACAGGAATCAAATTATATCCACCAGTTTAGGCGACAAACCAAAACGCTCTGTCAAGCCACGACCTGCTTCATCCCATTTTCTTCTTGAGGTCCTTTACAAACACCTCCGCCTTCTGCACTTCCTAAAATGAGTAGGTGGCCCCTTTGTGTTTGATGTTGAGGGTTGTGGGATATAGCATAAAACATTCAACCTGAGCCTCTCGCAGCTGTGCCATTACCAAGTTGAAGGCTCGGCGCTTCTTCAGTAGACGAGCAGAATAATCTTGAAACAGGCTAAGCCTGTGTCCTTTATACTCTAAAGTAGACATATTTCTATAAGCCTTTAACACTAGCTCTCTATCTTGGTAGCTGTGAAACCGCATCACTGTCGTGGAGGTTGATCTGGTGGGGGTCTGGGAAACACCGCCCTGTGAGCTCTCTCAAGCTTCATTTTGCCATTTTTGGGGGATAACCCCAATATCTCAGGCAGGGTTCGTACACAGAATTCTAGAACATCAGTGCCCTCAAGTCCCTCTGGCAGGCCCCGGAGGTGCAAATTCAGCTGCCGCTGGTAAGTCTCCTGATAGTCAAACTGGTCCTTGAAGTCTGCTAACTCTCTTTGCAATGTAGCAATTTGTTCAGGGACTGGAGCTGTGGCATCCTTGACATCAGAAATTCTTTGCTCCATCTCAGTGAGTCTTGTTGCATGCGATGCATGCAGATCTACAAGTTCCTGAAGCCTGTGGTCAAAATTAGATGCCAGGTTAGTGAGATGAGGTTCCAGGGCCGCCAGGACCTGTTGCGTTACTTTGCGGCCCACCGCGCAGACCTCAGCTCCTGAGAGTGAGATAGGCCCTGCATTTTCCACCTGTGTCACTGGCAGTTGTTTTCACTGGTTTTTGCCTGCAGCACGGGAGCTTTTAGTCGACCTGGGAGTTAAATATTCATCCATGGTCCTTCCAGAACAGGTACAGTCACTTTTCTTATATTTTTCAGTGAGCTAAAAGTAATTTTAAAACTATATTTCTTGGTGGTTTGTGGAGCGCGAGAGGAAAGTGTCCTTACTCGATCGTGCTCATTAGCACCCCCACTTACAGTTTTAAGAGTGGTCTCATTTACATTCTTAGGATATCAGAGCCGGTCACCTTTGGTTCGTGGTTCTCTTACCCTAAGAAAGCACATGAGACCACTCTTACAATCGTAAGAGTGGTTTTGACAGCAGTATTAACATCCTTGGCAACAGGGAGACTATTAAGGTATGTGTTTACCCATGGCATCAGTCTTGAAGTGGAATCCAGATTTTTCACTGCTCACCATTACAACTTCCGTCCCATTCCACCACATCTCCACCCAATCCCCCCTTCTAGGTTTTTACACAGAATTTGAAACTTGACTCTGCTCCCTACTTTCAGCTGTGCATTTGCACTGCAGTAAAATCTTCTGAAAGCCAAATGGCAGAAATCAGGCATTTCTTAAAACCCAGATCAAGGCCAGCACAGCAGACAGAATTACCGCTGTGATGTGGGCGACCTCAGTTCAGGAACAGACTTGGGATGTCCGAGGGCTGGCTGGGACTGGATTGAGTGGTCATGGCATGCTCTCCATCTCCGGGGGGGGGGGACAGAGTGATTCTGGTTTGGTGCTCCCGGGTGACCACGGGATGTGCCGTCACCGGAGCACCAGCTAGTGCTGCTCTATGGAAGGGAGTGTCGGACACATGGCATGGTTACATTGTGGCATCCATGTGACACCCCCCCCCCACAAGAAACATACAAGAACAAAATTCCTCCGGTGTGCCCAGTGACATCCCCATCCCATGGTGGACCTGGGTCCCTGCAACATCCGAGACCTAGATCTACCAGGGTCATGACGGGGGGCTCCGGAAGCTCTGCCCTGGGGGGTAATCCAGGGGGCACTGTACATAGGAGATCCTGGGTTGACCTGCAGAGGTGGGAGGCTGAAGGGGTTGCCACCAGAAGATAAAGCATAGTGAGTAAAAAAAAGAAATGGATCAAAATAGATTAACGTAGGTGAACTGCAGAAATCAAGCATACACTCATTATTTCATTATTAATCTCATCAAAGCTTGAGCCTTAAATTGTCCAGGTCAAATCCCTTTCATTGCCCCGGTCACCATGACCTGGCGGGCTTTGGGGGGGGCGGGATTCTTTAGTAACTGGTAGAGAAAGGAGAGAGACTTCAAGATAAAAGGCAACCACATGGGGCATCTGCAGGATTTGAAAGGGGGCGTCAGTTATTCTTAGGTTTTGGTAAAATATTTGGGGGAGGGGGGACATGTCACCCTCGTATCCCCTCCAGTGATAACTTGCATGTGTGGTTTGGTGCAGACAATCATGCCCTGAACACTGGCAGCTCGTGTTTTGGGACACAAAAGGGTTAAAAAGGTTCAGTGCTGTTCTGGCACTAATCCATCTTTCACTGCTAAGTAACTGATAGTAAGGTATTACTTGAAAATCTGGACATCTGTGCACATCACCAATTAAAGGGGGAGATGAAAGATAAGGCAGGCTCTCAGTCAGCAGATAATTATCCCAAATGAGGGCCTGTTTGATAACACTGCTTGTTGTTTTGATGTACTAAATAGCCTGACTTCAACACCCCAGTGAGTAGTAAAGCAAACAGAACTCCAAGTGATGTCACGCCAGGATAACCCTGTGGCTGTTAAATAGAATCCTCCTTGAAGATGGATTTGTAAATGTTGAAAGATCTGGTAAAACTGTGCTTAATTGTGAGGGCCAGGTAGCGAGCACGTTACCACATTCTTTTGTTATGATTGCCATGTTTATGTTACAATGTTAAGGCACAAGTTAGGGTTTCTTTTTAAAGTGATAAAAGTAGAGGGGAACTGGATGGCTCAGTGGATTGACAGTGGGTTAAGGAGCCTTTCACCTCTAGGTTATGGATTCAAATCCAGCATAGGTTGGCAGTGGTTGAAAGCCATTATCCCCTGAGGGCTGTTCAGTGGCCTATGTGAAATGAGTTGTGGTGGTCTCAGTCCAGTTCCCAGTGGGGAGGTCTCCTTATCTCAAAACCACCAACACAATCAGCAGTAACTGGTTGGCAGTCTCACATGAGAGGCCAAGGACTGAATGAGCATGGAGTCTGAACTACCCTCTCACCAACATGGTGGTCCCTCCATCCACAGCAGGGTTGAGGCACACTGGCAGGGCAGCGAGGGGAAGCTTGCATAGTGATCACCCATGCTGTGCTTGTCACGTGGATAAGCAGAGAACTTCATATTCCAGTGCTGTCAATCCAGCACCTTTCATGAGCACTAAATTCACACATGAAAAAAAAATAAAAATATGACAAAGTTACAAAATACAACGTTAGGATTTTTTTGAACCCAGACTCCATGCACCCCCATCCACCACCCCAGTGTGGACCCCATCAAGGTGACTACCAAAGTTAGAGTAACAAACTATGAATGAGCTTGGTACATCCAGCAGATCTGGGTTTGATTCCCACAACTTCCATTTCCATATTGTGTGACGCTGAGCAAGTCACCTAACCAGTGCTCCCAGGTCGCCCCTGACAACAGGCACTTGTGCCTAGTGGGCCTTACCCACTTACCAAAGAATAATAATGATAATAATAAAGCACAGCCCAGATTTCAGACATATGTTTTAACATCATGAATACATAAATCAATCAATCAATCAATCAATCAATCAATCAAAGTCTTTATTTAACCAGGTAATCACCGTTAAGCAAGCTCATTTTCGAGGTGGACCTGGGTTTGTTAACAAGGAACAAGAGACAATATACATGGGATGCAACACACAAGAAAATAGTAATAATACAAATAAAGTGAGATACAATAATACAGTATATACAAAGTATCAGCAGGTAGCATTGACAGTAGTATATGTTTGGAACAGAAGATACAGCTAGTTTTGGGTAGGACACAATTTTTTATATAAGTAAAGAAATATACATATCAGGTGCATCGAACACAAATAAAACCTAATATAAAAAGATATATAGTGATATGGTATGGAGAATTTAGAGCTGGAACCAGGGTCAAAGGAATGTGGAAGGGACAGATATGGGGGTAGAAATAGGGGAGAGGGAAGAGTCGATTATAGATGGGATCAGTCTTTTAACAGCAGTAATTAGAGTGTGCTTGGACTTATAGGAGTCACTGTTTAGAGTAGACAGGCACAGGACTCCTTATTATGATGTAGCTATAGAGATTTAAAAGCTGCTAGGCTGATGGGGTGAGTTAATTTCAAAGTTTTTTGCAGCTTGTTCCACAGTTGAGGGAGCACAAAGCTGATGGCTGCTCTGCCAATGTGAGATTTTGCTTTGTAAACATAAAGGTGGATATATGAGGTGCTTCTCAGGGCATACTTCCCCAGAGTGCACAAAGGTAAACAGACATATACTGGGGCAGTTTATTTGAGATAGCTTTGTATGTCCAAACCGCAGCATTTTTTTGCCGTCTGTAAGCAAGGGATGACCATCCCACTGCCGTGTACAATGCACAGTGGTGGACTGAGTATGGAAGACCTGTGATAAATCTTATGGCTCTGTGATAAAGTGTATCGAGTTTGGCTAGGGTACCTGCAGGTCCCTGACTATATAGAAGGTCTGCGTAATCCAATAGGGAAAGAAAGGTAGTTTGAACCAGTTTCAGTTTAGCGTCTCTTGTGAGGAGATTATTAATCCTAAAGAATAGACCAAGTCTTTGTCTAAGTTTCTTTGCCAGTTCTTCTAAGTGATCTGTGAAAGTAAGTCTATGGTCTAACTAGACCCCCAAGTACTTGAATTTTGGTACGTAGTCCAACCGCTCACCTAGAATGGTAGTGATCTGAGGGATCGTCCCAGCAATTGCAGGATTTATTGCATTTTGAAGGGGCGAGAGAAACATTGCTTTGTTTTTTTTGCATTTAAGAGCAGTTTATGGTTTATAAGCTGATGTTGCAGCAGATTAAATTCATTTTTAAGGGCTTTACAGGGCACTTCAGGTGTGGGGCTACTAGCATAGAGTACCATATCTTCCGTGAATAGGTGTATTTGTACTTCTTTGATGGGGCATCTACGTTGTTAATATAAATGGTGAAGAGCAAGGGACCAAGAATGGAACCTTGCGGTACACCCTTCAATAGAGGTTTTGGTGCAGAACTTCCCCTTCTGCCTTTACTTGTTGAAGTCATCCTGAGAGGTAGTTGGAGAACCATTTAAGGGATAGGGAATCCAAGCCAATGTTCCGGAGGGATGACAGAAGCAGTCTGTGATCAACGGTATCGAACACTTTGCTTAGGTCCAAGAAAACTACGAAAAAAAAGTTTTTTCTAATTCAAGCGCAGTTCGTTTGTCACCTTGGCTAGAGGGAGACGAATTGTGCTGTGCTCTAAACCGGATTGTAATGGGTTGAGCAATTTTATGATTCCAGGTACTTCCGAAGCTAGGAGCTCACTATTTTCTCCAGCATCTTTGACAGGATTGGGAGTAGGGAGATTGGCCTATAGTTATTGAGGTCACTAGGATCTCCTGACTTAAACAAAGGGACCACAAGTGCATTTTTCCAAATGGGCGGTAGGTCACCCTGGGACAAGGATGAGTTGAAGAGATGAGTAATTGGGACTGCGAGGACATGGTAGCCAACCTTTAAGAAGTGCGGGTCAATGAGGTCGGCCCCAGCACTTTTTCTAGTGTCCAGCTGAAGGAGAAGATCTTTGACTTCTTTCAGGGAGGTAGGCTGCAGAGAGAAGGATGGACTGGGGATGGGTTTTTCTTGTGTATCCAATCTAAGTTGTTGGCGGAGGATATTCGCGGGAGAGGAGTCAAAGGCTAGCCCTCCAGTTACAAAATGATTATTGAGAGCATCGAGGATAGACGGTCTGTCAGAGATGACAATATTGTTGATCAATAATTTAGTAGGTAGGGAATTTGCAGTGGTGTGACCTTCAATGTCTTTGATAGTCCTCCAGAATTTGGATGCATTTCTTGAGGAGCTCTCCAGCTAAGAGTGGTAGAAATTAGCTTTGGCTTCTCTGACCATTTGGTGCAGAGGTTCCTCGCCTTCCGGAAAGAATTCCAGTCATTTATTAAATTAGTTTTCCTAGCAGTTCTCCAGAGTACATCCCTACTCCGTAAAGCATCTTTCAGGTCTTCTGTAAACCACCGACAGGATTTGTTTCTGGCACAAACTTTTACTATGGGAGCATACTTGTTGAGAGTCTCTAGCACAATTTCTGAGAAAATATCATAAGCCGTAGTCAGGGACTTGGCTAGATAGAAGTCCTGCCATCGCATGGAGTCTCTTAGGTCTGATATATACCCATGGAGATCAAAGTTGCGTATGCACCTTTTAAAGGAGAATTTTGGTGCAGTTGTGGATTTAAGAGTGGATCTTACACACGCGATGAAGCAATGGTCGCTAACATCAGAGAAAAAGATGCCAGCATGGGAGAATAAATGGGGTTTGTTAACTAAAATGATATCCAAGAGAGTACTGTTATTAGGGTTGAGCTTGTTAGGACGAGTAGATTTGTTTATTAGCTGTGACAACGCAAGGGAATCACAGAACATTTTAAGTGGGGTGGATGCACTGGAGAGCCAGTCTAAGTTGAAGCTGAAGATGCTGAACCCAGGATGTTTCCGAGATGTTTTAACAACTGTAGTCCAGCTGATGGGGGTCTGTAGCATCCTATTATACATAATGAGACACCGGTGGCAATTTCAATCTTTAATGACAAGCTTTCAAATTCTTTTGGGACAGAGGTTGAGCCAATTATGGAGGCAGGGAATTTATCCTTGATGTAAATAGCTACCCCACCACCTCTGGTTTGCCTGTCGGTTCTGAACAAAGAGTAGGAGGGGATGTTAACTTCGTTGTTACTGGTCACCGATTGGAGCCAGGACTCCGTAATCACCAGAACATCTGGAGAAGTATGACATACCCAGGCCTGAACAGAAGTGATTTTTTTAATAGGCTACATACATTAACATGCAAGAATGTAAGCTCCTTGAGGCTTTGTAGCTCTGCTGGGGATTCCATGGGTGCCAGAGGGCTTGGATTAAGCTCAACATTTCCTGAGCATAGTAAAAGCAGGAACAAGAGTTTCCTGCAGAGTTCTAGGAAAAGTGTGGGTGGCTGGGTCTTCTTTTGGTTACGTGATTTGTCTGCGGCAGTATTGAGAGTTCTGAGGCTAGTTCCCAGTTTTCCTGATGCTGCATACAATACTACCCTGACCGAGAGAGTCAATGGGAGTAGGGGGGAGTATGCAGAAGGTGGTGCAGCCCTATGGACAGGCTCTAGGAGAGTTCCTGTATGCCGGTGCAGGTGAAGGACCAGCAGCGGGCTAGGGGAAGTTACAGCACATACAAGCTCTTCTACTTGATAGGAAAAGTCCCGGCCGGACAATGTAAAAAGAGAGCCATTCTCCACTCTAGGAGTTATTTTTTGATTCACGTTTGGGTCCAATACATGTAAGATGAGCAGAGACAAGCATAGCAGCAGGTAATATGCCCTCATTATGAGACTATCTCCCAATGGGCACTACAAGTGCCGGCAAGAGAAGGGTTTCTCAATGGAGGAGAATTTCTTTTTTTTTATACTTAGTTTATTGTCTTTCATTTGTCAGCATTTGATACATCATTTTCATGAATCACATGTTGTTCTTTGGGGGTAAAAACCCCTAGCATTGACAACATTGCAGATATATTACAGCACTTCTGGTTCATAGTAGTCAACTTTATTACAATCTAACTAACACAGTAACAGTAGGTGCTACTGTCTGGGATGTGTTCCGTCCTTTCACTATCTATAACTAATTGTCTGGCATCCAGAGCATACCCATAACAGGAGTCTATCAGGGGACATTCTCTATCTCTGGTGTAAAAGATAAGTTTCTCTTTAGTACAGTTCAGGCATCTTACTCTTAACCACTGTCATGGAGTAACCATCTGGTCCATTTCTGTTGATATATCTGTGGCTTTTGCTTAAGATTGATCATTAACCTTTCCATCAAATGTATGGATTCAACCATATCCTTCCACTCCCCTACCCCCACGGCCTTCGGCTGCAACCAATTCTTTGTAATAATTTTTAGTTCTGCTGCTACCAGGATTTTCCATAGGTATCTGGCATCCTTATCTTTAACTTCCCCTTGGATTAGTCCCAAAACCAAGTGTTCAGGTCCTAACTGCGTCTCAATTGCAAATATCTGTTCTAGATGTTTCGTAACCTCCCTCCAATAAACAGTGGTACCTGGACATGACCAAAAGACATGTGCCTGTGAGGCATGTTGTTTTCCACAAGCCCTCCAACACCCAGCCGTGGCCTCTCCCTTCACATGAACCATTTGTGTTGGAACTAAGAAGTATCTGGTTCTCAACTTCCAACAGAAATCCCTCCACACCAAAGAACTAAAAGTTGACCATGTACTTCTCCACATCAGAGACAATTGTTTATCTGTTATGTGAATTACTAAGTCTTGTTCCCATTTGTTCTTTATGTGTTGGGACGTGTTGGCCATACCTGCCACATAATTATTATACAGCAACGAAATGGCGTGGTCAGCCCCCCGTGCCCCCCACACTCTTTGAAATAGCCCTCTCTCTTCCAACACCGGCTCCTCCAGCATTGTCTTGTTAATTTGTATATTCAAATAGTCTCTCAATTGATAATACCTGATTTTATCTGTCTGCTTCAGGCCATATTTTTCTTGGATTGCTTCAAAGGAGAGTAGGGTATTCCCCGACATTATTTGATAAGGTGCGCACAGACCCCTTCTAGCTTGTTTCTGATACCACTTATCAAGCGTTGCTGGTGTAAAGTGACTGTCATATGCCCACCATTTATACCTCCACAGATTCCCAAATGTGGCCCCCCTGCTTATTCCCCTCCTCCATCCTTCCAACACCGCCCTTGTACCTGAGAGACCGAACGTTTCCCCTGTGTCCGGGGGCCCAAACATCACCGCCTGCAAAGGGGGATCCCATTGTTTCCAAAGATCTATTCACTTCCAATGGGTATCGTATCCCGGATTGCCCCATTGTAGTGTGACCCTCATCTGGGCTGCCACCCAGTAGCCCTGCAAGCATGGGAACGCAAGGCCCCCCTCTTCCTTAGGAAGATAAAGCAATGATCTTCTTAATCTAGGTTTTTTACCCTTCCATAAATAGGAGAAAAACATACCCTGCCAAGTCTCCAGATCCGCCGGAGTTAACAGACATGGAACACATTGAAATAAGTAGAGAAGATGTGGTAATGCATTCATCTTAAGGGCTTGAGCCCTAGCACTAAGTGAGATGGGTAGAAGGGACCATCTTTGAAAGTCACTTTTGACCTGCGCTATTATAGGAGGGTAGTTCAGTTCTTTCAATTGTGTATTGTTCCTACCCAACTTTACCCCTAAATATTTTATCTCTGTCTGATCCCATCACATGGGGTACTTACTTTTAAGCTCCTCAGTTAGGGTAAAATTGAAACAGAGAATTTCCATTTTATTATTATTCAATTTATAGCCAGATAACCCCGAGAACTTATCCAGCCATCTAAATACCGCTGGCAAAGACTTCAAGGGGTCTACCACGTACAGAAGAACATCGTCAGCATACAGAGCCAGTTTGTGGGTTTGTCCCCCCATATTAATTCCCTTTATTTCTGGGCACTGACGGATGCTCTGAGCAAGAGGTTCAATGAACAGGGCAAACAGTAATGGAGAGAGAGGACACCCCTGTCGCATTCCTCTTTCTAAATTAAAAGTCCCAGAGATATGTCCATTCACTCTGACCTGTGCTCTCGGAGATTCATATAACTTAAATATAGCCGTTATCAACTGTCTCGGGAACCCAAACCAGGAAAGGACCTCTTTCAGAAATAACCATGATACCCTATCAAACGCTTTTTCAGCGTCAAGACTTACTATCAACGCTGGTAATTTTTGCATGGAAATTTGATCTATTATATGTGCTGTTCTACATAGATTATCCTGTGCTTGTCTGCCCGGTATGAAACCGGATTGGTCTATCTGTACTAAAGAGGGAAGGTACTCCTGAATACGTCTGGCCAAAAGAAATGCAAGTATTTTATAATCAGTGTTCAATAGGGAGATCGGTCCATATGAAGGGCATTTTGTTGGATCCTTTCCTGGCTTGGGTATCACCGAAATCACCGCCTGGGCCGAAGAAGGAGGGGCTGCAGCCTCATCTCTCATGACCTCATCAAAAACCTTCCTCAGAAGTGTCTGTATCTGGTTTCCAAAACATTTATAGAACTCCACAGGGAGTCCGTCCAACCCTGGGCATTTATCCACCTTAAGCCTTTTAATCCCCTCCTTTATTTCCTCTGGTCTCACAGGTCCCACTAACCTTTCCCCTTGCTCCCTAGTTAGGCCCGGTAATTTAAGCGAACTCAGGAATCTCTTTATGTCTTCCCTTCTCTCTTTTGTGTCTTCTGCATATAACTTTGTGTAATATGTTCTAAAGGCATCTGCTATCTCATGGACCCCTTGAACCATTTTGCCTATCCCTGGGTGCCACACCTTCGTTATTGTTGCTTTTGCTCATTTTGCTCTCAACCTACAAGCGAGATAACGCTGCGATCGAGGTCCCTCCTCATAATGTTGTTGTCTCAAAAAGAGCAGCCTCTGTTCCACCCGGTAATCCAAAATTCCTGTCAACTCTCTCTTATAGTCCAACAACTGTCTCCTACTCTCCTTGTTATACTTTTGTCTTTGCTGTCCCTCCAGATCTGCTATCAACCCCAATAGTTTAAGTCTTCTGGCCTCCCTCTCCCTCTTTTTCCCCGAGGCCAGTTGGATAAATTTAACTCGCAGAACAGCTTTTGCGGCGTCCCAGCGGATGGCCTGTGTGGTATCCTGCTCTGTATTATCTAGAAGGTAAGCCGTATAGGTTTCTATTATTTGGTCCCTGATTTCTTTATCTTTCAAAAGAGAGGTGTTCAGCCGCCATAAGGTATTCCGGCGAGTCTCCCCTAGGTCTATTTTTATATATATGGGCACATGATCAGACAAGAGTAAGTCTCCTATCCAAATGTCCTCAATTCTCTGTACCTCAGTCTTCGTGACTAGAATATAGTCTAGCCTTGAGTATGTGTTATGGGCCGCAGGAAAAAAGGTATTGGAGGAAAATTTCTTAATCCCTGCAGAATACTACTTTAGGCAGTGGAGCCTGAAGCAGTAATCCTTAAGTACAGCTCCTGGTCAGGCTAATAAGAAAAGAGTTCACCTGACTATAGAGTAGTGCTAGGGGCAGAGAGGCTTTGAAGCAAATTTCTTAGCTACTACTCTGGAGCAGACTAAGTACTAGAGAGATCACCTGACCTAAATCAACTGCCTTGGCAAGACAGGATACGCTAGTGAGCAATAAGCAAACCTAAAGTACCAAACTGGTATGCCTCAGCAAGACAGAATGAGATAGTACTGCTAGAAGGCTTAGTTGCAAAAAGGGGATGGGAGGAATTGCAGTTGTTGACAGTAAGTAACCAATAAATTGAAACATCAGATAGGAGTGGACGGAGACTGTGTGCATTAAAAGGAGGCCTGGGAGGGGGAGGTGGGATGAAAAATCAAGGGGAAGTTTGCAGAGCTAGCACTGAATCAGTGCACATACAGTTGGAGAGAAAATGCAGCAGGGGGGAATGGTAAGTTACTTTACACAGGCTGAACAGAACAGACTAAATTAAAATATATAAATTAGAAACCGAGTACAGGGATGCAGGCTTACATTAAGCCACACGTCTTGGGTGCTCCTGTCTCAGGTGAGTGAGACCAGCCAATCAGGGAGCTCTACACAGGCGTGAAGCCAATATCGCTACCCTGAGAAGGCGCTGAAATTGAAAACAGCAAATTGCAAGTGATGATCCGGTTCAGCGTTCACACAGCCCAGAGAAATCGTGGCAATTTTTCAAGCGTCGTACCTTATCTATCTCTTTGGCGGGTGGGTGGATCAGGCTCCTTGCACTGTAGAGGTGCTATGGCTGGATCGTGACCACTGCCTGTCGGGGTGAGTGGTACCTGTAAGGAAGGAGACAGCAGATTAAATAGGAACAGATGGGGGGAGTGTCTAAACAGAGACACACAAAGAGAGCTGAGCACCAACTTGAAAGACAAAGTCAGGGCGCGGTCTCAGACAGAGGCAAGGTGCCGGCTAACTCGGGAATCCAAAACAAGCACAAATGAACAGACTGATGGGTGAGGGCAGGAGTGACAGAACAGAGACAGAGGAAGACAGGGGGACAAAGGAAGATGATTAAAAATGAAAGTCAAGGGCAGGTGCCTTAGGCTCAAGACAGAGGCTACACAGATTTTACAGTTCACTGAATTTTCTAACTAAGTCCATAGCAGTAAGTATGTAAACCCAGTACAGTCTTAAATAGGATTAAAAAAAAAATATATATTAACAAAGCCAGGAAAACTTTTTTACAAACTCAGTTCAAGGCAGTGTACAGAGTGAAAGCTTAATTGGGGAAAAATCAAGGGGAAGTTTGCAGAGCTAGCACTGAATCAGTGCACATACAGTTGGAGAGAAACTGCAGCGGGGGGAATGGTAAGTTACTTTACACAGGCCGAGCAGAACAGGTTAAATTAAAATATATAAATTAGAAGCTGAGTACAGGGACGCAGGCTTACATTAGTCACACGTCTCAGGTGCTCCTGTCTCAGGTGAGTGAGACCAGCCAATCAGGGAGCTCTACACGGGCGTGGAGCCAATAGCGCTACCCTGAGAAGGTGCTGAAATCGAAAACAGCAAATTGCAAGTGATGATCCGGTTCAGCGTTCACACAGCCCAGAGAAATCGTGGCAATTTTTCAAGCATCGTACCTTATCTATCTCTTTGGGGGGTGGATCAGGCTCCTTGCACCGTAGAGGTGCTACGGCTGGATCATGACTGCTGCCCGTGGGGGCAAGTGGCACCTTATCTATCTCTTTGGGGGGTGGGTGGATCAGGCTGCTTGCACCGTAGAGGTGCTATGACTGGATCATGACCACTGCCAGTGGGGGCAAATGGCAACTTATCTATCTCTTTGGAGGTAGGCGGATCAGGCTCCTTGCACCGTAGAGGTGCTATGGCTTGATCATGACCGCTGCCCGTGGGGCAAGTGGCACCTTATCTATCTCTTTGGGGGGTGGGTGGATCAGGCTCCTTGCATGTAGAGGTACTATGGCTGGATCGTGACCGCTGCCCGTGAGTTTATGAGGAATACAGTTACACCCCATGATGAATACTGCACATGTACTGTATGTTATGAGACATAAGGGCACAGGATACCATGCTGTGTGCAGGCTGGGACAAATCGGGTAGCCAGGTGGCCAGTGGCTACTAAAAATAACTGACTGGGCTACTAGATTTTGAAAGTTAGGGGCCAACTGGTAACCTGCCCGTTAACTGATTCTTGAGCCTTTAAACATCATGGGCGCTAAAAATATTGATTCGGTACTAGATTTTGAAGGTTAATGGTCAAAGTGCCCACCAGCTCACAAACAGATTTGTTCCACCATGGATGTGTGTGGGGGGCATGCACCAGTTGCAAAGCAAGTGTTCAAATCCAGTCTTTTCAGCCACCTTAAAACTTCCTGTACTTGTTTTGGTCCTGAAACCCCATCTACCTGACCACGATCATGTTGCAGAACAAAACTCGTGCTGTTTGCTGAGACCCCATTTTGTCAGCTTGCTTTAAATACTGTTTGGCTCCACTTACCTTTACAGTTTTTTTTTTTTTCTGCTGTATACTTTAGCCTGTATGTAACTATTTCTGGCAATTCGTCTTTGTAGCATGTCTGTTAATGTAGAATAACAAAGCAGATAGCAGTGAGGGTACCACTGCGTGCTGGAATGGGGCCACTTTGGGAGCCAAGTGCAAGAACAGAGCTTTATGCCCCTGCCCACCCTGTGTGCTATAGTTACTGCACTTCCAAGCCAGGAAGGACCCCATGCAGTATGCACCACGTTGCCCAATCACTTTACTAACTTCAGACTGTAAGACTGCAGCGAGAATTATTGCTGCTAGATTGGAAACAGTACTGTCCACTTGCATGCACCCTGACCAAGCAGGTTTTGTTATCGAGAGACAAGGGAGGCAGAAAATAAGGCACATTATGAACATTATTCAGAATGGTCTAAAAATCCTAGTAAGCACTCAACAGCAATCCTTGTTCTGGACACGGAAAAAGCTTTTGACCAGGTGAAGTGGGGGAAGGGATATGTTTGGAACCTTGAAAATGTTCGGGGATGTGGCCAGCCCAGTAGAGCAGAGGGCTGAGGTGCTGGCACCTTAGCTTGCACTACACTGGTGACATGGGTTCGGGAATGACCTCGGGTCACTGGGGTGCTGGCTCGGGGGGGTTGGAATGGGATTGAGCCGTGGCACTCCCCTCCAAAGGAGTGGACACCCCACTCCCACCGGGTGGAGGTCCAGAAGGCACATAGGCAGTACGGTGTGGTGACAGAAAGTCAGGGAGGGGCAGAGAGGACACTGGATCCTGGCGTGTCGTGTACCTCCACACACGCGTACAAGCTATCGTCGCCCGTGAAAGCCTGGGGGCAGGGAGAAAATTAAAAATAGTAAAAAAAAAAAATATGAAAATGTTTGGGGATGGGCCACAGATGGTACAATAGGTGAAGGTGCTGTGCCACACTCTCAAAGCACAGCTACAGCTAAATGGGAGTTGGACCCCGCCATTTGGACTGTCTAGGAGGACAAGGCAAGGTTGCCCCATATCCCCTTTTTTATATGTATTAGTCCTGGAGCCATTAGCAGCCACTGTATGCAATAACCCAGCTATTTATTTATTTGTTTGTTAACCAGGTAGGCACATTGATCCAATGGACCGTTTTCTGGTGTGACCCGGGTTATGAAGATGGCACAATGATAAATACAAGTACAAAAGTACAAGATACAGTACAGGATAAATACATGTACAAAAATACAGTACAGGATAAATACAGGTACAAAAGTACAAGATACAGTACAGGATAAATACAGGTACTAAAATACACTACAGGATAAATACAGGTACAAAAGTACAAGATACAGTACAGGATAAATACAGGTACAGAAATACAGTACAGGATAAATACAGGTACAAAAATACAGTACAGGATAAATACAGGTACTAAAATACACTACAGGATAAATACAGGTACAAAAGTACAAGATACAGTACAGGATAAATACAGGTACAGAAATACAGTACAGGATAAATACAGGTACAAAAATACAGTACAGGATAAATACAGGTACAAAAATACAATATACAGTACAGGATAAATACAGGTACTAAAATACAGTACAGGATAAATCTAGGTACAAAAGTACAAGATACAGTACATGATAAATACAGGTACAAAAATATAGTACAGGATAAATACAGGTACAAAAATACAATATACAGTACAGGATAAGTACAGGTACAAAAATACAAGATACAGTACAGGAGAAATACAGGTACAAAAATACAGTACAGGATAAATACATAACAATAGTTGTAGTATAGTGCAAACAACAGATATAGATGGCTATAAGGTTACAACTTAGAAGGAGGATCCCACAAAGCAGCGCTATTAGCGGACAACTTGCTTTTGTACCTCCAAAACCCTGTGAAGGGGTTGCTAGCACTGCACTCTCTGCTATGGGAACACAGAGCTTTATCTGGACACAAATCAGTTAGTGCAAAGCAAAATTCTGCCCACTGTGTTACAGAACAGAGATAAAATTGTCAACAAACGTCAGAGCCGTGCTAGAATCTCAGGTGCTCAGTGACAAACATATTCAGAGAAAGAGTCATGGCTGTCAGAAAATGCACCTTTTCAGTAACGACCACAGCCTCAGTCTTGGTTTAAGTTAAATAAGGGTTACTCAATGCTGGAAGTAGTGATGTCAACTAGACACTATGGGCCGGATATTCAAACTGCGCTATTTTGTGGCACATGTCCTTGCGCTGCACAAAATAGTTGCGCAGGGGTGTGGTTCGAGCGATATTTAAAGGAGTTGCGCTATTGAGCAACTCCTTTGAATATCACCCCCCAAGCCACAGCCACTGTGCATGGCGCAGTGGAACTTGCGCCACCGCAAGTGGTCAGAGTGGAGCATTCAACTTGCAGTGGCACAAGCACCATTGAGCCATGCGCAAATTTCCGATATTCAAAAGGTGACATGCAAATGGGGCCATAATTCATGCAAGGCATGGGTGGGCCATTTGCATCTGTTTATGGCCCCATTTGCATGCCATTAGCATGCAGGTGCGCCGATCCCCGAGGACTTGCGCCTGGCGCCCTGCCAGGCAGCAGCCGTCGAGACCAGCGCCTGCAGCAATCGCGGGCAATGTGTCGAAAGCCCCCCTCCCCAGTGGCCCGATCTCAGCGGGTATAAACATCACCCCACCAGCCCGATCGCGGGCAGCAAAGTGTCCCCAACCTGCCCGCCGGCTGCGGGGGCGAATGGTGGGGCTTTGTGGGTGGGACAGTAGATCACCAGGGATATGGTCTTGGGGCGGGGAGGTTTCACCACATTATGCAGCCAGGATCGAGTTGATCAGTCCACTGGACCACCAGGGATACGACCTGAGGGTTTAAAACTCTGCAGCCCAGCGATCGGGCTTATCGGTCCACTGGACCACCAGGGATACGTTCGGGGGTCACTTTGCTGCCCGTGATCGGGCTGTTTGGGGTGGTTTAAGCTTTATGCCCTTGATCGGGCTGGTTGGGAGGGATGTTTTACACTTTTTGCCTGCAATCGGGCTGCAGGGGGGGCACAGGGAGTAGATTGAGGGCCAGCCACAGGTGGCAGCTGCTGTGTTGCGCCCTGCAATGCGGCAGCTCACCTGTGGGTGGCCCTTGACTTGATCCTTTTTTTTGGGCTCAAAGTTGTGCAGGCGCAGGTGGGGGGTTGCGCCTGCACAACTCTGCACAGCCCGGCTGAATATCGGGCTGTGTAGTTTATGCATGGTTCCTCCCCCTCCAGTTCAGCATGTATTCATTTGCATTGCGCTCTTGCTCAGCATGTTTTCAGTGGCGCAACTGCCTCCTGCTGAATATCGCAGAATGGCGCAATTTCGGACTTGCACAGGCGCAACCCTATTGCGCATGGCGCAACCCTTTTGAATATCTGGGCCCTTAAGTAAGATATGTAGGGGTAGTAATGTTTTTGTTCTTCCAGATTCTGTTTAATAGGGTAATTTTATAACTGCAATAATGGTGCTAAAGTGTATGCTTCAGTTGTAAAATACAGTGGACACATTTTGTCTCTTGAAACTTTTATTTTCGACCCTTCTTCCCCTTCCTTTTTCCTTTTCTTCCCCTTCCCCATCCCTGCTCATACTTCCTTTTCAATATGTAGCCACCTTTTCTTGTCCGCCCCACCTCCCCCCATCTCTGCTCATCTTCCCACTTGAATGTGTAGGGATACTTCCAGTGATAATATTATAATTGCACCCTGTTTTGTAAATACTGCATTGAGAAGAAATAGAGAATAATAGATAGGGAAGGATGTGATATGAGAATTTAATGCACACCCGAGTTGTGGGATGCTACATAAACCCCAAGGGTGCAGCCCAAGGGATTTATCAAAGCATCCCTAACGAAAATGATAAATACTCATGTGAATACCCTCCCATCTTTTATTTTATAATAACGGGCCAGCAATTTTTCTCCAGCCCAGTTTCTGTAACCCTCAGAGTCAGTGCGCACACACACACTGTACCTCTCATTATTTATTTAAAATGTTTTGAGCTTTGTTTTCTTATTTTTTCCACTTACATTTGAAGAGAGCTGTCCTGATCAGGCTGGCTCTGTGTGTGTGACGGCACGTTGCCGTTCTGAAGTGGACAAAGGGCGGGATCAGCCAGATAGAGTTTGAAACGGAAAAACAAATGACAGGATCAACAAAGTAGTGTAAAATAAGTAAAATAAAGAAAGAACAATGTGAGTGTGAGGTCATTGTGGTGGCAGCTCCATAAGCGAGAGATGGAGCCACCATGTTTGTGAGACTGTTTGGCCCGCCCACACACAGAACGTTGGCCAATGAGGCAGCAGCATAGTTTGACTGGCATGGCTCGTGAACGTCATAACAACCAGCCAGTTGTTATGGAAAATATCTACCTGGTCAGTACACTGAGAGAAATTGCTGACCAGTTATTATTATACAGTATACATTGTCTTTGGGCTTCTCCCCTTTTTCCCTCAATGCCTTATGTAATCATATGAATAATGAATGAAATGTATCTGAATACAAAGTAATGTACATCTAAAGAAGCAAGTACATTAATTGCAGATAAAAAAGATGTATGTAGGCTAAAAGGGAAAAAACTTTTTGTTGCACTTTAAGAGGTGGATTGTATGAATATAGTTGTTATATGCAGATTATTATTACTACTGAGTGTGTTTTTTTTTTTTTATATATATACTATTTATATACCTGTTCCTCCGGCTGGGGGGGGGTTGTACCTATGGTCCCCCCCCTCCATCCGTCCGGTGTCACCTCACTGCTGTCCCAGCCTCAGCCGGAGCTCTGAAACCCCTATGTCCTGCCCCTCCCCAACCACATCGCAGCGGGTACTTACCCGACACACCACGGAAGACCAGGGGGCAGGCACACCAAGGGAGCTACATGGGTGCGTCTTGTCGCTGCAGCACCAGATCCTGCTGTCCTCATGCTCATAGGGACTAGTACAATTTTTTCCCATTTCCAACCCACGACGCAGGCGTCCAATGATGCCAAGGACTCTCCGTGTACACGTCCACACCCGATGCATCTGGCGTCAGCCCCACTGCGGACTGCACCCTGCACCAGCCCTCAGCCACCTCCAGGAGCCAGTACTGCCGTGGTCATCCCCTCCACCCTCCCGGAAGAAGAGCAGTCCTTGGGACGCTTGATCCTCCTCCTACCTGGCCACCTCCCAGCAGCTGAGGTCGCTCCCGACCCTGGGTCGCCAGCGTGGTGCGAGGTGTGGCATCCAGCACCTCAACCCTCAGCACCACCAGGTCGACATATTGAGTGTGTTTTTAAGCACTAGCACTTTAAATACTGTAATGGTTTTGCACACATGACTTGAGCCCTGCTTTTTGGTTATTTAATCAAATCCACACTAGAGGGCATCATCTTTGACAAAGCCCATGATAGGGTGAAACATGAAGAGGTTTTTCTGTCTCTGTAACCTGCACCCGAAAGGGTTTTTCACTACTTCCAGCATTAAGTAACCCTTATTTAACTTAAACCAAGACTGAGGCTGTGGTCGTTACTGGAAAGGTGCGTTTTCTGAGTGCCGTTACTCTTTTCCAGAGATAAAATTGTATCCAATCCAGTGGAACTGCAGTTAGTCACTGTCATTAAAAACTTAGGAGTAAAAATCCCTGTGAAGTTAAACCAGTCCTACAAACACAACAACTCCCCCTGTTGCTAGCACGTCTACGGGATGATTGTGACCAGTGGGACCTATGCCCCTATTCATTATAGGATGTGTAAATGTGTATACTACCTAAATGCCTGTCTCTATTTCAATGTCTTCTGACTCATTTACCACATTCCCTCTTTTCCAAAATTAGTGGCATAGTCAGTAAATTCCTTAGGTAAGGTAAAGGGTTGAGAATTAACCATAGCATTCTGCAGCTCCCAGTCCCTGGGGCACAATCTGTGCATGGACTATTGTCTGTAGCCCTGACTCAGCTTAAGGTCCTCCAAATATCCAACCCCTTTACTAATGCTTCTGCCCTGGTGTGGGTTGCTGCCCATAACAGCATAACACGGAGAGCTGCCCTGTCATGCTGTACCCTTAAAAGGGCCACAAGATACAATATTTCACTGCATTAAACTCTCCTGAAATGGGAAAAGAGAATTCTCTCGCATTACACCCAGCTCCTAGAGGGCGGACATTTGAAACCCTTTCAGGAATTACAGAGGGAATGGGGACTCCCTTAAGGGGACCTGTTTGCTTATATGGGGGTTAGGCAATTGCTGGCTTTTGAGCTTGGGGTTGGGAGGGGCCTCCCAGTGTCTACCATAGGTTGCTTGTCAGCATTTGACAAAGAGCTATATGCACCCCAACTGATAAGTAAGCCCCCTCTCAGTGTAGTATAAAACCCTGCAATGGAGCATAATGCCACCTGCCAACAGAGTCAAGAAGAGATTGGAGGAGGACCTAGACTTGAATGTACCTGATGACATCTGGAAAAGGGCCTCATTCCACCCAGCGGACTGCTCCAGGAGCAACAATCTGAGACAAGTCCAGCTAAACTTTATGTATTGTATTTACTATGCCCTAGTCAGATTGCACGCAAGGTACCCAGGAAAAAAACTCAGTGCCCCAAATGTGGAGCCCAAGAGGGCGACTTCTACACATGATCCTCACTTGTCCCCAGATCCCTCTCTTTTCGTGAGAAATACATAAAATCATGGAGCAAGTTCTGAATAAAACTTCCCAGGTTCCACTTAGAACTCTTGCTAGGTGCTGATCCCAGAGTAGGGTTGCCTGGGCCCTAAAGGGATGCTTTGGTCCATAACTTTAAATATCACCAGGAAGGCGATAGCCCAGAGGTGGATGTTGGTAGACCCCCTCACCCGACAATGAGTTTGTGGGCAAATAATGTTAAATTATGTCTCAAACTAGAAAGAGCGCAACTGGGTGCAAATGGCAAGATACATAGATTTTTTTTAATTTGGAACCCATACAACAAGTAATTGATAAGGGGGTCTGGCCGGACTAAATTTATGGCCTAACATACTTGTTTAGCCTATCCATTCAAAGGTATGAAACGTCCACAACAAAATTTGATTAGCCTGTGATACTTGGTACTTGGTACTTGGTAGAAGGGACAAAAGAAGGCCGTAGCCCATCGAGAATGTCCTCCACAAGTGTGGATCATTGAGTCAGGGCTCCCCTAATAACTATATGTCAATTTTATTTTTGAAAGTCAGAATAGTGGGAGAATCAACAATATCTTGTGGTAATGAATTCCATAACATTGGGGTTCTAATGGTAAAAAAAATTTTGTCTTTTATTGGTATTACACTTTTTAATGTCAGTTTGTTTATTATGTATCCTAGCAACAATTTTTCTGTTAGATAATGATAAGCCACATTGTTCCATTAGAATGGGAGATTTCATAATTTTGTATATCTGTAAGAGATCCCCTCTTATTCGTCTTTGTTTTAGTGACTATAGACCTATCTTCTGAAGTCTGGTGTCGTAATCTAAATTAGCATAATGTGGGATCATTTTAGTTGCCCTATGTTGTACTTGTTCAATTCTATTTATGTCTGATGCTAAATAGGGACTCCAAAAGGAGGAGCCATAATCCAGGTGAGGTCTGACATGGGATCTGTACAAGGTCGTAATACAATGTTCAGACTTTGAAACAAATGCACTTTTAATCTTATGCAAAAGAGCATTAGTTTGGATTGCTATTTTATTACAATGGGAAGATGACGAAAGTTTATTATTTACTAATACCCCGAGATCTTTTTCCAATGAGGATGCTCTAATGGTTGTATTATTTAAGGTATATACCTGTCTGGGGTTATTTTTTCCCATTTGTAGCACTGCACATTTTTTTACGTTGAAGTCCATTTTATTTATAACAGCCCAATGTTCGATAGAAGCAAGATCTGATAATAATTTTTGAATTGTGCCGGCGTTGTTAACCATACCACCTAATTTGGTATCATCAGCAAATTTCATAAGTATGTTAGGGGAAAAAATGTTCATGTCACTGATGAATAAACTAAAGGTGTGGGACCCAAGACAGAACCACAGGAACTCCACTCGTCACCTTTCTAAATCTGATAAAGCACCATTAACTTTCGTACTCTCTGAGTGCGGTTACTCAACCAGCTCCCAATCCAAGAAACCAATGGTAATGAAAATCCTAGGTGAATAAGTTTTTTGATCAGAATATCATGTGATACTCTGTCAAATGCCTTACTATAGTCCAATAGGATAACATCAGTTGGTATGTTTAAATCCAGCTTCGTGCTGCTATAATTATAAAATGATAGAAGATTTGTAATGCAAGAAAAAACAGATTTGAATTCATGCTGGGTTGTATCAAATCTTTTGAGAGATTCCATTTCTTTTTCAAGGAGAGTTTTAATTGATTTTTCCATTAATTTACAAGGAATAGAAGTTAGACTGATTGGACGATAATTATCTACTCTAGAATAAGAACCTTGTTTAAAAATGTGAGTAACTGTTGCTGTTAACCAATCAGAAGGTACCCTAGATTCATACAGTGATTTATTAAAGATTATAGTTAGTGGTAAGACTATAGTTTCTTTAACTCCTAATAGAAATTTAGCTCATATGTCATCTGGACCTGGACTGGTTGTTCCCTTTAAGGTTAATAATAAGTCATAGACTTCATTCAATGTGATTGGAGGATTTTATATGACTAGAGAAATAACTATCAAAATGAATTTGAGGTGGATCCTGCACGAAAACTGATAAAAAGTAACTATTTAAAGCTGTAGCAATATCGGAGTCTGAAGTGATTGTTGTATTATTTATAATTAATGGCCCAATTTTTCTGTTGTTCCCTTTTTTACTGTTTAGTTTAACTCATATTTGCAACAGCTGTAAGATTAATCGTATGCCTTGAATAACTATATACTAATTAACTGATTCCAAGCCACGCCTCACTGCTGTGATTGTGTTTATGTGTAAACTGCTGCTAATGCTGTATGTGTCACCTTGCTCAATAAAGTTTATTTAAAAAAATAAGACTTCGCAGGAGAGATGTGCTGTAGCCAGACTGGAGTGAAATATGATCTGTAAAACTAGACTGAATCCACTCAAGTCAGTTAGTTTTCAAGGTTTCTCGTTATTTTCACTGTTATGAGGCTCACAAAAGCATGAGTTTTGTCTGACAAAAGTGGGTTCTGACTCTCAAAAGTGATGTCTGTTAGTTTCACAAAAATCTAGTGATGAAAAATTTGAGAAAACTTGAACTGTGCATGCACATGAAAGACATTTTATACTTTTAATTGGGGCCAATGATTCTCTGTTTTCAAACATGATCGATTCCGTTTTAGAATACTGCAAATTCAGCTTCTTCGGTTTTTATATGAAAACTAAGTGCACACCTGCTCCATAGAGCCCCCTTGATACCCAGCCTGCCCTATCAGCCTCTCTCTCTCTCTCTCTCTCCCCCTGCCCTGTCACCCATTGCCCATGGGACTTACCTTCCAACTCTACTGTACAGTGCCTCACAGTTTGCCCCCGTGGCAGAGCCCCCCTTGCATTCCCCAAGCCCACACTGAGTTTTGCTTGGATGTCAATTGGGAGCCCAGTGAGTAGGTGTGGGACCTACAAGGAGAGAAGGCATCATTCTGCAGGCTGTTTTTTTTTCTCTTCCCCCTTTCCCTGGGCTGCCAGGCTAGGACTGGAAATGTCTGCACGCTAGTGTGCCTATGTCCTCATTGAGGAGGTATCCACTCACCCATCACGGCTCCATTTGTACTGCCACCTGTGGTCACCCAGCTGGCAGTGCTGCAGTGGTACACACCATCCTTCTTCCTGGGAGAGCATCCTATGGGATGCTCAATCCTCTCCCCCCCATCCCAGCTGGCCCCCAACGACTCAGGCTCACTTCCGAACCTGGGTCACTGGCATTGCGATCAGTAGTGCTACTGCTGTACAGACAAGCTAGTCTTGGTTTGTTTGGGTTTTTGTTTTACTTTATCTTGATTTGTGTCTCACCCATCCTGTGAAAGGAGAGCAGTCCCTCAGACACGT
Organism: Neoceratodus forsteri; assembly: GCA_016271365.2. Classification (NCBI taxonomy): domain Eukaryota; kingdom Metazoa; phylum Chordata; order Ceratodontiformes; family Ceratodontidae; genus Neoceratodus; species Neoceratodus forsteri. The sequence goes on along the minus strand of JADMNL010000027.1, from coordinate 286,404,631 downwards.
GATCCTCTCCCACCCTGGCAGACCGCCGGTGACCCGAGTCCGTTCCTGAACCCACGTCGTTGGCATGGGAAAATGTAAGGCACGTATGGAGCCTTACCTCTCTCTGCCCCTGAGCTGACTTTAGGCTTTTTTAAATACAGTGCCAGCTAACAAGATGAGGCACAAAGCAAGGCAGAGTAAATGGGAAAACTTCATGGGCCGAGCAATCAAGTTTTTATTCCCATAAACAACTTAGTCTCTGATGAAGACATTTGGAACAAGTGGGTAAAATGAAAGCAAATCCCCACTGAAGTGATGATTGCTGAAGTTACATGCTTTTGTAACATCTATGCTTGACTATTGTAATGCGCTCTACCTCGGGGTCTCTGGAGGCAACCTCCGTCGTCTGCATCTGGTGCAGAACACAGCTGCCAGGCTGTTGACTGAACAGTCAAAATACTGTCACATCGCCCCAGTGCTGCGCGAACTGCACTGGCTGCCGGTTAGATGGAGGGTGCTCTTCAAAGTGGGCTTGCTCACCTTTAAGGCTCTACATGAACTGGGTTATTGCTATCTGGTGGACCTTCTTACACCCACTGCCTCGGTCCACTCCCTTCGAGTCTCCTTGAGGGGCCTCCTGGCGAGTCCCAGGACAAGGTTGAAAATTGCTGGCGATAGAGCTTTTAGTACCCCGGCCCTGTCCTGTGGAATTCGCTGCTGCTATCAGTCAGGGAGGCCCCGTCTGTGGAGGCATTCAAAGCCTACCTTAAGTAGCATCTCTTTAGCCAGGCATTCTCGGATACTGGATGAGAACACAGATTATTAGCCCTTCTAAAGTAAATAGGGTTATTATTTATATGCAGAATATTGCCTATTTTGATGTGTAATTATTTATTATATTGTGAGCTGATATTTTTTAAATTTTTCATATGTTTGTACGGTGCCCAGAGCCTCTGGGATTGGGCGCCAGAAAAATAAAATTTGCCTTGCCTTGCCTGATGGACAAAAACAGCTGAGAATACTGATGAAGACCTGGTCTGAGCCATATAAAAAGGAGCACTCCTTTTATTATTTAAAACATGAAAAAAGTACTAAAGCAGACTGAGATTGTGAAAAGAAAGGTTTCGTACAAGTCAGAAGGTAAGTGCAATCTAAAATAGCATGAAAAAATACAGGTCAAAATTTTCACTGGATCGATGCACTGCTTCTTATGCAGAAAAGTACAAACTGTCAGTTCCATGCACTTTGTGTCAAAAAGCCATTTTCTGTTTTCCTGCTCACAATTCCACAATCTTAATTTCCCAGTAAAGCCACCGATCAAAGAATCATCCTTGTGTTGACCTTGCGCCAAACTCTAAACAAACCTGAAAGTTTTGTGTTTTAACTCACATTCTTTTTCATTATGTATTTTATGTTTTTTCCCATTTTCGCCCACTCCCAGTCCTGGATGTGCACGTGCGCGTGTGGAGGCACATGCGCACCATGTTCCAAGACACCCTCCCGACGTGTTGCCCCCTCCCACCTGCACTGCCACTGGACCGCCACCCGGTGGCAGCAGAACTACGGTGAGGGGGTAACAACCACCCCAGAAGAGGAGAACTGCCATAAGGCACTCAATCCTACTTCACCCCCCCCGCTGGAACCCCGATGACCTTAGGTCGTTCCTGAACCCAGGTCACTGGCGTGGTGCGAGGTGTGGTGTCCAGCGCCTGAACCCTCAGCACCACCGGGCCGGCCTACTCCCAGCCATTTTTTTGCACAATTAATGAGCAACAACTAGAAAAACAAAGCCCTAAAAACCACGGGCCGCAATTTCAAAGCATGGCGCCGGGCTTGCTCCAAACCCTGCACCACAACACTTTGGTTCTGGTGGTATGCCAAACCCCTTTACCACAACTGCACCCACTTTTTTTAGGGTGGGCACAGTTATGACACTTTACACGATTTATGTCAGCTTGCGCCAAATATTTGGCGCAAGCCCCATAAAAAAGGGTACCCGAGATTGCCACAAGCTAGACCAGAAAAAGTTGGTCTAACTTGTGATAACTGATGCATGGGATAGAAAATCCTGATCGCCGGCCAGGAGAATGCTTCAAGCCCCATGCACCACATGTTCGGTGCACCTGAAGCTCGTGGCATTTGAAAATCCAGATACACCTTTCTAAAATGTTCAAACCTCTCAGCTGACTTTAAGAAATTCATAGAATCCTGGATATTGCAAAAAAATGACATTAAAGCTGCAAGGAACTGTAATATTAGGATAAAAAAAGTCCCCTGAGTTAGTGAGCTTGGTGAGTCTGTGGTGTGGTGTTTCTTGGGTTTGAACAATCCGTTAATGCAGCGCTGGTGTTGCTTGTCTTCATCACTATCTTTCCAGGCACAGAAAAATACTTACACAGGTTAGTTAGCGACGTGTGAATGCCCTTAGTGAAAGTAACAGCAATCGACCCTCCTACATTTCAGTAATGCGACCGAGAGTTGTCTGTTGGCAGTTCAGCCCTGCTGTTGGAGTTCTGTTTTTTCTCGAGTGCACAGAGCGTCCTGCTCCACTGCTTTGTCACCATAAGTGAAGCTGGACTGAACCACTGTTATAGCACCACTGGAGGTGATCGTGCCAGCACCTGCCAGTTAGAACGGCTGAGGACTGCTTGTCAGGAGGACGGGAGTGCCCAGGCAACACCTGCAAAAGAGATTATTCTTAACATTTTGGGTTTAGCATTTGCCATCTGTCTACTGAGTGAAATTGCAATTATGGGGTTGCCTGTTTGGTTTGATGCTTTACTGAAAGTCACTCGGGCGTGGGTTATACTTTTCACTGTTTAAGTGCACCAAAGCAAGATCTCAAGCGATAGAGTCATTGGGCCTACTACTATTCAACCCTGTGTGTCCAGTCTGCTCTGTAACAGGGGATGTGTCCTGCCTAACCACCTGCAGTCCCAGTGTGGGAACTGGGGAGTGACTGAGAGAACCTGATGGTAAGGACAGGCTTTGGCTCCTGGGGGGAAGTAGCGTGTGGGTAGAAGGGCTATGAAAGATACTTACAGTGCACACTCAGATTAAACTTCCTCCCCAACAAGACTGATTGTTAATAATTGTTATCACTATTACTGGCATTTCCTGTGATGAGTACCATTTGTGAGCCGGAGGGGGGGTACTCTTTATAAGGAAGGGGCATTAGTAGTAGTATTAGACCAGCAACTCACACAAGCGGTCCATAAGTGGGCAGGTACTGCATTCCCATGGGGCAGTACTATACTCTTTATCAGGCCCACCTGAGTTTTCTGTTTGAATGCATCCTGCAGTTATTGCTAGCTGGATATGAACCTCCAATGCTTCTATGAAGGAAAGTGAATCCAGCTTCAATGTCACCCTTGTTAACCCCAGGAAAGAGGGGTGACACACGTCTGATCAGTAGCAATGTTCAACAGCTACCTTATAATTTGCACATTTTGAATCAATACACTGCATAGCCCCTGTTTATCAGGGATCATTTATCACCACCATTCAGTATAAAAACAAACATAAATACCATCGAGATGTGAGAGCTACACTCACATTACTTTAGCATTGGGGCAAGTTAACAGCTGCGCCCTCTAGTTGTGAGGGGCTGACAGTAAAGACCTCTAGCTAAGGAGAATTTCCTTTTAACAGAGCTTCAAGACTCATGGCCCATGGTTTGAGTCCAAGCAAAGGACTCTTTGTGAGTTTGTCCAGACAGTAGGGACAGACAATTTCCTTCTTTTGTCATGTATAACATGTATATTCATTGGCTGGGACACAGACCTGTGAAACTCAGGACTTCAGGTTCAATCTCCATCGGCTACTGACTTCCCCCGATGACCCTGAACAAGTCACTTGACTCCCTGTGCTTTATTTGCTCCCAGCTGTAAAACTAACTGGGGGGGGGGCATTGAGAACAAAATAAAGCATAGAAAGCATCACACAGTCAAACACGCATCTAGTTTTCAGAATTTCTAGACAAGACTTGTTAAGTAATAATAAATATTTGTTTATTTTATTTATTTGTAATTGTTCAACAAAAAAGGCACACTAAGGTTGACAGCATTTTTCCCAGGTGCATGGGGGGCGGGGGGTTATATGATCTGTTTTATTGATGGGGAATGGCAGTCAGGACATGGGAGGCTCCCTCACTCTTTATCAATAAACGCCATAGGATCTTTTACTTTCACCTGCACAGTGGCCAAAGCCAGGCAGGAGGGACCTGTTTAACATTCCATCTGAAGGATGGCACCTCAACAGAGCAGCACAGCCTCTTATAAAATGTGTAAGTAATATACAGGAAAATCACTGGTCAAAAGCTGTCATGTGACTGTGCATTGATACAGTTGGATGCACAGTCATCTTGGTATGTAGCCTTATCACAAGTTAGCCGGTATCACGCCCCCACAGAATAAAAAAAAAAATCTGGCAGCCATTTTTCTGCCCCACTAAACTCCTAATCTCCACAGACTTCCGTAAACTGTTTCCTTCACCAGACTTGCAGTATAGTGTGTTCCCCATCCCCCACCCACAGACACAGATACCTTATTAAAAATCCATTCTGTCCTCTTTTCTTTGCTTCTGTGGCTGCGTGCCACAGCTGCATGAGCGGTAGCAGCTCAGGTAGCAGTAACTCCCCCCAACTCTGTTTCTCTTACCAGATAAGCCGCCTACTTCAAACCACCGATCGCAGCATCCTGCACAATGCAGTCACAGACCGGTGATCACAGCATGACTTGCTGCATGTGTCCCTGGAGTTGGTGGTGTCCCATTCTCTCTCCATGGCAGTGCAGTCATTGACCAGCGATTGCAACATGGCTTGCTGCGTGTGTCCCTTGAGTCGATGGCATCTCACTCTGTCCCTCCCCATGGACAATTCCGGTCAGCGCTGTCTTGCTTTCTCTGTCCTTCACAAAGAGACCAGACAAAAGAAATAAATAAGTGACACGGGGGAGGGGCAGTCAATGGTCACAGTTCCACAGAGGAAAACTACAACTACGGTGGCCTTATTAGGCCAAACAGTAAAGGCATAACAGAAAATAGCAGCAAGATTCAGCAGGCAGAAGAACTATTGTACTAAACATGTAGGCATATAATTTGATTTTTCCCATGTAAACTAAACCCATTTTATCAATGCAATAGCACATTCCAGGTTGTGCATCGAGCTAAATCAGTGCACTTCCCAGTTGCTTAAAGGCACTCGTTCTGCAGCCTCATGCCTCACAACACATCCAAGGCATGCATTAGTTTAGCCCAATGTACACCCCATCATGTATTATTGCTTACATACTGCACTACAGTGTCAGTTATGGGTATTACCCATCCCCAAGTATCTGATGTGGAGCTAGAATCCACGACCTTCTGACCCCGGAGGTGAGTGTGCTACCTGCTGAACCACTGACTTTTTTTTTTTTTTAATTCTTTGATAACCAGGTATGGCCCACTAGGCACAAGTGCCTGTTTTCAGGGGTGACCTGGGAGCACTGGGGAGGTTATGTGACTTGTTCAGAGTCACACAGCATGGGAAATGGAGGCTGTGGGAATCAAAGCCAGGTCTGCTGACAGGCTCATTCACAGCTCATTACTATAACCTCTAGGCTATACTGCAAGTCTGTGACTTGCCCAATTAACATACTCATCACTGTCAGTCCTTCTGTTAGGACATTGTTATCCTGATAGCAGTGCTGGGGGCATTTCCCACTAATGCACAGGTTTTGGGCAGACCAGATGCACCGCAAGGTCTTTATCTGCCACGTCTATGTTTATGTGCTGACAGTATTGGATTGTGCTCCATAATGAAAGGTTATAAAATAAAAATAAATTCTAAGTTTAAAGCCATGTTTACAATGCCCCCTTTGCAGCACATCGGCCCGTGTGCGCGGGCTAATGTGCTGCAAAGTTGGCAGTGTGGACACTCACTGGAGCATGCCAAGAGTGCCTCAGATCCATTTTCTGCACCAGTGCAGGAGTGGGTATGTTTATCGGATCGAGCGTATTATGTGGCAATGTAAACGCACTGCAATGCTCGCTCTGATAAAAGCATCCACTCCCAGACTCCTCCATTGCTCTCAACCCAGCCCCACTGCCTCTCTCTGGCGCAACTTGCATCGGCATGAGGGTGGGCTGTGTAAAGGTAGAATTGAGCTGCAAACAGTGATCACATCAGGAGCGAAGCGGTGCAAAGTTCAGAGTGCTACCACCATGTAAACACGATAAAGATACATTTCACATGCTACTTTTCAGAGTTAGAATCTGGCATGATAAATTCTGAAGTTTCATTAACACGTTGCTTTGAGTGCTAGCCAGTGTGGCTTCACATATTATTAATAGCCATACAAAGTGTCTCGGGTTTATGTGTCGGTGGATAAACACTTCCCTCTGCTGCCCAGCTTTCTGCACTCAGACAAGAACGCTCATGTTTTCATCGGTGGTTAAGAGTTTCGTAGGAGCCCTGTTCTGTGTAACATAACAGCCCAAAGTCTTTCCAACCTTGACATCAGTCTGTGAAGATAAGATAAGGTTAGTGTTCCTATATTGGCTGCTGGTCTCACTCTGATAAGATAAGCACTTTCAGACTTCATGATAGGGAGAGAGCTCCTACACATATACAGGGGGAGCCGCTGTTATTCAGGCTAATGAAGGCAGTAAATGACACGTCAGAGTTTTCTTGCTTGATCTTTTTTTTGTAATACAATTCTGTGCACAACTGTCAAACTAAGAAGTGCAGAGATCATTATACAGAGCAAAACTAACAATCTTGACTGGAAAAAGACTTCTCTATCATAAAACAAGTTTTACTTCTGTTGGTATTGATTGAGGGTGACCTTTCACCTTGTTGCTAAAACCTTTATGTGAGCAATGTTTTAATAACTTTATTTTCTTATTAGAGTATTTTCTCCACTGCTGCCTTGCCAGACCCCATCTTATTTATTCATTTATTTATTCAGTTTTGGTAACTGGGTAGGCCCACTGAGCCCCGAAGGTCCCTTTTTCAGGGGTGACCCGGCTTTAGGTACAGAGTAAATTCAGTTCACATACATGGCAGTATGGTAAAATGACCAGTCTTATCTGTGTCAATCTTCACCATTCATCACATTTGGGTGTATGGCTGGAGGTCATGACCTCGCAGGAGCTCTTTTTTTTTTTTTTGGTAGGTGGAGCCGACGCGCTCACGGCACCGCCTTTTGAGGCTGACGTACTATGTGGCGCTCGCAGGTTGGCCGTTAGGCGCCATCGACTCCGCCTGCCTGCCAGTTCTTCGTCTCCCACTGTCGAGGTCACCTCGTGGGACGCTTTCTCCTAGGAAATCGAGGCCTACCTGCTTCGCAGTTCGTCTTTTGACTCTGAACAATTTTTGGAGCTAAGTCCATCGGATACTCCTGCCGGTTCTGATAGCCACTCGACGTCGTCAGTAAGATCATTCCATATTTACTTTATTACAGCGACGTTGAGTCTTGCTTTTTGTATTATTTCCATAGGTCATGTCTAGGTCAGAGGGCAAGAAGACTTCAAAGACGGGTTGGCCCCCCCATGCGACAGTGCCCATGCGGCCAAAAATTTTTCCGTCACCGACCAGCATGACCGTTGCCTTTCGAGTCTTGACCGACCCGCTTCATGACATGGATTCGTGCGATGCCTGCTTCTCCATGGACTGCTGGGTGATCGAACAGCTTGTGTGGAAGGTGGGGCGAGCTCCGCTGACTTTCGGGGGTCGAGTGCGCACTCATCGGGACAAGCCACGCTCTCTCGGCCTTTCCTCCGGGTCCCCTCCGGTTCTCCGGACGAGGGGAGGAGGGAGCCTCGGCTTCTATTAGCCAAAGCCATGGCGAGGCTTCTCCGCAGTGCAAAGGCCCAGTCTGTTCCCCTTGAGGGGGTGGGCGGGAGGCACCACCTGTCGCCCTTCTTGGGCGAGCTCCAGTTCACAAGGCCTGGGTCAGCACCATCCTCAATGCCACTGATCTGCGCCGTTTCAGGCCTCGGTGCCGCTCGCACCACCATGGGCCCTGGCGGAGTTGTCATTGGAACCGGTCAGTCGCTTGGCGCCGTGGCTGCTGTCAGTGCCGTTCGCAGTGCCGAGAGTGCTAGCGGCACCGTGGGAGGCTCAACAGCACCATCCCTTTCCTCTCCTCACCTTGGTGCCATCCACAGTGCTGAGGTTGAGCATGGTGCCGTGTCCAGTTCCAGAGTTGTTCGTGATGCCGGACATGGGCACAGCGCCATGGGGGGTTCAGATAGCACTGTCAGAGCCGTCGTTGGCACTGTCCCTGTACTTGGTGCCATTCGCAGTGCCGTGGGGTGGGACGGTACTGTGGGGGTTTCTGACTTTGGCGCCATCCACAGCGCCGAAAGCGCCGTCGGAGCCGTCGTCGGCACCGTCTCTGCCCTTGGCACTGCTCGCTGCTGCTCAGGCTGGAGCCATGTCCTCTTCAGCCGCCATTTGCAGTGTTGCAGAGGGCACTGGCACCGGCTTGGGCACGGTCTCCGTTTCTGGCACCCTGTTTGGTAGGGATGGTGACAGGCACCCACCTACAGTTTGGCTCAGGGCCTCGGTCTCCACCTCTTTGGAGGCGGAGGCAGACTCTGAGTCAGACGAGCAGTCTGGCTCCTTGCAGCTAGCTGCTAGTGTAGGTAGCCTTGCAGTGTCTTCAGCATACTGGAGTCAGTCCCCCTCTGAGGAGCAGTTGGTGACTACCGAGACTGGGGTCGGGGTGCTGACCAGCGGGCAGTGGTGCATGCCACATTGCACGGCAGCCCAGCCTCAGAGGGTTCACTGACCCCTCAGCGGTAGTACCCCCTCTTGTGGTGTGCCTGGACAGCCCAACTTTGGGGCCAATCAGAGCACCTACGGGAGGGGTGGGTACTGTGCCTTGGGTAGCTCCTTCGGGTGTTGACCAGGGCTGTCAGTTACCTAGGCTGGCCATCTTGAGGAGGAAGGCACTCTCAGATTCCAAGGAGTCGAGGGGCATGGGGTCTGTGCAGCGGCCTTTTTTGGGGACCCACCCGGGCTCTGGAAGAAGCCACAGTACATATGTCCGTTCTTCCTCTTCGCTTTCTTTGAGAGAGCCCCATTCTTTTGAGGTAGGGGACTGTCCTTCTGGACCTATACAGCCCCGGTCACCTCACAGGGAGGATTCATCCGGGTGCAGCCAAGGCAGTTCCGAAAAGGTAGTTCAGCTGTCGGCTGTGAGGTCTTCCGGGGCACCTTCATCTTTTGGTGCTCCTGGTCCACTCCCTAGCCCAGGCGGAGGTCAGCCGACTTCTCTTCTCGGCTCTGTCCCCATCCCTCTGCCACACTCTCCTGCACTTCCAGGCATCCTTGGTCCTAGTGGGCCTTTCTCCTGGGAGCAGTTCAGGGCTGTAGCTGCTCACTTCCCCGCTGACATCAGGGCAATGGACAGACAGATTTTTCAACCTCCCCCGAGCAGCCACCCTCTGAACAGTTGAGGTCCTCTAACTCTTCATCCCCCTCTTCTGGGGGAGAGGAGCCTTCTGTCCACATCTCTCTGGCGGCTGATCTCACGGAGTATCAGCGATTCCTCGTGAGGATGTTGGAGGACCTCCATCTTTCTCCTGCCACTCAGAGCAATCCAGAGCACTTGGTGCATGCCTTTTTTGGGCGATTTCAGTGAGGACACCCTTGTGGTGCCCCCCTGGCCTGCTCCCTTTAGGGAGGCATCATTGCATTCCTGGCAGAGACCTTTTTCTGGAGTTCCTGCCCTCAGAGATCTCTGCCAGTGGTATTGCAACCCCCCGGAGTCTCCAGGTTCCATGTCTCATCCTCAGTCAGGATTAACGCAGCTGGACACTCTCGATGGGCTTCGCGCCCTTCACCGTGACTGGACCCCAGTTCAAGTCTCCTCGGATTTTGACTTCTGGGGTAGGAGGACTTTCTACAGTACTTGGCACGGTTGCTGCTTTCTGTTTCCGCCATTTCTTTCATCGACACACTGGACTGTGCGAGTTATGAACATTACAGTAATAACTGTGCTATTGTTTAAACTTTTTATTCACTACTAAACCTATCAGTTGTGGCTGTAATATATATATGTCCCTAATGCCAAGCCCACTGTTACTGCTGTTTGCTCTGTTAAGTTCAGATTGCCTCTCGGAGACTTTAGACATTAGTTTTCAAAACAATCAGACCTCGCTCAATACCAAAAAGAAGACAGCACCATCAAACATAGTTTGTTTGAAAGATAAAAAGCAGGTTTTTACTTCATCATGGCAAACAAGGTATACATCCCCAAGGCACAAAGAACACCTGATGATTGTTTTGTACCCCTACGGGTGCTTTATCAAGGGATCTCATCAGTTTGACTGGATTGTATTCCTCGCTTCTGCGCATCTGCAGTTTTTATTTATTTTTTGCACTGATCTATACGTTGTTAGTACCTATTTTATAATTCATGTCCCCAACCTTAAACTGTATTCTACCTGTGTGTTGTATTGCTGAACCTTGTATATTGTACTCTCGTGCACTATACACTGCATTTGTTTATGTATCGTTCTCTCTCTCCTTGTACTGTATGTGCCATTTACATGGCCCGGGTCATACCTGAAAATGGTCTCTGTGACCAGAGTACCTACCCGGTTACCAAATAAATAAATAAATATGGTTACAGAAGTTGTTATAGAATTTGCATTTTCAGAATCTCTCTTGGGGAAGACCTATGCTATGCAGTGGGTTTGTGCATGTACGTGAGGGAAAACGGGTGGCTTAGCCCCATATGATATAAAGAGTACAAGCTGTAATGGATATTTCCCTATCAAGTTCCTGGGAAGTATGCCTAGTTATTTGCAGTGCTATAACATTAACATCTGTAATTCCTCCCCCCCGCCACCATGTGTTCCGGTTGGAAAGATTTCATATCAGTTCTTGGTAAGAGAAAATGTTGAATAAAAATGTGCTTTGGTGTGCTTCCTTGTATTGATCAAATGTAAGTGGTGTCTTGCTTGCAAAATGATAAATAAAAAGTTTAAAAAAAATTCATATGATAATCAGACATTGGGGGAGATTGGTTTAGCTACATAACTTAACCAGCTCCATTGTCAAAATTTCCTGCTCATCTTCCACCTTTCCAAAATACTACTTCAGTTAATCTGTTCAGTGTTTAATGAGTAAATTGCACATGATTAATGAGCTTTAGCCAGAGGAACAAATTCAGCGCTGAGACATTATGGGGGAAAAAAAAAATTCCACACAAAGGCGTGGCCAAACTCAGCTTTTCAGCACCAGCTCAGCCAGTCAAAACAAACTGCACAAATGTTTTTACAGTTTACAGTTTACGTGCATAGAACTGTCTGCTGATCGGAGTGGGGTTTATCCAAACAGAACGAGTGATGAATGAACGCCGAGGTTATTTGGGCCAGGAAATAGATGTTTTTTTTTTTTAATTGAATGTGGCTGTTTGCTTTCTGTGAATGACAAGACTAGCAGTTTTATCTTGAGTAGATAAGCATTTTGTTGCCCCTCTCTATCAGGTAATTTGTAAGGGATACTACCTCCTGTATAAGATCTCAAATCTCTTTTTAAAGAGTGTACAGTGTTCGTTGTTCCTTGCATGGGACTTTTATATGAGTGTACAATTTATTTAAAATGAATAAAATACAAGTAAAAAAAAAAAGACCAACAGTTTTGAATCCATGTTCCGAGCCTAATGCCTTCAGCAAACTATTTTTGGAAATGTTAATTATGTGCTGGTTAAAAAAAAAAAAGGGCTGAAGGAAGATGTTTCGGTAATGAATTCATGCCCCACACCTCCCAAGCGGTTGCCAAACCATGTCAGTAGATACTGGGTTCCGAGCTTGTTTTGCAGGAAACCAAGGGTTTACTTGTAGTGAGAGGACCATTAATAACTGCCAGGTAACTGGGCTTTCCCTCTCCAAATATTTACTCTGCAAACTTCAGTCAGGTAAATGTTTGACTGAGACGAGGCCTGTTTGCTCAGCATCTGTCTAACAGTGGATGTAGAAAGAAATGCCTTTGTAGGTGCATAAATCTGCTGTGTGTGAAGCTGTTAAGTGTTTTTCCAAACCTTGTTCAGAAACTAATGTATGATCATGCAGCTTGGTTCATAAATGTTAACATGGGTTTTATTTCTTTTTTATTTGTAATTTTTGACCAGGAAAGGCACACTAAGCTGTGATAACCTGTTTCCAGGTGTGTCCTGGGGAGTAGGTTGCATGGACCTGTTTGTTCATGGGGGAATGTTGGCCATGACAGTGGGGAAACACCTCTACTCTTTATCCATAAGTGCCATGGGATCTTTTACTTCTATGTGGATAATGACCAGTGATGAGCAGAAGGTACCTCAGTTTAACGTGTCACACAAATGATGGCACCTCAGTTGTGCAGCTCCCCCCCCCCCCGTACTGCACTACAGTGTCAGTTATGGATATTACCCCAAGTACCTGGTGTAGGGCTAGAACCCACAACCTTCTGATTTTCCAGCCCCAGAGATGAGTGTGCTATGTACTAAACCACTTACACTGATACCTTGCTGCATTTTGATTAAAGCCTGATCTCAGCTGGCTCCATGGTGCTGTACCATAGGGGATTGCTCCGGCACACTGGTGTCCTGGGATCACGCTCTGAGCCCAGGGCATCAGGAGTGGAGGCCGGCAGGGAGGGCACTCTCCTCCCAGTGGGAGGGCTCTCCCTGCACCACTCTGTAGCAGCTCTTGGTGGTGGTGTGGTGGAGGTGTCGCTGATGGCATGGGTAACTACACACTGTCAGGCACCATCTCCCCCAGGCCAGCCACAGCATGTGCAAGGTTGTGGGTGATCAGGGACAGAAAAGGTAAAAATTCCACACTGGTATGCTGCATGATGACCTCCCAGCTGCTTCCCATACCAACAGACCCTCCAGTGTGCCATCATAGGAACCCCTCAGCCTCCGCCTGACAAGTGTTTGCTCCTCATCCTCCAGGTTGCAGGTAGGGCCCTGGCAGAGACAGGCCAGCCAATCTGATGACAGCAGCAGTGGATCCAGGTGATGATCCTGCATGACAATCAGAGGCGGCCCCCCTCCCCCAAGGACTAGCTGGGCCCAGGAGTAGAGGCTGTGGTCTGGATAGGTCTTTGCAACAGAAGCAGGGTCTGAGCCTGTTGGATAGCGGGTGGCAGCATTTGAGGTATGAAGGAGTGGGTGCCAGTGGGCACATGAAGGAGGGTAAACACAGAAGGCAAAGAAAAGTGATCTCAACAGCTTTTTTTGTATCCCACATGCCCCCCCCCCACAAATGTCCATCCTCCTCACAATAAAAGTCACTCTCCTCCTGGTGGTAGCAGGGAGAACACCCTGGTGGAGATCAGCTATAATGGATGGGGGCAGTCAGTGAGAGGGGAGTCTGGTGAGCAACGGTGCAGGTAGGGCTCAGAATGGAGTGCCTGGAGGTATGGAGCAGCAAAAAGTCTGATGTTTTGTCTTTAACTGGGGAAGGGGAAACAGCAAGACAGATGGCAAGGAAAGTGGGGTAGTATAGGCAAAGATCTCATGCACAACAGCTGAGATCTGTGACCAAAAGGCATTCAAAGTCAGACAAAAAAAAAAAGATGTGTGCATGTTTAGCATGACCGTCCACATCTTCAGCAGTGAACGGTAAAAGCACGACTATATTTAGATTAAAGAAATGAACAGGACAAATCATGAAACCTAATTGGCCGAAACAGTCTCTGACCTGTGACAATATCTCATATATCCTCATGGGTCAAAACTTAATACTAAGATCTGCTGTATCCTAAACCTGTTGGGGCACTTTATAATTGCAATAATACATGGCAGGTTGTGATATACCTTGAGATACTGTTACTTCTTAGATGGCTGTAGGCACTTAATTTTACCTTGTGCCTCACAACATTCCCAAGGCATGACGATATCTCATGTTATAAGGTGGCAAGGAAAAATCCTGAAACCTCATTTGCTGAGCGGCACCATATGACCATGCACTAGAAAGTTAACGATGCATAGTCAGGTGCTAGATCTCATTACAATGGCAAAAAAAGCTTCATTACCTACAAAATCGGGGACTGTGATATCATTTTTGCCATTTAATCGTCACTGGGTTTAGTTAAAACAAGGGGGACAGTAAAAAGGGAGGACTGCCACTAGGGCAAGGCAGAATAGTTAAGTGGGGTGGGCAGGCTGGTATGCCGTCGCTAGGTCGATAATTTTACCGTGACCAACATTATAACACTGACAGGTTGCTGTAATGTCGGCACGGCCCCCCAGCATTGCTTTCTGGGGGTCTTGCACCCCCTTCCCGAATCAACTCCAACTCAAAGTTGATTATTATAGTTACAGCAGGTGCGGGGGGTGAGCCCTCCCGCATTGGAGTTCGGGGGGTTAAGCCCCTGAAAAAAAAAGTCTCCAGTGAACTGCTTTATGCCGACTGCAATTGCAGTCGACATAAAGGCGGTCGGCAACTAATCTGTTGACTGATCAGCATGGATCCAGGTAGGCTGGATGGGTCAAGAGCCTTTTTCTGCCATCAATGTCTATGTTTGTATTTAAAGTAATGTTTTTATGTATTGTAAAGCATATACCTCTTATTGAGCATACAGATAGTGCTATGCGCAATACGCTCAACTTTCCTATTCCGCTGCACCCCGCTGTCAACTGCCACTCACTGCTCACCATTCTCCTCTGCATTTGCCTGCCTGTAATAAATGCTGGTTGATTTCAAAAAATAATCATGAAAATAAAAAAAAAAAAATGGCTCCCTAAATTGTTCTTCTCTAAAACAAACAGCAGGAGATTTGGTTTCATCAGCTGCTTCCCGTTACCGTTTCAGAGCAATGTCCAGACTGTACCACTTCTTACTGTTGACAGAGTTAGTAGAGGGGGACAGAAAACTATAAACAAATAAAAATGCTTTTTGAACAGTTAAGCTGACAATTTTTTCTTGACAGAAAATCTTCGACGACTTCATAATATATTACTATGTCTACTTGTGTGTGTTTCTTTTTTTGGTACTTACATTTTATTGAGAGCTTGAAGAAGCTTACATACTTCAATTCATGTTATCACTTGTTGCGATCTATGGCATATACAGACAGTCACACATACATGAGACACATTATCTCATATATATATATATATATATATATATATATATATATATATATATATACACACACAGTATATATATATATATCCGCTAAAGAATGATTTTACTCATTAATGTCTTTTCTTTCCTCTGCAGTATGCCCTTATGGGCCATCTATTTTTCGGTATTGTCCATCGTGTCTTCTGCAACATGTTGAACTTCATTTGTTGGATCTGACGATTATACTTCAGTGGTTTAAACAGCCATCAATAAAGATCTCAACCAAAAGATCTACCTTCGTGTGTTCATTATTTCAATTATAGCTGCTCTCTTTTTTAACAATAATCAAAAGAAAAATAAACACTTTTAAACTTGCAGCTTTAAAATGCAATTTTAAAAAATTGGATGCTATGGGGCTTTATAAATCTTGAAAGACTATCCCAGGGCAGCACTGGACCGGACCAATCTCTCCCCATCCTCCCTCTACAGTTTTTTTATGTTGCTGATTGGCTTATAAGAATCATAAAAATTGGGGACTTAAACATTTCAGAACGTCAACCCCCCCCTTCCCTCCACCTTACCATACTCCAGGTAGAACTGACCTTGGGTTTCCTCAGTTCAGTAGCTGGTCCAGCACAGTACCCCCCCCCCCACATAGTGGAAGAAGGGTAGCCATCTGGCATTGTGCAATGCTTTCTGTAGCCTAAGCCTAGCTGTAATGGCTTCTAAGTGTTTGATATTATGTACAATACCAAGCCATTGAGAGAGAGCTCTAGGGAAGCCATGGAAAGCCATTTTTGTGTAATCGCCTTTAAGGCTGCCACTATGAGCATCTTATATAAGTAAATTTCAGTAGCCTTGTGTAATGAGTCAGGTATTAAACCCAACACCAAGTTGGCCACAGTGAGTTCAATGGGTATTTCCGACACCTTTTGTATGGTTTGATTTACTTGTCTCCAGAATTGGGTAATTATAGCGCAGTCCCAGAATATATGGATGTGTGTACCTCTACTTCCACAGCCTCTCCAACACTCTTCTGAACTTGTGGTCTTCTAGTGCTTTGTGATGACAGGCACTGCAAAAAATCTAGTAACAATTTTCTACAGAAATTCTCACCAGGAGCTAGAGGCTGTAGTCTTATGAATGTTACTCCACACACATTCCAACCCATCCTCTGCTAATCCTGACATTCCCTCCTCCTCCCATTTGTCTTGAATCCATTGGAGCTCCAGTTTACCTGCATTTTCCTGTATTATTGTGTAAAGAGAGGATATAGCTTCCTGGTGTCCCCTTAAAATGCTTTATTGCATATCATGGATACTCCCGAGGTGGGGTTTCCCATCATGGCTCTGTTGCCCAACCTGGCATTAACATAATGCCTACACTGCAAATAACTATAGAAATCCCTCTGCCGTAGGCCATACTCAGTTCTTAGTGTTTGAAATCTATTATATTATTACCCGCAATCAATTAGCTATGCCAGTGTGTTTAATCCAGACTTTTCCCATCTCCCAAAGCAGTCATCTTTCCTGCCCCCTGGGAACTCTGGCAAAAATCTGAGTGGGATGTACTGCCAAACTGATTCTAGGATCTCCCATTTCTGCCTAGCCTTCTTCCAGATAGAGAAGGTGTGTCTAGTCCATCTATTGGTGATTTTTTTGACCATCTGGGGAATTATTAGCCATGGTGAGCAGTTCAGGGCACCTCCTTATTGTTTTCTCCTTCTATGGTCCACCACCCTGGACCCCCTCTACGTGAAACCATTTTCAGCAGGGGCAGCAACTGTCCTGCTGGGTAGTGTGAAGGCAAATGGGGCAAGCCAAATCCTCATGCTGCCTTTGGTGCTAACAGCACCATCCATTTCAGCCAGGGGCTGGGCCCCCCCCCCCAGATAAACTCAGATATTTTTTCCTTTAATGTCTTCCAGTCTTTAACTGGCACTGGGACGGGTAGGTTAGAAAATAAGAATATGAGCCTGGGTAGCATATTTTGTTTGCGTCTATTTTGTGTGAGAATGAAAATGGGAGTGCTTGCCATCTTCTAAGGTCTGTATAAATTTGGGTGAGTAGGGGAGTATAATTGCGTATATATAATTTTTCCAGTTTTGTTGGGATCCAAATCCCTAAATATTTGACTTTTTCATTCGCTATTTTGAAGGGAATCTCCAATTTACTCCCTGGTAGGAGGGGCCCTCCCAACAGAAGGACCTCAGATTTGTCCTTATTGATCTTGAAGCCTGATAATTTGTCATATAGTGTCAGTAAATCAAGTAGGCCAGGCATGGATACCTCTGGATCTGTCATACAGATCAAGGTATCATCAGCATACAAGGAGATTTTATAATGCTGTGAACCCAACATCACTCCCTTTATCTTTTGGTGCTCCCTTATAGCTGCTGCAAAGGGCTGTAAACTAATTACAAAGAGGCGTGGGGATAATGGGCACTCCTGCCTGGTTCCTCTAAAGATCTTAAAACTGTCGAACATCGTGCCATTAACTTTTACTCTGGCTGAGGGGAGCCATAACACAGCGAGACCCACTGCAAAAACTGTCCTCCCATTCCATAATGTTCCATGACTGTTTTTAAATAAGACCAGTTGAGGCAATCGAAAGCTTTTTCAGCATCTAAAAAAATTGTCAGTATAGTCTGTTTGGAACTCATACTATGGGATATAATATTTAATAACTTCCGAATATTATCTAACATTAATCTATTTGGAATAAATCCCATCTGGTCCTCGTGAATTATTTTCTCAATGTGTTTTTGAAGTCTGATAGCTAAAAGTTTGGTAAAGATCTTAAGATCTGGATTTAAGAGAGAGAGATTGGGTGATAGGCCTCACACTGGTCTGTTGGCTTGTTTGGTTTAGGGAGGACTGTTATTAAGGACTGATCCCAAGAGGGGGGGACCCTCCCCTCCTCCCCTCCTCCAGACTGGTATTAAAAACTTTTGCTAATATATTCGATATAGGGATGGTTACTTGTTTATAAAATTCAGGGCCAAAGCCATCTGGGCCAAGAGACTTGCCCGTGGGAAGGCCTTTTATTACTGATATTACCTCCTGCTCTGATATATTAGCATTAAGGTCTCTCTGCACCTCTTCCTCTAATATTGGCAACTTGAGGCCGCTCAGGAACTTTTTAGTGTCTATTATCATTTTTATGGGGAGCTAGTGTCTGAATATAGGTCCTGATAAAATAATTTGAATTGTTCCGCAATCTCTCTCCGGGTTTCATCCAGGGACTTACTGGAGATTTTCCATTTTGGATTTTGGCTACCCAGCAAGATGCCTGTTGTTTTCTTAGCCTATAGGCGAGGAGTCTCGCAGCTCTCCCTCCTACGTCTTGATATTTATGGTTAGAGAATCGAATAGCTTTCTCTGCCTTCTCTTGTTCCATTTGATTTATTTATTTATATTTGGAAATTTATTTTTCTCTCTCCTACGTCCCTGCCAGAGCCGCTCCTTCAGGGATCGCTAATGAAACCCATCCCTGCCACTGACTTATCTGCTGTTCTGGGTCCCTCATCCTGCCGTGGATTACCCCCCAGGTGGGGTTTGGAGTGGGGCAAACCCCTGTACCTTAATGTCTTCTCCGGTCCCTGAGACAGCGGCAGTCGGTGGCACATCAGGACTGGTTTCGGCGCTCCATCTACCCGGCTCTGGAGGTGATTTCCTGTTCTGTGAGGACATTGATAGCCCTTGGCGTCAGGCATGGCGCCAATGTCTGCAATGTCCTCCCCCCCCTCGTTGATGCAGCCCCCTAGAGGTGATTGGTTCACAGGCCTCCGCCCATGACCAATCAAACCCCTGAGGTACCAACGAGCTGTCATGCCCCCAGCATCTGCCAGAGGTCACCGTTCACCGGGATGGATCACCCACCCTCCCCCTGGAAAAGGTGAGCTGTCATCTGACACTCAGCCTTTCTCCCCCAGGCCAACCCCCGGTGACCTGAGTCCGCTCCCGAACCCAGGTCGCTGGCGTGGTGCAAGGTGTGGCATCCAGCGCCTCAACCCTCAGTGCCACCGGGCTGACTTATTTATTTATTTAAATCTAGGATTACAATTACCTTTGAGCCATGGCTCTTTTACATAGGTTCCACGTCAGGAGAGTACATACATGTTAAACAAGAGCATACAACATTGAGAAAGAGCATACAACAATATTCATCAGTTCAGGTACGACAACACAGTAATAATATACATGAGTAACACATATAGGGATCATTTCACAAATCTAGAGGGAATCTAGGGGGAAGGGTAAGAGGATAAGGGAGTGGCAGCTGAAAAAGCCTAGAGCAGCTTATGGCTTTGTCAAGAGGTCAGAGAGGGGTGGTTGAGCTAGATGGGAGTGGGGGGGTGAGTTAGGGGAGGCAGTCACAAGAGCTGGAGGCTATGAGATGAATATGGAGGCTTGATTTGAATAATCCCACCGAGGAGGTGGAGGTGATGTGAGTGCTGAGGGCATTCATCCAGCTGGGTGCACAGTGTGCAAAGGATCTTTGGCCCAGAGTGGTGTGGCAATGGGGGACCTGTAGTAGCTGGCGTTCAGACCCTCTGGTATTATGAGGATTAGTGTATGGGCACAGGAGGGCTTGGACACTAGGTGGAGTAAGGCCCAAGGTATTTTTTTTCGCCATCAGGCAGGTAAGGAACTTTATGCGGTTGGCGAGTTGAAGCCATCCCATTTGAGAATAAAGCTCACATGTATATGTGAGTTGGTGGGCTCCAGTAAGCAGTCGACAGACCTTGTTTAGGGAGGTTGTTATGCGCCTGAGGGTGGTAGTAGAGGCAGAGCCATAGATTATGAGGCCGTAGTCTATGACGGAGATGACAGATCTTTGGATAGCAATCTTCAGTGCTGCCTGGGTAA
The DNA here is from genome assembly GCA_016271365.2 of Neoceratodus forsteri. Classification (NCBI taxonomy): domain Eukaryota; kingdom Metazoa; phylum Chordata; order Ceratodontiformes; family Ceratodontidae; genus Neoceratodus; species Neoceratodus forsteri. The sequence goes on along the minus strand of JADMNL010000027.1, from coordinate 286,384,733 downwards.
GGTGCTGTCTGTTTCAGTAGAGAATTCCAATGCGTGAGTTCACAACTCTGGCAACACTATCAATGTGGGTCCCAAAAGATAGGGAAGGGTCGAGTGAGATTCCAAGGTATTTAAAAGATGACACTTGTTCAAGGGTATTTCCAGTGCTTGTGTTGATATCAAGGGGATATCGCCTATGCTTGTTTTGTGAGCTGGAGAAGAGCATAGATTTAGTTTTTTTGTGGTTAAGAACCAGTTTATGTTTTGTGAACCAGTTTTCAACAGCGGATAAAGCACACTGCAGGTTGTGAAGTAGGGGTTGTGGGTCCTTATGGGGGGTGAAAAGAACAGTGTCATCGGCATAGAGGGATAATTTGTTCTGGGCAGGATTGCGGAAGGGAGTTCAGGAATAGGCCGAAACGTAGTGGGCCCAGTATGGATCCCTGAGGGGAGGAAATTTGGTCTTTAATAGCACATAACTTTTTAAATAACTTCTGGGAGTTTGGGTTTAGTTTGTGGTTTTCTAAATTTTCTTGTTCCTTTAATAATTTGTTTAGGGCCATATTTTTTTTTTTTGAGCAGCTGCAAAACTGATCAACTCTCCCCTTGTTATCACCTTAATTGCTTCCAAATGGATATTACTGAACAATTCTGTGCCAAATTGATATCGTAAACTTCTTGAATTTTTTTCTTTTAATTGTTTAACAAATGATGTATTACTCAGTAAAAAGACATTAAGGGCAGGATTCTCAAAACTTTCGGGACCAAAGTCCCACTCCGCAACTGCAGTTGCGGGCTGAAATCGCCCACAGCTGCTGCAAGCGGTTCGATTCTCAGCTGCAGCAGTTAGGAGGATGTTACGGTTGCTCCCAACAGCCGTAGCATCTTGCTGCCGCAGCGCGGAGATCCTGGCAACACCTCCCGCAAGCAGCCGTATATTGTGGAGCCAGTCGTAATCCGGCTCCAACTTTGAGAATACCCGCCATTGCGGGAATCCTACGGCTCCACAAGTGGTCACCCTTTGGCGCCGACGTTTTGCCACAAATGTGACAATTTTCCGGATCTTTGTGAATCCTGCCTAAGTCTCCAATGAAATTACCTTTCTGGGTTTGTGACCTGACTGCACCAGGTTAATGGTGCATGATCCGATAGTGTAAATGGGTATATTTTAATATCTTTCATCCTATGTAAGTATTGTTTCTGGGTAAAGAAGAGGTCTACTCAGGAATAGGATTTCTGGTAAGCTGAATAGAAAGTATAATCTTTCTCTTTCCCTTTCTGTGCCCGACAAACATCTTTGAGGCCTTGTTCCCCCGTTAAATTATTTAAAACAACTGTGGCCTTCTTATTTGTTTTATCCTTGCCAGGATGAGCGATCCAAGACAGGGTCTGATATAGTATTAAAATCTCCACCTACTAATATCTGCCCTGGAAGTAATTGTGCTATTTTGTGCATTACTTCTTGTAAAAAGGCATCAGTTCCCTGGTTTGGCGCATAAATGTTCACTAGGTGAAGAGACTCCCCCAGAAATGTCCCCGAAAGGGTAACATAGTGCCCTTCCATCCCCTTGTCGACTGTCCCTATCTGGAATGGAACCCCTCTCCTTCTCCTGCTTTCCTACAGTTAGGAGCAGAGGAGGATTCCACAACTGCAACCCATTGCCTACAAAGTTTAGCATGCTTTGCTGGATCTAAGTGGGTTTCTTGTAAATAAACAACGTCCCCATCTAGTCTGTTTAGTTCCACTAATAACCGGGTCCTCTTAATGGGGGAGTGAAGTCCCTTTATATTATAGAATATGATTTTCAAGTCTGCCATTTGATTTCCATAAAATAAACAGCTGTTTTACCTCATAGTTTCCTAGGAGAGTCAGCACCCCCACCCACCGCCACAACATTTTCCCTGAGCCACAAGCGTCCCTTGAATAACAATAAGAATTGCAACAAGAACCACAACCATGCCTTTTTTAAACTAGGCAAATAAGAACTTAACTTATTCACTTCCGAAACTATTACTCAAAGCTTCGAGCCCTTGAGCCATCAGGTAAAAAAGAAACACAAAAGTATTCTGGAGTTTCCCTATGCTATTGTAGGCGTGGAAAGGGTTGGGATTCCCCTCAGCAAAGGAAGCAAAAACCAAATCCTGCTTTTATCAGTGGTTAAACGTCACCACCTATCTTGGGCTGGATAGGAGAATTACAATATAATAATTAAAAGATAGATCCAAATTCTGTGCTCCACGGCCTCTTCGACCCTGACTCTTATAGGAGCTTTATAATGTTGTAGCCCTTCTGTGACCTTAGTAAAATATTACCCTATACATCTACAATAAACTATCTCCCACAATAAAGGCCTTACTAACTTGGCATTAGACCTCTCAAACCAATATCACGTGGTTTTATTAACTGTTACCAAAATCTGGTTTGTGTCTTTGATCACCCTTCTGAATGCAGTTTTGCATTTTGAGGCTGCGATCTCGCGTTGTTCATGTCCCTTAGGGTCGACAATTTGCTAGTAGTGGTTCTTTGTAACAGCTTGGACACATCTGGGGCCAATGTCCTTAGGCCAGAACCATATGTTGCTTGTCTAGTGTTAGCACCCGCCATAGACCACACACCTTGCCTTAGGGTTTTTTCCAGCTTCTGAATATCATATTCTGCACTCTCTCTGAGGTCTCTTGAGCGTCCGTAATGAAGGTAAGCGCTGTTGTATTAGATGCCACTTTTTTGTCTAAGGATTTTACTTCCTGGCGAAGATCAGCTAGATTGGTGTCTATTCTTTTAACTGTTGCCAGTATTTTATTTAAAGTATGCCTCGTTTTTCTGTGTGACCAGTCTTCTCCCTCTGACGAGTCTTCTGATGATATCGATGGAAATCATGAGCGAGTTGGTTGTGAGGCTGCCATGAAGCCCTCCTTGTTAGCGCCGAGCTGCAGTTGCCTCATTTTATGCAGCTTCGGGGTCCCTTTTAAAGCTTTGTTGCGGTTCTGTCTGGTAGCCATTTCTGTTCTTCATGTCCTGTTAGATGCTTTAGCCTCAATTGCTCCTTTTAATCAGTAAATTTTTATTATTTTGGGCCAGACCCTCGCGGAGCTCCATGAAGCACTCCTTCACATGATGGTGATGTCACCGGAAATCGTGTGTGTTTCTTATTGCATAAGAATGTTTTCTCATGCTGTTTGGGCTGACAGAACCACTCAGCTTCATTTTGAGGTCCTCTTGTCCAAACAGCATAAGATAACATGCTTATGCTGTAAGAAACACACAACTATATATATATTAATATATATATGAAAAACATACTACAAATGTTTGACTTTACAAATAATACATAAGAACAGCAAGCCATTTTATAAGCCCAATCAGCCACTCCAGGGTGTGCACTAAAGAATTTGAATTCACTTCTTGCGCCTCACTCTTCTGAGGCGTGCATTAAAATCCCTTCACACAAACACACCCTGCTTACAAGTATCACACCATTATGTATTATTGCTTAATAAGCAGCATGTTAGTTCTGTGAGCTGGAACTTCAGTTGGACTCATTTGGCCTCCTGCATCACACCTGTGGCAGGATTTCACCCCCCCCCCCCACTTCTGGAGCCAGATATTCCTGGTCACAGGGCTGCCTCCCCCTGGACCACCAGAAGGCAGTCTTCCAACAGCAGGAGCCATCCATCTTCTCTGAGATGAAATCTCACGCTGCCTCTGCTGCTCGAGTAAGATTCCAAGGAAGGAGACTTGAACCCAGGTTGGGGTTGCCACAAGGTAAGCCACTCTGGGGAGGGAAGGGGATATTGTTTAACCAGGAAAGGCACACTAAGCCGAATCTTGTTTCCAGGTGCAACCTGGAAGTGACTTGTTAAGTGACTTGATCAAGGTCACACAGTATGCAAGTAGGAACTGTTGGGATTCAAACCCAGGTCTCCAGGCTTGCAGCTCAGTGCCCTTAACCACTATGCTATACTGCCTCCTAAGGTCATCAGGTGGTCCAGGACATGTTTTAAAATTATGGTTAAAATATTTTTATTTCGGCGCCAGCCCATTCACACAGCAATAGGACTGCCATTCATGACACTGGTGACCCAGGTTCAGGAACAAGCTTGGGTCATTGGGGCCATTCAGTGTCCTCCTTGGGGGGTAGCATGTCCCACAGTGCTACTGCCACCTGTAGACATATGGGTGGCAGAGCACTTGGGACAGAGGGAAGGAGGATGTCACGCTGCGTATCGCAAGAGCGTGCTGACACACACTCACCTCAGGGACCTAGTTCCAAACACTGGTGTGCCTACGGGATCAGGGGAAGACAATACTGAAAAAGGGAAACTAATAAAGAGTAACCCCTCCACATAGCTCCATGAAAGCTGGTACACCCGACTAAGTGGCGGTACATCCACCGCACCAGGAGGACGTGTGCAAAAAAAGTATAAATAAAAAAAATATTTTTGTATTTACTTCTTTGTGTGTTACACATCACTTTTAGCATGCTCTCAGGGCAGAAACTGGTCAAGGAGCATAATCGGTTCACATTCAGAGTGGTCTACTATAAGCTACATCTAATACAAGAAGATTTAGTGTAAGTGGCTCAGCAGGTTGCACATTTGCCTCTGAGGCTGTAAGATCATAAGGTTGTGGGTTCTAGCCCCACACCAGGAATTTGAGGTAAAATCCCAATATTGACACTGTAGTGTAGCAAGGGAGGGGGTGCAGCCTCCTGAGGTGCCATCTTACGGATAAGACTTTAAACCGAGGTCCTGTCTGCTTGTTCAGGTGGATGTTAAAGATCCCATTGCACTTCTTGAAAAGAGTAGGGGAATGTTTTCCTGGTGTCCTGGACAGATTTCCCACATTCACTAAAACAATACCACCAACAGCCAGCAGCGGCTCTAGCCACAAATGGTTACCAGGGCACAGCCGGGGCACAACAGATGGTAGCCAGGGCACTTATATATTGTTACTATGGGGGAATCTCTGCACCATATGGGGCACCAACTGGGGCACAGCATTTTTTTTACCAGGGCACGTGCCCTGGCGGGCCCTGCTGTAGAGCCGCCACTGCCAACAGCTTAATCTGGTTCAATGTCACTTGGTGTCATCTGTATCTCTCCCCCCCTTCTCCCCTGGGATGAGACTGAAACCAGGCAGAATTGCCTAGCCCTCTTTTCCTGATCAACAAAAAGCTAAATAAATAAAAATGAATGGAAAACAAACTTTAGGTCGCACTTTGTAACCTCCATATGATGTAGTACTGTATTCAGATACTTCATTTTCCCTTAATTGAATGAAGGACGCTGCAGAAAACGATGGACGTGGGCCCACAAAAGGCTGATGGTGTTCCTTTAGTAGAACCTGTTTCTGTGCCCACACAGGGCAGCTACTAGGAAAATAAGACTGTATACAAAAACCCTGTGTGGTGTGCCCCAGTTGTACACATAAACCAGTTTGTCACCCTGCCTCCTTCTGTACTCCATGTAGTACTTGAGTGGGAACACAGGTGAGCAACAGGGTCCCTTAATGTCTGAGCAAACACAAGCTGGACCATGCACAGACATTTTGAGCCATAGCTCCGATAACCGACTCAAACAGAACACAAAACATGGCACTCATGGATCCAGGCATAGATAAACAACTTGCAGGCTCCAGGTATGCTGCTGAGGTCTTTTATTATATATCATGCCATGGCTCCATTGAAACAGCAGTGCTAACTACCCTGGCGCTTCGCCTCAGAAACCACAAGGCTTCGTCAGCAACTCAGTAGAGTCACAGCTTGTTTTATAATTAAATACTTCAGCAGCATACATGAAGTCTGTGAGTTGTTTACCCCTGGATCCCTGAGTGCTATTTTTTCCTTTAAACTATGAAAAGCCATGAAAAGTTTTCTGTTTTTAAACAAGGCAAATGGATATGGAGTCGGTTTGATGGTCAGTAGGAATCGCAGGGCCCGAGTGCCAGTGCCATTATCTTTGCTGGGCACCATTTTTACATCTAGATTTTCTTCCTACCCTGTGCCCTGCGGATGGCGTCAACCAGGGCCCTCCCAAGCATGCATGTGTGTCAAGACATGCTGACACTGAGGTAATACCTCTGATTCAGCATGCGGAGACAGCTGCCATGTGGGAGTGCGTTTCAGCCAGGGTGGGCTGGCGGCAGTTTCTGCCACTGCAGTGAACCCCTGTGACTGGGTCAGGGAGTTTGCTTTTGCTGCAGTGGGGCTACTGTGTATGCAAGAGGCCAACCCAGGCTGTGGCCTATGCTGGGGAGGTGGGAGGGAGAAAAACTGGGAGAAAACACCAGCTGCTGTCTCCATGACAACTAAGGCTGCCTCAGCCTGACCAGGGTATATCCAAGACACAGTGGTAAATCCCAGATACCAGGGTATATCCTGGACACTGGGGTATATCCCATCCACCAGGGTATATCCCTAATGCCAGGCAGCTGGCCAGAAAATACAAACTATAAAAATCTATATAGCACATGGGGCACTAGAAGCCAGATATATGGCATTTATGAAAACATACCATATGGGGAACAGAACGGCGATCTGGAGTGGGGGGAGGACCACTAGATATCTGGGATCTGTTTTCCAACAGTTCTAAGGGCATCTGACTAGTAATGGGAGGGGGGGCATTACAGCTCTGCACGATGTCATTAGATGGAATTGCTATGAGCCCAGAATGAGATGCACGTTGCCCATTAGTCTTGAACGCCCTATGGGCTTAGTAGCATACTCGCGGCTGAATATTGCTCTCAGGAGCAATGGTGCAATCCTGTTTGGGCCCTGCTATCTCTAGTCCCTCCTGGGGGATATACTGCTGCAGGGAGCTGTGTGAGCACCCCACAGTCACTAGGCACAGCGCTAACACAGCCCTAGTTTCAGACAGGCAGAGGGCTGGTCAGAGCATGCTGTCTGTCTAAATATGACCACCAGATCAGCTGTGTGCTGTCTCGCATGCACCACTAACGGGCACACTGCGCAATCAGCTGAACCAGAATATGGGGCCCATCGACAGTTACTATTTGTACGCCTTCACGTTTTTGTAATGTTGGGGGTGTTTCTATGCCCCTCCATCTCCTGTATGCCAAGCTGTAACCCCCCCCCGACCAGATTATGCCTGAAAATAGACAATTTCTTGTCTGGTAAAATTGAAATAGGCAGTTTCTTGTTTGGTGTACTTTATGGGTTAGAAAAATGAAATACATAATAAAGCACTGCTGTATGGAGCCTTCAGCACTTAAAGCAGGAATTTATATCCTTGTTCAGTGCAGAAAGAACCTTTCAGGCCTCAGAAAGTGGGCAGCATCACCCAATGCATTACATTTTATGCTTTGCAAGTTACAATGATGGCACTTTGACATGACGGGCCCCACAGTGATGCAATGTATTCCATTTCCGATATATTACCAGTAGATGCACTGTTAAGGTGGTGGTGTTTTTGTAGGCAATAACTGGTCCCTTTATGCAGCTGACTTACTGACCAGGCAAAGAGTTTCCTCTTTCTAACACGTTTCATTGAAAAAAGACTGTAATTTTTGTATTGCAAAGGTCTCACAAAATAAACAGCCACGTTGTTCTCTGCCCTAGTAAATGAGACCACAGGACCATAAACACAGGTTTGTTAGTTTTGGCTCCTGGTAGAATTGGCAGACAATTAATCACATTTAAGGGCAACTGAGCAAGGCACATCATTGGCTAGTTTACCTCCTGGACCTTGTGGGGTAATGTGGCTTGCCTTTCAGGCGTGCATGCGTGTCTGTGTAGACGTGATTGTCTCTGCTAACAGAATACCACAAGCATCTTGGGAATTTTTTTTTTTGTCAATCTGATATCCTGATTAAAGGAGGCGATTTCCTTGGAGAAATTGTGCTTCCAAAAATCTGTTGGTAACTGTTTTAAGAACTTGCTGGTTAATTGATGTCACAAATGGGTTGATGGGGTCTTGATAATATTCTAGCAGGCACATAAGGAAGGGGAACCCAGTGAACAGGGCTGTTGTGGAGCTTGTGCACTGCCTGAAATTGATATTAACGTTTAAAAGTAGTGAACTGTTAACTTCTTTTTACCTGAGGTACTTTTTTCCTTTACCCTTTTGCTAATTAGAAGATTACATACCTGACGCCTGGTGTGCTATGTAGGACTGTACTCCACCGGGAGGCTGACTTTTCTAGTTCTCTTTCCCTTCATAGCTCGTCAGCCCTGTGACCTCACTGATGGCGGCATTACAGCTGACCAGGAAGTGCCATTTGCCTTCTGTCAGACTGGTCACTAGTGATGTCACAATGATGTCACTAAGGATAATAATAATAAATTTTATTTAATATAGCGCCTTTCATATATCAAGGCGCTGCATAATGCATACAACAAAACCATAAAACCAATAAAATCACAAAAATTCAGAAAATTATTTTCCCCACAGAAAGATCTTCAGTGCCTGCTTAAAACATACCACTGTCCCACACTCACGTAGCTGATGGGGCAGAGAATTCCAAAGGGTTGGGGCAACAAACCCAAAGGCACACGCACCAGAAGACTTTAAACAAACCCTTGGAATCTCCAGCAACCCCTCGTCAGCTGAGCGGAGCTGTCGCAATGGGGTGTAGGGACCAGGAGCTCTTTCAGGTAGTCAGGACCCTGTCCGTGTACGGCTTTGTAAGTTAATAGACCTACCTTAAAAGTGATCCACCGCTGAACAGGCAGCTAGTGCAGATCGCGCAGCACAGGGGTAATACGTAATCTGCTTGATACCCCAGTCAATAAACAAGCCGCAACATTCTGCACTAGCTGCAAGTGGCAGATATCAACCTCCGGAAGTCCTAGGTAAAGGGAGTTGCAATAGTCAAGACGAGAAGTCACAAAGGCGTGGACCAACGTAGGCAGATCGCTGGATGGAACAAGGTGCTTGATCCTGGCAATGTACCTAGGATGGTAAAAGGCCAGCTTGACGACTACCGATACCTGATGTCGAAGGGTCAGACCAACGTCAAGCACCACTCCCAGGTCACACACCCGCCCAGAGGTGAGAATCTAGGCCCCTCCCAGGACTAAGCCCGAGGGAAGACCAGTCCTCAACCCCTCTGTCCTACGACCTGGGTCCACAACCAAACCTCTGTCTTTCCTGGGTTCAACTTTAAACCACTGGAACTCATCCAATCTTGGATTCCTATAAGGCAGCTGCTCAGTACTGAGATAGCACTAACCTGATCGGGGGCAAAAGACAGGTAGAGCTGGGTATCATCAACATAGCAGTGAAACCTCAGCCCATACCGTCTTACAATGTCTCCGAGGGGCAGCATGTACACTGCAAACAACATGGGAGACAGCACCGAGCCCTGAGGTACCCCCACAAGGCAGAGAGAAAGACCTGGAAGAAAAAATTCCAGAGACAACTCTCTGAGATCTACCGGTGAGGAAAGATGTAAACCGTCTGAGGAGGAACCTCAAACGCTCAAGCAGAATTCCATGGTCTACAGTGTCAAAAGCTGATGACAAATCTAGGAGAACCAAAATGAAATGATTTCTCTGATCTCTTGCCATCAGGAGATCATTGAGCACCCGAACCAGAGCAGTCTCGGTACTATGCCTCTTAACGAAAACCTAATTGGAGAGGTTTGTATAAATTATGAATGGTTAAATGGTCCTCCAGTTGAGCTGCCACAACTTTCTCAATAACCTTTCCCACAAAAGGAAGGTTAGAGGTAGGCCTGTAGTTCGCTAGGTTCTCCCGGTCTAAAGAAGCTTTCTTCAGGAGGCGTGTCAACACCACCTCCTTCAGGGAGATAGGAAACTCACCCAAGTCCAAAGAGCACCTGACAATCCAAGCTAAGACCGGGCCCATGATATCACTACACCCCAAAATCAGGGAAGTGGAGCCCGGATCTAAACTACAGCAAGTGGGATGCATCCCCTGGACAAGCCTCATAATGTCCCCGAACTCCGGCAGATCAAAGGTACTCCAGGAAGCTCCAGGCTCTGTGACCAAGCGCCGACCAACAGCATCCCCCATAGGGTGAAGCTGACGGCACTCTTGCCTGATGTCGGCCACCTTATTCACAAAGAAACAAGCGATCTCATCACACTCACTTTGTGAAAATGCTCGACGGAGCTGCTGACAGGCTGGGCTGCACAGCCTGTCAACAGTTCGGAAGAGTTGAGCTGGTCGATTCCATGCGACAGCTATTTCCCTGGACAGGAATTCTGCCTTCTTACGGGAAATTTCTGTTTGATAGAGTTTATAGTGCTCTAGCAAAATAAGGTGGTTGGCATCCAAGGCAGTCCTCCGCCAGTGACGCTCTAACCTCCGCAGCTCCCTCAGAGCCCCATCAAACCATGGGACCCCAGGGCAAAACGGAAGGGGGCGAACCCAGACAGGAGCAATCAGATCGAGAGCTAACAAAATAGACCTATTATAGGCAGAAACTAATAGCTCGGGATCTGTGCTGAGCTCGCCAATCAACGAGAGGTCAATCACTGCCGTCAGAGCTTCAGGGACCACATCCCGCAAAGGGCGGTAACTGATCATCTCCACAGGGGCCAAGCTACCCAGGGGGGCTGAAAAATTGAACCCAACGGTGTAGTGATAAGACCAACCGACAGGTTCCACACCAAGTTGGAGGCCTCAATCTCCAGGAGGAAGACCAAATCAAGAGAGTGACCACCTTTGTGAGTAACTGAGGAAACAACCTGTGTGAAGCCAGGGATGTCATCACCTGGAGGAAGTGTTGTCCAAAAAGTGAGGATTTGTCATCGACCCAGGCACTGAAGTCACCCGGAACCATCAGTCTTGGCAACTCCAACGCCATGTCAGCGGCAAAGTCTGATACTTCCTGCAGGAATAGATTCTCATCCCCTGGTGGACAGTAAATGAGAGCTATCCTGCACCCCAACCCAGGTACCACCATACACTCGAATGAGATGGCCTCCTCAACCGGTACACCAGTTAGGCCCAATTTGGTCTTGAAACAGACCGCAACCCCCCCCCCCGTGGTCCAATCTCGGGCGTTGTGTAACCGAGTAGCCGGGAGGGACAGCCGCCCCCAAAATAGGGGCAGCATTCCCATCCATCGAAGTCTTGGTAATGCAGGCCAGATCTGCCATACCAACAAAATCTGCTATAACAGCAGTCTTGTTGCAAACAGATCTGGCATTGCATAACAGCACCCGGATTGGACGATGTTGGCGAGTCGTCCCAATTACTTGCCCTCCCAAAAAGGATGAACCCTTGGGTATGGGAACCAGATGCTGATGAGGTATGAAGGGGAACAGCACTAGATATGTTCGCTTCCGGAGAGAGTGCTGGTCCAGTATCACACCTAGTTCTATGAGGTATAAACATGTTCTAATCAGGAAAAGGAAAAAGAAAAAAGTGCTTCAAAAATAGAAAGGAACTGCTGGCTACTTCTTAAAATGAATTACTGGAGCCACTCCATTAGTGCAGCGGAAGGGCTACTGCGAGAGACACTGTCAACCCAAATTTGGCAATGAGCCTGGGTCGTGGGGGGTTGGCCAGGGGTTGTTGGGGGTCAGAGGACTGAGCATGCACTGTGATACTGCCACCTGGGTGACAACAGGTGGCAGTGCAGTCAAGAGCAGCTTTGTTGGACAGAAGATGTTGGCTGGTGCAGCATTTTTCACACTTGCGTGCATGTACTTGCACACCCTCACCGTGGACATTCTGTGGGTGAGGGCTGGAAAAACTGGAACACCCCCAACCAGGCAGGATGAGTTCCAACCTCTCACAGGACCTACACTGGTGACCTTGACCCATCCTCCGAATCTGGATCTGAACCACAGTGGGAAATGAAGAGCCCTCCTGCCCCTGCAATGGGGGAGCACAGGAGTGTCAGGTAAGTTCAGAAGAAGCTGGGTGACATGGCTAGGGAGGCTGGTAGGAAGGGGACCTTGTCAGAGATGAGGTAACAGAAAGAAATTGACAAAAACAAAAGTAAGTATCTGCAGTATTCATTTATTTGAACATTGGGGACTAGGAGAGGCACACTGATGAGCACTTTGCTCCCCTATCTGGCACGGTGGCTATATAGCCATCTGGCCATTTTTGGCCATCATAGATCACAGAGGGAATTTACCCTGTAGTTACCCCCTCCTTGCTAATGAAATCCTCATTCCCATGGGGATGTCAGTGTTAGGACCGAGGTCCCACAGAAGCATGCAAACCATGCCCTGCCAAATGCTCCACAACGTCCCCCTCCCAACATCTTGTCTGCTGCATCACCACCTGTACACCTACAGGTGGCAGTAGTACAGCAAGGAAAAGCAGCCTTCCCTCCCCGGAGGAGAGCATCCATTAGAACACTCAATCCTCCTCCCCTGGCCGGCACCTGACAATCCAGGCTTGTTCTCAAACCTGGGTCACCAGCGTCGTGAGCAATAGCAGTACTGCTGCATTGACGGGACCTTGATGTTACTTTTACAAAACAATCAGTTATGCTCATCCCCAGATATGGTTTTCTGCTTGCCACCGAGGGCTCAGTATAGTAGAATTCCATGAAGCTTTGTGCCATACAATTTTTGTGTTGCCTTTTTATTCATAGAAAATAACACTGTGATCTTCCAAGGATCAATCTTCACCATTCTTTATTGGTGGGGTACCAGCCGAAGGCATAGGACTCCATGGGAGCGTATAGCTTTAAGAGTTTAGAGGAGGGGAATGGACCCTGGAGATGGTGCCGGCCAAGAGGATGACGCATGATGTGGCGCTTGCGGACTGGCCAGTAACAGATGCTGGCTCTCCAACCTCCTCAGTTCATTTTTTCCTGCTGTTGAGGCTGCATCTGCTGCTCTGTAAGAGTGAATTGAGCTATGCCATCATTGTTATCCAGTTCTGTTCTGCTCACTCGACACCGTACCTCAGTGTTCCACCTGCGCTTCATTGGTTTCTTTTTTTCTGTCTCACTAGTGCGGCGCAGAGTCTTTTCTGTGTTTGCTTTCTGTGATTGGTCATGTCCAGTCAAGGGCCTCAAAATCAGTGAAATCTAAAAACGGGCCTTCCCCCTATGCGTCGGTGCCCCTGTGGGAATAATATGTCGTCCACTGACCATCATGACCGATGTTTTACCTGCCAGAGTCAATGCCATGACATGGATTTGTGTAAAGCGTGCTTCTCCATGGACTACCGCACCTTGGAACAGTGTGCGATGATGAGGCGGATCCCCCAACCTTGGAGGTGCCATCGTGCTAGGGATTCAGGTTCCAGGTCTGGAGGCTCTTCCTGAGCCCCTCCCAGTACTATCACGACAGCAATGGAGAACAGGCCTCCAATCCTAGTCTCGCTGAGAGAGGAGGCCTATGCGAAGAGTCAGGTGGATAGCTGGTCTCCCTGAGGGACTGGTTGAGCACTCTTTGTAGTCCGGTGCCCCTTCAGGGGCTCGGACACTCCCGGTGACAGTGCCGCAGCCACACACTCGGCTTATGCCAGTAGTTGCCTTGAAGCCACAGTCGCGTACTTCTTCAGCATCTGGCTTCTTAGTTTGGGCCCATGAGCAAGGTGGTGCTGACCACGTGGCTTGGTCCCCTCCGACTGCTGCTCATGGCAATGGGAGAGGGAGGGTCTTGGGTGGCAGCATCCTTGGCTATCTCCCTGATCTCATCCTCTGGTTTGGAGCATGAGGATCAGGATGATACTGAGTGGCTCCCCGGAGTCTTGAGGCCCTTCTAGACCCAGTTCGAGGTCTTTGGTGTTGGGAGGGCCTGAGAGCTCTCCTCTTGGTGCTGGCCGCAGTGCCGCCTCCCTGGTGTCCCACAATGCTGCTTGCGGCACGGGGGAGTGACTCCAGTGCTGACTCTGGTGCCAGAAGGAGTGGTGGTGCCATGGCCTGTGCCTGGCCGTGCCACCGCTGGTGCCGGGTTGGGTCCTGGCACTGCTCCGGGTGCCAGGCCTGACTGGAGCTGCTGGCAGTGTCATAGGGGGTGTCGGTGCTGGATGCAGCCTCGGCATCCCTTCTTCACCCTCTCTGACATCAGTTAAGCCTTCTTCACGTGCCAGGTCCTTTGCTGGTGGGGTGGCAGTAGGGAGGTCTGGGTCAGCGTCGCGCTCTATGGCTGGAGTTCCTGGGGTCTCAGCAAGGAGTTGTAGTGCTGACTTGGGCCTTCTTTCTCTGTCTGACGTGATTGGGCTTGTAGTAGGTGGTGTCAGGGGCTGCCCTTCTGGATCTGCATGACTCAGGCTTCCCCAGCAGGGGGTTCCCCATCTAGGGTGCCACCCTGTCTGCCCTTCTATGGTTGGGCATTCGCGGTGGCTGAGTTGCGCAGTCCCCTGTGCTAGGAGGGGTCCCCTGCCCACATTCTGAGCCCAGGCAGGGGGCCTAGCTTGGTCTGCCAAGGACTTCCACCTTCTTCTTCCCCTCTGCCTCCCCCTCACCCAGATATTTATGGGCCCTTAACTTGGGAACAGTTCAGGGAGTTGGCTAGTGCGTTCCTCACATACCTTAGAGCCTTGGACCAGGTTGTCTTTCAGCCAGAGACTCCTGCACCATCGCCCCCTGAAAGCAGCTCATTCACATCCTGTCTTCCTCATCTGAGGAAGAGGATTCATTGGTCCACTTTTCGTCTGATGCTGATATTGTTAGACCACTTTGCTGTGTGCAATCCTGCCCAACCGATGCTGGCCTTCCTTGGGGAGTTAGAGCTGACACAATCGTCATCCCTTCATGGCCTCAGTTCTTTATGGAGGCATTGCAGAACATCTGGTTCTGTCCCTCTGCCCCCAGGGATGTCCAGCACAGGTATTGTGCACCCCTGGGGTCTCCATGAGCCATGCCCCACCCAACTTCTGGTGTGGAGCTCCTGGACACCCTTCTGGGCACCATCACCCGCAGGGCGACTGTCCCCCCTGACTCTGACTCAGCTGAGTTTGACCATTGGGGCCGCAGTCTTTCCGGTGATACACTTTATGTTGTGCATTGCTGAACGAGGCCCACATGCCTGCCTATGGCAGGCACTTGTGGATGATATTAGGACAGCTCCTAGCATCTATGCCAGATTGTGAGGGTACCAGACAAGCCATTTGCCTTTCTGCACAATGCCTGGAGCTAGAGAGACACCAGTCGAGGGTGTCTTATGACGACAGTGAGGTAGTGTCCAGTCTAGTGGGAACAGCGGTCTGCATTAGGTAGATGGCATGGCTTCCCTTTTCCCGTTTATCATCCCATGCCCAATGAAGGGTGATCGCCTCATGTTACCAGCTGGCCCACATTTCCTCCTGTAGGGTCACATGAGCTACAGGCGCCTTCCATCTCCCAGGCCAAGGGAGCCTCCACCTACCCCTGACCAGTCTCGGGTCTGGCGAGACCTCCGAGGGGCCTCTGTATCTCTGTGTTCTCCCCCACAGGAGGCTGAGGGAACAACCATTTCCCTCGGGGTTTGCCAACACCACTGAGCATAATAAATGGTGAACATTGATCCCTGGAAGATATGAAAATTATGTACTCACCATAGTTCTTGATCTTCCAGAATATCTTCACATTCATTACTGCTACCCACCCTTCCCCTTGTGACCAGACTGCTGGGCAGTGCATCCCACCTCTTGCCTTTCCCCCTCTATATCCTCTAAAAGGGGAGTGATAGCCGCAGCTAACACTTCCTGAGGGAAATCCTTCCTCAAAAAAAATTAAAATAAAATAATCCCACAAGACTATATTCCTTGTTCCAAGGGGGAAAGCAACTGCTCTTTCACTTCTTATGATACCAAGAAGAGGTTCTGACGCATGTCCATATACTTGTGTATCTATCTTCTGTGGGCCTTTGGTCCCCATAAAAAAAAAAATGGATAGGCAAGGGAAAACCCTACTCCGGTTTTCTTTGCAAGAGAGCAAGACTAAGATGTCCTTTTTGGTTTCTGGGGTTTTTCCCCCCCTCCACCCTTGTTTTTGGGTCTGTTGAAGGAATGCTGTTGGTCTATTATTGATCCCCCTTGGGACAGAGGTGCACTAGATCTGGGATTGGGCACTCCAGTGTTACGCTTAAACCCATCACCCTGTCAGATGGCCCGTCTTGTCCTCTGACCTACAGACTGTGCACTCCTGCCTTTTAGGTTAGCACCCTTCCACAGACTCCCTTTAAGAGGGAAAACTCCTCTGTTTTTCTTCTCACAGAATCCCTGTCTGGTCTACTAAAAGGTTTTTCCCTTTTGCTCTGCAAACTGGTTGTCAGCCTCTGCTGGGTGTCCTAAGTTACGAGTTTAAGGATATCTCCTCTGGTGTTCTTTTGTCATACGAGACAACTGAATGTGACTTCCTCTCTGGAGGTCCGACAGTGGGCAAGTTCTTGGCTTACAGGGCCAAAGCAATTCAGTTCCCTTCTACCCTCAGAGGAGTACTCTCCCTGCAACTCAGCCTTTAGCTGCGCCTCCACGGCTCAGTTTTTCTACCCCATGGTTGCATTCCCTACAGGTGTCTCCCAAATCATAGCCTGGAATGGGAACGTTAGCCAAGATCCAGCGATCCTCTTAGGCTCTCTCTTTCTCTTTCCCTCTACTGGCCTACCCAGTGGCTCTGGTCACCCCAACATTAGCCCCCTGTCCAGAGTTCTTTGCCTCTTTTTCTCTGGCATACCTTATTGTTTTCTTCATCCTTTCCTTTCCCCTATCCCTTGAGCTACCTTGCTCCACCCTTCTTCTTCTTTTCTCTCCTGCAGACAGAACTGAGGAGGTTGGGAAGCTGGTGTCAGTTATTGGTCAGTCTGTGAGCACCAGGTCATGCATCGGCCTCGTGGGTGGCACCGTCCCTGACGTTGGCCCCCCCTCTAAAATCTCAAAACCATAAGCTCCTGTGGAGTCCTGCGCCTTTGGCTGGTACCCCACCAATGAATGGTGAAGATATCCTGGAAGATCAAGAATTATGGTGAGTACGTAATTTTCATTTCTATGACAGACACACAGCGCACAATAAAAATTCAATAACTTTAGCAAAACTGTGACGGAAAGTAAATAAAAGTCATCTGGATTGTTTTTAAGGTGCAGACAGTGACAGCAACCGTGTAATTTGTTTTTAATTGAAACATTTGGTAACCAGGAAAGGCACATTGATCCAAGGCTCGTTTCCAGGTGTGACCCAGGAACTTTAGAGCAGTGGATTTTTCTCCTTTGAAGAACTGTTAGGTTAATATCAGCCTTCAATACACACACTGTCCTTCTCAAGCACTTGACAGAGCATTGATCTAGCTGCTGGTATTGCATTGCCCTAGCAAAAGGTATTGTATCAACCTAGCAATAGGCATTGTATTGATCTAGCACTAGGTATTGTATCGACCTAGTTACTGGTATTGCATTGAAATACTGATATTGCGTTGACCATAATACTTGCACTGATCCAGCTATTGGTATTGTATTGGCCTGATATTGGTATGACATTGACACAGATGCTGTTGCATTAAACAAGCAATTGGTAGTGCATTGACCTAGGTTCTGGTGTAACAACTCCCTCCTATCACTAGGGGATGAGTGGGATGTTTACCAGATTGCCAGAGTCTACTTTCTGGCAGTGGCAGTGACATTGACATACATAGCCCAGTGGGAGGGGCTTAATGATAGAAAGGAAGGTGCCCTCGAGAAGCATTTTCCCTGACCACACCCATCAGCTGTCATTGGACCCAGACTTTTGAAACCAGATCAGCTTGATGCCTAGCCACCTGGAAGCCTGATGGAGGTGCAAGACAGCAGTGCACATCTAGGGAAAGGGATCTGGGGCATTTAATGTAGACTAATAATCTGTGGGGTCATATGAGGAGACACATTACGAGGGCATGGAGACTATGAGGGGCATCCCCTCTAGGGGAGCTCCTGGCAGCCAATCAGCGCAGAAGGGGTCCCCAAAATAGAGGGTGCCACCTTTGGGGGCATTTGTGGTCCTGTGCTCGAGTGGTATTGCCAGATGAGCTTCTGATGGAGAATGACCTGGTGAGATGCACAATACTGCTGACTATCATAGGCTAGGATGGATGCCGGAGCTGCTGAGGGAGAATTACCTGGTGAGACACACAATACTGCTATCGTAGGCTGGGATGGGTGCCAGAGCTGCTGATGGAGACAATACTGCTGACTACAGTAGGCTGGGATGGGTACCAGAGCTGCTGATGGAGAATGACCTAGTGAGATACACAATATTGCTATCATAGGCTGGGACGGGTGCCGGAGCTGCTGATGGAGAATGACCTGGTGAGACACACAATACTGCTATCATAGGCTGGGATGGGTGCCGGAGCTGCTGATGGAGAATGACCTGGTGAGATACACAATACTGCTGACTACAGTAAGCTGGGATGCGTGACAAAGCTGCTGGAGAATGACCTGATAAGATGCACAGTACTGCTGACTATCGTAGGCTGGGATGAGTGCCAGAGCTGCTGGCACTACACTGGTGTCATAGCTAGTCACTGCCGACGGGCAGACTGGAGTACATGCTGCCAGCCTGTGCACACCACACCATCCAGCAAGAAGATTTGCAAAGTGAGGCACCCAGCCAACATGGGTGACCCCCTGGCTCCAGAGGAGAGACTGAGCTGCCACAGAGAGGCTGCCCTCAGGATCAAAGGACCCATGGACACCAGAACAGCGAACCAAGTATTGTTCCTGGTTGAGTGAGACACCAAATTAAACAAGTGTGAATGAACTGCCATTCAGCAGTGGATCCACCTGCATCACTCGCTGACCAGGCGCCACGGTACCAGAGATGTGAAACCTGTCCAGGTCATGTACTTGGTGCGCAGTGGCAGCACTATAGTGGATTTTTTTTTTTTTTGCAGTTAGAGCTGTTTTTCCCCCTTACCCCAAATATCCCACCTGACACCAACCACCCCAGCCCCGTCAACCCTGATTTTCCTCCAGGGCTTACCTTCCTGCAAAGCAGCATGACCTGGGTATTCATCCACTGCAGGGCTACTGGGTGGCTGGATGTCAGTGGCCGCTCAGTTCACCATTTTTTTTTCATTTTCTGTGTCCCCAAGGAGTGTGTGTGCAATGCTGCCCAGACAGCTCCACGCACACTTCTGTCTGTGGGACATCAGCAGCTGCCACTCCTCCCTGTCTGAATAGTCCTGGCTTCCTTACCTCCCAGCTGACATTAGGGGCCAGGCAAATGCTGGCACTGTAACCCTCCCTCCCCGGGAGAGGATAGCAGTCATCCAGATGCTCTACCCTCTCCTGCTTCAGTCGACCCCTGATGACCCAAGTCAGTATCTGAACCTGGGTCACCGGTGTGGTGCGAGGCATGGCATTCAGCGCCTCAACCCTCAGCGCCACTGGGCCAGCCCTTACACTAGTGAATTGTACGGAGTGCATCAGGCTCTGACCCACGATATAACACCCTCAACCACTGGCATATGTCGATCTGAGTGAAAAAAGGAATACGGGGTTGGGGGTGGTCATATGGATCCATATGTGTTTGCAGTACACAACCTTTTGCAATGGACCCCGACTCTTATCCAGGGTCAGGACTGAACCTGTTTGTACACTGCCAATGTGGAGAATAGACCATTGTGCCTGAATGTGGTTCTTGACATGTCAGTAAAGCATGACCACTGGTTATTCTACGGAGTTAGAGTGATTTATTCCTGTTGGAGCAGAGGTAAGAAAAGTACAGTTACCTAACTGCAGATCTGTGAGGGGATCTTGCACCAGGCCACACCTATGGAACTACAGCCACTAGGCACTAGGACTACACATAAACTTCTCTAGCTAGCAGTCTACAAGGGGGTCAACCAATCCTATAAGAGTGGATGGCTCCCGTGCTCTTCTCAGTTCTCTCGCCGGAGACCATAAGCTTTCTAGTCACATTAGAGGGAACCAAGGAGGGACAAAAGGTTCCACCAAAGGAAAGAATGGAGAAAGAGGTAGAGAGACAGGAAGACCTCCCAGGTTCAGGGGCAAGGAGGGAGGTACGGCATGGCCTGCTGCAAGAGATCCCCTTGCAGATCTACTGTTATGCCAAGTTCTTACGTAACTTTACTACCTGACTTCTGAGGTATCTCTTGCAGCAGGCCACACCTATAGAACAAGTCCCAAGCAGTTCTGACATCAAGAAATGCAGTCTGGGTGGAGGAAACCAAGAGCCTAAGAAAGTAGGCCCTGTAGAACAGCTAGGCTGAAATTGGCACTACGCCTATAGGCAACATCCAGACTGTAGTGCTTGGTAAAGGTGTGAACAGTACTCCAAGTGCAGTATCACAGATCACTGCAGCTGATACATTCCTCAAAAAGGCAGAAGAAGTGGCCATGCCTCTGGTGGAGTGGCCATGAACATGCCAGAAAGGTCCTTGCCATACTTCCTGTAGCAATAAGAGATACAGTTGGCCAATCATTTGGACAAGTACTGTTTTGAAACAGGAACGCCTTTTCCCCGAGGTTTGAAAGGAACAATTGTTTGGACTTCCTACAGTCCTTTGTATGATGGGTATAATAATGCAGGATTCTATGTGCATCTTAAGTATGAAGCAATGCTTCCCCTGGATTCCCATGTTCCGGGTAGCACACGGGAAGGTGGCTGGGTTGGTTTAAAGTGAACTCAGGCACCACATTAGGAAGAAACTTAGGGTTAGTATGCAAAGACACCCGGTCTTTGTGGAAAATCAAATAAGGCTGCTCTCACACACGAGTGTCTGTGGCTCTGAAATCCTTCTAGCAGAAGTAATGGCAACTAAAAATATTGCTTTCCACAACAGAAAGTGTAGCTCGCATGTCGCGGTTGGCTCAAAAGGAGCCAAAGTAAGCTTTTCTGACATAAAATTCAGGCCCCAGGGCGGGACTGGATTGCCAACAGGAGGCTTATGGTTAAGAATGCCTCTCAGAAATGTACGAGACATCTCGAGTTCTGCCACTGCATAGCCATTAATAGGCATATGGAAGGCAGAGATGGCAAACGTGCACTGTAAGAGAGGAGTAGTTCAGACCGGAGTCTGAAAGGACAGTAAGTACTCCAGAATCTGTTTTATTTATTTATTTATTTAGTTAGTTTTTGTTGACCAGGTAAGTGCACTAGACAAATCCTGCCTATTTTCAGGCACGACCCGGGGGAGGGGGAATACAGATGAATGCCAACTGACCTTTAACCAGATTAAGCTGTTGGTGGTATTTTTAGTGAATGAGGGACATTTGGCCAGGACACTGGGAAAAATTCCCTACTCTTTTCGATAAGTGCCATGGGATCTTTAACATCCACCTGAACTACCACCAATCCAGGCAGATGAGACCTCGGTTTAACATCTCATCCGAAAGACGGCACCTCAGAAGTGCAGCACCCCTCTTATGCTGCAGTACAGTGTCAGTACTGGGATATTAACCCAAGTGCCAGATGTGGGAACTGCACCCACAGCCCTCTGATCTCCTGACTTCAGAGGCGAGTGTGCTACCTACTGAGCCACTGACACCATTTAGTGAACAAGTGAAGGCATCCAGTTGCGTGAAGCAGCCCACAGCGCAAAATGCTTCCACTTCATAAAAAAATCCTCCAATGACTTACACTCAGCAGAAACAAAATGCACTGGTTCCTCCAGTTACCGTTAGTGCTTTATTGCAAAATATTCAGAACTGTGTTAACAGACATATGGACGTCCACTCCTTGCCCCGGCGTCCCCTGATGAAGGGTTTCATTACCTGAAGCACCGGGGCAAGGAATGGACATCCACACGTCTGTTAAGACAGTTTGTTCTGGATATTTTGCAATAAAGCTCTAAAGATGATTTGAGGAACCAGTGTGTTTTCTTTCTGCTGAATGCAAGTCTATTGGAGGACTGCTGGAGATTCTGGGCCTGCCAGCCCCAGCCTTGCACCACACCACCCCAGGTATTTGTAGTTGTTCTTTTGGAAATCACTTCATAGAAGAAGTGGTTCTAGTGGAAGGCTTCCTTACCACCACTGGGACATCAGCCACCCTGTGAGACACCCCGAATCGAGCTATGGCTATGCCCTCAGGAGCCAGGCATGAAGGTGCAGGGATTTGAGGTCCCGATGAACCAGGGTACCCTGGTTCTGGGAGAGCAAACCGGGGCAAGAGGAAGGAGTATTGGAGGTTCCACTGCCAGCTACTGCAGTAAAGGAAGTCGGATCGGATGAGGCCAGAAGGGGGCGATGATGATCATCATGGCCGCTTCCATCTGCAGCTTGATCAGAACCCTTTGAAGCAGGGGGAAGGGAGGAAATGCATACAGAAACCTCCCTTTCCAAGAAAGGGACAACACATCTCACCAGAAAATTCCAGGCCCTGGACCGAGCAAGCAAAAAAGTGGCAGTTTTGCGTTGAGTGGGGATGCAAAAAGGTCCAACTCTGGATGACCCCCACCTGTCAAACAGGTCTTCTACTACTGAGGTCAGCAGCTCCCACTCGTGCACCCTTGACTGTTACCAACTTAAGAGTGTCTGCCAGGACGTCTTTGGGCAGCCGGAACATGGACGAGCGTGAGTTCGAGACTGTGATCCAGAGCCCAATACAAGACTCTCACTGCCTCCCAGCAGAGGGGGTACAAGTGCATGTCCCCCTGTTTGTTGAGGCAGTGGACTACACTGATGTTGTAATTCTGCGCTAGCAGAAGACCTGGGGATAGCGGAGTCTGGAAGGCCTGCAGGTCATAGAGAATGGCACACTTCTCAGGACACTGATGTGGAAAGAGGATTCCAGATGGGACCAGGTCCCTTGAATTTGGTGGTGCCTGAGATGTGCCCCCCATCCCAGTCCCGAAGCATTGGTTGTGAGGATTTGCTGTGGAGAAGGAATGAGGAATGGAACCCCTCTTAACAAGTTGCTGGGTTCCATCCACCAAAGTAGAACTCTTCACTGGGGAGACCAGGACCTGCTGTTCCTGACTGCTGGTACGCTGGTCCCACTGGACCCTCAGTGTACACTGAGGAATCCTCATGTCCAGCCTGGCTAGGGGCACTGTGACTATGTCTGCAGCCATCAGACTCAGAAGCCGGAGAAAAACTCCAGCTGAGACAAAACAGCTATTGCAGAGTAGGCAGACTTGGGATATAAGGCAATCTGCCCAGTCCTGAGGCAGGAATGCCAAGCCCTGAGCAGTATCCAGGACTGCCCCTATGTATCAGAGGTGCTGACAGGGAGTCAGAACTGACTTGGGCAAACTGACTGTGATGCCCAGATCTTGTAAAAGACTGGTGCTGTGTTCCAGAGTCTGTAATAGGTGCTCCCTAGACTGGGCTTTGAGAAGTCAGTCATCCAGGTAGGGGAAGACATAAAGTCCCTCTCGCCGGACGGCCACTGCCACCACCGCCAGGCATTTAGTAAACAACCAAGGGGCCAAAGACAAGCCAAAGGGTAAGGCCCAGAATTGGAAATGAAATCTGACATACTGTCTGTGGGAGGCATGTACCTGGATGTGCAGGTAGGCATCCTTTATGACGAAGGAGCAAATCCAGTCTCCCTGGTGCAGAAGAGGCAGCAGGCCCTGAAGTGTTACCATATGAATTTTTTGTACTGGATAAACAGGTTTAGCTCCCGGAGGTCCAGAATAGGCCTGAGATCTCCTGTGCATCTTGGCACCAGGAAGAAGTGGGAACAGAACCCTCTGCCCTGTTGAGCCTCTGGGATGGGTTCTGTAGCCCTTTTTTGCAGTAAGGAGTGAATTTCCTCCCAGAGCACTGGAATGTGGGCTGGAGGGTAAGAGGACTGAACTGGAGGTTTTTCTGGAGGCCACTCTAGAAATTCCAGAGTGTGGCCACTTTCTATAGTCTGCAGTTCCCAGGCATCTCTGGTGATTTTCCTCCACTTGTCCAAGTGCAGGGAGAAGCAACCCCCTACCACCACACCTCCTGCCTTAAGGGAGGGGAGTGTTGAGCAAGGAGTCAGGCTGAACTGGCCAGGGGGATCCTTCCTCCTCTGGGTGATTCTCCTGTGGTGAAGGAGGGGGTGGACAGGGTAAGGGCTGCCTGGCTCTTAGCCTGGGGTTTGCTGGAGGGCTTGGGTCTACTGATAGACCGAGGAAAGGGCACTCGCGGACCCCTTTTTGACTGGTTAGTGGGGTACATCGAGTGGACCGACCATAGGGTGCGACTAGAGGCTTGCAATTGAGACAGTATGTCCTGCATATCTGAGCCAAATAGCTTGTAACCCCTAAAGGAGGCATACGAAATAGACAATTGAACATCCTGAGCAAAGCTGGACACCCTCAACTACGAGTGTCTATGAAGGCAAATGCCCGCCGCAGCAGCCCTAGCAGAGGCATCTACAGCGGTGTCGTAAGCAGCCCTAAGGAGGTGAGTGCGGACATCAAACCCCAGTTTAAGGGACTGCAGCAATTGCTGTTTGAGGAAACCCTCTTGGAAGGCCCGGGTAGAATCAAGGGCTTGGTCCCAGAGCTGGTTTTTGTACTGGACCATATGGACAATGTAATTCACCACCCTGATGGTCAGTGTGGAGGAGACAAAGCTCCTCTTGCCTATGTGATCCAGCTTCTGTGTCTCCTTATCCAGGGGCAAGGAACTGAGGTGTTTGGGCCTCTTGGTGTGGGCGTGGGCATCATTAATTACCACCAAATCTGCTTGAGCCCGATTGGTAAAGAAAGGCCTTCCTGCAGGCGCCTGGTAAAGTCTGTCCACCTTCCTCAGCACGGCGGGAATCAAACTGGGGCGATGCCATGCTGCCACATGGCATCTTCAAAAGGCTCAATTAAAGGTGGGATGCCCGGGTTTTGGAACAGACCCAGGACGCTGGAGGGCCAGCTGGGGAGAGAAGGCTCATGCGTCCGATGATTGCACGCCTTCTCGGGGGGCCGGCCCGGCGCTTACTGACTCCTGGCGGAGGCCTGGGGTACAGCATTGCTTTGGGTCACACTAAGAAGGGGCGTGGTGAACGTCAGTGAATGCCTGACGGTGGCATACCATGCCCCGGGAGAAAAAAATGGAAATCGTGCTCCATGGTTGACTGGATGACAGCCACCAGCTCCTGCTGCCACGAGACCCTGGGCAGCCTAATGACCACCCCAGTAGCACCCAGGCCAACTAGGAGTGTGCTGGCCTCCTCCACTGGTGCCTTCCCCCCTCAGAGGAGGGGGACCCATCCGGCGAAGGGTAATGCCGGGTTACCCGGGAGGCTGCATCTGTGGGGAGGTGATGGCTGTGTCAGGGCAGGGTGGCAAGTGAGGAGCATAGGCGGACCCAAAGAGGCTGACCAGAAGCTGAGAGGCTGCAGAAAAAAAAAAGGTGGGATGACCAAAGGAGGGGCATCCAGAGGCCTTTAGTAAGTGGCCATTCAACAACAAGCTGGATTTTGCTCCTTGGTGTCGAGGCACATGGCTGACTGTAACTGTCTCATGACCAAGACAAAGGCGGGATGGTTGGGGGGTGAGGGATATACCTCAGGGTCTCCTCACCGTCAAGACGATATCGTAGAGGAGGAGTTGCAAGAAGTCTCACCTCCACTGTTGCCCTCGTCACCCTCATCGGGAGGGATGAGGTCCTTCAGACCTCCCCCATCGTTCCCCAAGTCTTGAGGGAGGTGCGAGGGCCCAGAGGTTTGTGGCGTGGGCCATGGTCCTGCTGGAAATGCAGGGGGACGGTGCAGGGAGCAGCAAGAGTAGCCTGCATGAAATCCCATAAGGCTAAAAACAGAGTGGAAGTCCACCGCTACTGGCATCGGACCCATCGGTGTTGGGTGGGAAACACCACCACGGAGGCCAGCTGCACAGGCTGGGGTCTGTGGGGGACCTCCTTACTGTGGGTCCACGTCAGGAATGGTGACGGCAACCTAGGCTTGGGCTGGAGCGACTCCGGAGAAGAGAGGGAGGCTCCTGGCCCGAGACAATGACCAAAGAAACAGCGTTGTTGGCGGCAGGGGTTGTTGTTAACTGGCAACTGTCAACGCTGAACCAGTCGACGACAAGTCAGCAGAGCCACCTAGTGCCCCCAGAAAATAGGGACGTAAACAGCCGTTGCTGTGAAGTCGGTGAGACGCCAGAGCCCCTGGAACCAACCCGTCACCACAACATCGATGGTGGTGGTGGTGGTGGGAGAGCTGCCAACAGTATCCCTGCAGGGGAAAGGGCGTGCGAGGCAGAGGGGCCCACCCCCGTCGATGAAGATGACCCAGCCGTGATCGAGATGAGGAGGACCGGGTTCTATCCTTGGGAAGGTCCTAGTCCTGATGTTTATGCTTCCCCAAAAATTTGTCCCGGGCCTTGGTAGGCTGCAAGCCCACGGATATCGAGGGGGAAGCAGAGGAACTTCGAGCCTGAAGCGCCTTCTCCATCTGTGTGACCATCTGCTTTAGCATAAAAGCTTTGAGGGTCTGCTCTCAGTGCTTCCAGGTGGCCTGGTTGAAGCCACAGCAGATCTCGCAAGTCCGGGTGTTGTGCTTCAGACCTAGACAGCAGATGCAGACCTCAGGTTGTCCTCAGGGATCTTCTGCCCACAGGCACACTTTTTGAAGAGGTTCCAGGAGTTTGTTTTCGGCATAAACGGTATCAGGAAAATCACTTTATTGCTTAAGTGATGCACACTAGGGAGAGGGGGGAAAAGGTAATGTTTGATGAAGAAAAGTGGCGAAATGGTGGTCGACTGAAGCTGGCAGATCTCTGTGAAGTCTGACATGCGATGGTCAACGGCAGGAAAAGAACTGAGGAGGGCGCAGGGGTTGCCCACTCTTATGGGATTGGTCAACATCAGCATATGATGTCAGAGTGGGCAGCACCCTTGTAGACTGGTAGCTAGAAACGTTTCCATGCGGTCCTAGTGCCTGGCGGCTGTAGTTCCATAGGTGTGGCCTGCTGCAAGAGATGCCCACAAAGCCAGATCTGTACTTTCCCCATGGCTAATGACCTGGAGTGTGAAGTGATTGTGGCTATTGTTGTAGGGGGACCCCACAAGTGAGCATACCATCCTTACCCCTCGACACGGAGGGATTCCCTGGGCCATGCCCATCCTAGCTAGCACCCAGTGGAGCCAGAGGTGCAGAGTACCAGTTATAGGAGTACTCAGGAAAAGTGGTTTACACTGGTATTGCATTGACCTAGCTATTGGCAAGACCCATGGAATTCTGCGATACCCGTACTGCACTGACCTAGATACATGTACTGCATTGACTGTATACAGGCACCTAAACACTGTGGATGGACCGATAAGCCAAAACTTTCCATTTGTGGCATTAACTTGATCTCCTTGGTTTAACATTCTAATTTCCTCTCTCACCTTATATCATTTTACCATATGCTTGAACTGATAATCATGATGACTTGAAAACCATTATAAGTATTCTCACAAACCTCAGACTCTGAATCACTACACCACTTCTTGCATAGGGGTACCTCGCACTTGTGCTGCGTGAAGAATGGTTTTTAGTCGTATGCTCATTGAGCTAGGCTAGAGGGAACTTGGAAGGCACCTCTATCATGGCCCTGGGCTTGCGCCTAGTATCCCCATCTGCAGTATTTCACTTGACTGTGACACACTGGACGGTGTATGTTGCATGGGAGGAGTCAATGAGTTATGGGAGGAGTTGCCGAGTTATGACATTGGCTTACTGTTTATTTCCAGCTCCACCCAAATGACAGCCTGCAATGGGAAATGACCATCACGCAACTAAACTGCAAAGACTTGGAATTTTACAAAAATAATCTGCTTGGGGCTTGCAGTCTCCAAGACAATGCAGGTAGGGGGTCCAGACAAGTTTTGTTTTGCTTGAACTCCTTATCTTATGCAATCCCAGACAGTGCTGTTTTGAACCCAATCAGGCAGCCCTAAAACACTTCAAATATATGTATATTTTTAATGCACAGGAAATAGGACATCCGACCATTAACCCCAGCATGTTGGTTTCCTGTCAAGTTTGATCCCATGAGGTGATATGGAAGTGGGCATGAGAGGAAACCAACATCGGGGGTGAAAGGCCAGCAACCATATCTCCCGTAGTTCGAGAAATTTTCTAAGTATTTTAAGGGTTGTCTGATTGCTAAAGGAAGGAACAAAATGCAGCATGGACTGACAACCTGGTTGCCTTGTTGATGGAGGTGATAACTGATGAAGCAACTAAAGTGAAAGAGAGGCTTAGTCATCAAAATAGCTTCTCCCCCCACACACCACACACACACACACACTGAAGGAGATGCAGCATCTTGACTGGATTATTCTGGATGGATAAAGTTCAAATGCCCGTGAAGTGGGGAGTTAGTGTCAAGACTGGTTTACTAACCTATGGAGCCCTTACTTTACTTAATAAACGAGTACAGACATAGGACTGGATTTTCAAAGATTTGCGTAACAAGGGTGGTATGGCTGCGCTAACTGTGCCAAGACTGCTAGACCACACAAAGAAGGTGCTCTAACTT
This sequence comes from Neoceratodus forsteri, assembly GCA_016271365.2. NCBI lineage: Eukaryota > Metazoa > Chordata > Ceratodontiformes > Ceratodontidae > Neoceratodus > Neoceratodus forsteri. The sequence goes on along the minus strand of JADMNL010000027.1, from coordinate 286,356,486 downwards.
CTGCACGCAGTTACTGAAAGATGTGCTTCAAAAGACACCTACATCAGAATTCTGATGTATGCGTCATTTTTGTGCTACTGAGGGACTAAAGTGTCGTAAATGTGACAGAATGTTTGAAATCAGGCGCTAACATTCTGACGATTTATAAGCGATGCAGCCAGTAAAGAAATATTGATGAAGGTGCTATGGAAGACTTCTCAAAATCCACCCTTGGTGTTTAAAATCTTTAGTCGTCTCAATAGTTGGGGCATTGGCATGCCATGCCAGTGACTCAGTTTACGTTCGAGCCCTGGGTGCTGCACATCTGGTGGCAGTCAGCATAAGCATCGATGCAGACACTTCCACCTCGGGGGCGTGCTACCACACTATTTGCCTGCCCCCTGGTGGCCCATGAGGAGTCATGTGGAAATTGTGGGGTGTGTGGCAGCTGCTGATGTGATATGGGAAGGCTGACATATGAACATACGAACATGCAAGCAGATAAAGGCTTATGGTCTATCTGGTCTGCTCAGTTGTGCAGCTCCCCATGTATTTACAAAGAGAAACTGCCACCTTCCCAGTTTCCCTTTTGACCTCCCTCATCTTACCCCTCTCCCTCCACTGCCCCCCCTTTCTATTTGCAACATTTCACACTGTCCAACCCACTTTGAAGCTGCCCACCGCTTTAAAGAAATCACCTCTTGTGCCCATTACACTTGGCCACCACCCTCTTGGTGAACATGTTCCTCTATCTCCCTCCTGAAGCTCCCCCCCCCACCAGCTTTAGGTTGTGTCCCCTAGTTGTCTTGTTCCCACTAAGGCTGAATTAGCTCTCAGTGCTCATCCCATTAATACCCTTAAGATACTTGAAGGTCTCAGTCATGTCTCCCCTCTCCCGTCTTTCCTCAAGAGATTACATGTTGAGCTCCTCGAGTCTCTCCCCATAGGTGTTGCCCTGCTGGTCCTGGATCTTCTTGGTTGCTCTTCTCTGGACCATCTCCAGCAAGTTATCCTTCTTAAGATGCGGGCACCAAAACTGCACACTGCACTCCAGGTGTGGTCATACTAGTGACCTGTACAGCAGCAGAATGACATCCGCCTTCCTGGTGGTAATTCCCCTTGCTACACAGCCCACCATCCGACTTGCTTTGGCTGCTGCTCTCTTGCAGTGTGCAGAGTGTTTCAAGTCACTTGTGATTATTACTCCCAGGTTCTTTTCTCCCTCTGAACTGGTTACCTGCACTCTGCCCAACCAGTGTCTGGTCCCCGGATTCTTCGCCCCAAAGTGAGCAACTTTACACTTGTTAGCGTTGAACCTCGGCTGCCAAATGCCAAACCACTTCTCTAGTCTAGCCAGGTCCTCCCAGAGTTCCTGTCCTCCCTCCTCCATGTCCACCCTCCCACAAAGCTTGGTGTCATCTGCGAATAGGTAGATTTTACCTTTGATCCCGTCTGTGATATCACTTATGAAGATGTCAACACTGGACTGAGCACTGAGCTCTGTGGGACCCCACTAGTGACAGACCTTGCTTCTGAGATTTCTCCTACCACCCTTTGGCTTCTATCCTGTAACCAGCTTCTGACCCATCCCGCAAGCTTCACTCCCACTCCTAGGTCCTCCAGCTTCCTGACTAGTTTCCTTTGAGGCACTGAGTCAAAGGTCTTGCTGAAGTCCAGATACAGGACATCAACCACCTGACCTTTGTCCACTGTCTTACTGACCCAATCAAATAAGTCAACTAGGTTAGTTTGGCAGGACCTCCCTGACGCAAACTCATGCTGCCTGTCATCCTGGAGCCCATCTTCCTCCAGAAAGCCGATCAGTCTCTTTCAGGATGGTCTTCATCAGCTTACTCACTACTGAGGTCAGGCTGACTGGTCTGTAGTTCCCTGGTTCATCCCTTGGCCCACTTTTATGGCACGCACCAGTCCTGGGGCACTTTTCTGTCTCATGAAGAGGCTTCCGGATGTGCAGCTGAATGTCAGGCGATGGGAGGGTCAGGTGGGCCTCGTTCCAGACCACGTCTGGCTAGTCAGCTAAGCTTCTGCTACAGGTCAGGCCCCGGTGGGAGGAGAGATTGAGCAAGACAGGGAAAAATGGGAGGAACACTGGCAGATCACATTGCCACACTCCCCTGACTTATTGTGGTGATCTGACCCCCAGGACCTCTGTTCCCCTACCCCTGGGACTTAATGGCTACCAGCCTGCTGCACTTGTCTTACTAGCTGTCCCTACCTGGAGAAGAAAGTCTAGGTCAGGCAGGGACTGGGGATACCTAGGGCCACTTACGTCCATTTTACAGGTGTGGAAGGACTTATGGAATGGTTAAATTGAGAACTTAGCTCTACAACGTAACTAGGAGCAACTATCAGGTAAAAAAGCTTACCACATTCATAGAAATAGACAGTCTCAGTAGAAAAAAAAACACTGGCCCTCCCAGTCTGCCCTGTTATACCCTATGTTATGCTGGGACCTAGTGTCTGCACAAGGTTTATTCAAGTTTGTTATGCTTAGGAGATAAAGTGTGCTTTCTTACTCCTCACCCCTTTCCCATATAATTTAAGTTTTGGAGACATTTTTATTTGGCTCAGCAATGCTGAGGGAGACTCAGTGGGGGGGGGGGGGAGTGCAGCGACTGAAACCAGCAATAGCCTTCTTCACAGCGTCCTGTGGCAGGTGACTGAAGCAGTGTGGGGGCTAATGAGAGCCGAGTGTATGTCAATAAGCCATTAGCCTCACAGTCGATAATACTATCCATGACACACAAACACTAGACAACGGACTTTATCCAAAATCAATGTTGTATTTGTTTTCATTGATCTGCAAGAAAGCTGACATGTTTAACTATAGAGGACTGGGGTGGGGGGTATGGGAACCAAGAAAAATAGTAACTGATGTTTTAATTAACTAGAGTCAAAGCCAAATACACAATATACTGTACCTTATAGGGGTGCGGTCACACCCCTATAGTAGTTAGGGTTAAATCTTCACTTCTATGTTAAACTGAAGATTTTGCACTTTAATAACTTTACAACCATTCAGGTGATTCACATTACATTTGGCATGCGCCATCAGGGACCAAAGATCTCTTGATGTGGCAAGTTTCATTCAGGTTGGATATGCGGGTGCAGAGATATGGAGTGTAAAATAATGTGTAAATTACAATTTTTTTCAAATTCTTTGTCACTGCATTGCGCAAAAACAGCGTGGAATTTTGGTCTGAAATTTTTAGGGTATATTGGTCTTGGGTCACAGTGGTGCCCTTTGAAGGTTTGGTGAAAAAATATTAATCTGTTAAAAAGTTATTAAATTTCAAAGTTTACCATTAGATGTCCACCTCGAAAAAGGATTCATCGCTAATGCGGAATCTTTTTTCATGCCACCGCCATCTTGTTTTCAGTTAGTGGTGGCAACAAAATTAAATTAAAAAACTACAGTGCTTTAGGAAACACCAACAGTTGTGTTTACCTAATCAGGGCCCTTAGAATCGGATTCTAGGGTTAGTTTTGATTAGTAACTTAGAAATGTGTTTTTTAGTCATGGGAAAATCCTTTTTGCAAACTGCGGAAAAGTTTGGCTTAAACAGGATCCTTTCTGCAATTTATAAAATGATTTTCTTTTACCGCGAATTAAAAGGATTTGTGCAACAGGATCCTTTTTTCATAATTTGCAAAAGGATTTTCTTTACATTAAGTTGTAAAAGAAACCGCGGAAAAGGATTCTTTTTCGTAATTTGTGAAAAAATCATTTTTATATAGCTGTTTCTTTGTCACTTCATAGCAAGCAAATGGTTTTGAATTGTGGGCTGAAATGTTCAGGGTGCAAAGACCTTGCTCCACAGATGTGCCTTTTTCTGGTTTAGCGAAAATACGTCACTTTGCTGTGGAGTTCTGCAGGTTTAAATTTTGCTTCATTTCCCACAGGATAACATTTTAATGGGAGGAGTAGACAGTCGTTTCTTTGTCACTGTGCTGTGTACAGATGGTTTTAAATTTTGGTCTGAAATTTTCAGGGTACAAAGGACTTGTGCCACCGATGAGCCTTTTGCTGGTTTCATGAAAATATATTAATTTGTTGCCCAGTGAGACAACTTTCAAATTTTGCTGTCTTTTTTATAAGATAAAATTGCAATATGAGGTTTTTTTTGGTGTTAGACAGTATGGGATGGGAGCGCAACAGGCAATTAAGGATACTGCTACTCTATCTGAAAAATTATGTATGTATGGGATACCATTATGGACTGATGAGAGCGCAGGGCCCTCTCCCATAAGCAAATAAGGACACGATTATACTTTCACAAAAAGTAAGGAAATTCTTTTCAAAAAACTTCACTGATGCATCAGTTAGGATTCCAGCAAGTACAAAAGGTTGGAAATGTGGTCCCAACCCTAACACCCCACCCCCACCCTATATGCACCAAGAGGTGTCGGGGTGTGTCTTGGGGTTTGTCAGCCCTAATGTTCACCCCCATTCTCCTATACTGTACCCATATCATCTTATTTACTCATGGAATGGGATGAGCGTTAGAAATGACAACTCTAAGGCACACCCCCCTCAAATGCCTCTTGGTGCATGCAGGGTGAGGTGTTAGGGTTGGGAACCCTAACACCACATTTCCAAACGTTTGTCGCTGGAACCCTAACTGATGCATTAACAAAGTTTTTGCTAAGAATTTCCTTACTTTTTGTGAAAGTATAATTGTAGCCTTATTTGCTTATGGGAGCACAGGGCCCTGCACTCCCATACACACACACAGGCACATGTAAAACACATATGCTGCAGAAGAACAGGTTACTCACCTGTAACAGTAGTTCTAGGAGTGGTATATGTTGTTCATTCACACTCTCTGGCATGTCCATTTCCCCTTTAAATTCACCGGAAAGTCTTCAAGCTGGCTCCTCCCACCCACCCGGGTGGTAAATACCGTGGCTCCGCCCCATGATGCCAGATCTTAGCCCGTTGAAGAAGTGGGTGACTCAAAGCCAGGGAAGGTTTGGAGGAAAGGCAGGGATGAATAACATATACCACTCCTAGAACTACTGTTGTACAGGTGAGTAACCTGTTCTTCTAGAAGCGTGGATATGTTGTTCATCCACACACTCTGGCAGACTCCAAGCAGTTTTCTGGGAGGAGGGAGGCAAGACGCACACCCCCTATTTAGGGAACAGAGATTGGAGAACCGAGGCCCCAAAACCAGTATCCTGGCGTGACTCAAGGTCGATGTGGTAGTGGGTAATGAAGGTGTTTGCTGACTTCCAGGTAGCAGCCCGATAGATCTCCTGGATAGGGATGTCCCTGGAAGCAGCCACCGATGCAGCCGTACGGCAGATAGTATGAGCTCTTAGCCTTCTGGGAGGCTCCTTGCCCGCCAACTCATAGCACAGACCTATGCATGATGTAATCCACTTAGCAATAGTCCGCTTCGCTGCAGATCTGCCAGAAAAGGCTTCAGCACAGGTGACAAACAGCTGGCGAACCTCTCCCCGAATATCCGCCATCCTTTCCTTATAATAGGAGACAGCACATCTGAGGTCCAGAGTATGGAGCCTGTACTTGGCGTCCGAGGTGTAGTTAGGGTAGTATACCGGCACAGTCAGCACCTGGTTAAGGTGAAACTCTGACACCACCTTCTGAAGGAATTTCGGGTGGGGGCGCAGGACAACTTTGTCCCTGTGAAAGACCAGATAAGGGGAGTCCACCGAAAGCGCCTGGAGCTCCCCTGTCCTTCTGGCTGACGTAATAGCCACCAGGAAGGCCGTCCTCCACAAGTGTGAGAGCTCACATTTGTGCATGGGTTCGAATAGCTTGCCCATGAGCTTTGCCAAAACCAGCAAGAGATCCCACGGAGGTGGAACTTCACGCACCAGAGGGGTATGTGATCCAGGCCTTTGAAAAAGTGCCCGACCACTGTCTCCTGTGCCAATGTCGGCTGACCGGCCTGCGCTCGGTAAGCAGAAATGGCTGCCAGGTGCACCCGAAGGGTCGATGACCGTAGACCCCCTTTGGAGAGAGACCAAAAGTAGTCTAGAATGTCAGCCATAGAGCAGGATAAGGGGTCCAGACTCTTATCCTGACACCAAATGGAAAACCTTTTCCATTTGAAGGCATAACATTTCCTGGTCGATTCCTTACGAGAAGCCTCCACTACAGTGTAGACATCCTCGGAAAGACCCAGAGCCTGGAACTCTAGCTGCTCAGGTACCAGGTTGTGAGATGCAGGGATTGAAGGTCCAGATGGAATACCGTCCCCTGGTTCAATGACATCAGGTCAGGGTGTGTACAAAGCCGCTCCGGGGCCCTGCAGCTGAGGCTGAGGAGATCTGGATACCAGAACTGGCAGGGCCAGTCTGGGGCTACCAGAATTACCTTCGCCTTGTCCCTCCTCACCTTGAGTAGCACCTTGTGGATCAAGGGAAATGGAGGGAAGGCATAGAGGAGGCCTGGGGTCCATGGCCTCGAGAAGGCATCCCCCTGCAGCGAGCCCTCCTGAGGGGGGCGGGCATGGTACAGTCTCAGATTGGTGTTCTCCCTGGAGGCAAACAGGTCCACCAACGGTCTGCCCCAACGGGAGAACCGATTGTAAGCTACCTCTGGATGGAGAGACCACTCGTGGGATGTCTGGCCTAAGCGGCTGAGAGCAACCGCCAGCTGGTTCGAGACTCCTGCCACATGGATGGCAAGGAGATCCGCCTCAAACCAGTTGACGAGGGTCCAGATCCGGAGCGCTTCCTTGCACAGCAGATGGGAGTGTGTGCCGCCCTGTTTGTTGAGGTAGTACATGGCTGTGGTACTGTCCGTCTGGACTTGAACCACTTGACCCTGGAGCTGAGGGGCGAAAGCCGACAGCGTCAGTCTGACTGCTCTGAGCTCTAACAGGTTGATGTGGCATCGGGACTCCTTGGGGGTCCAGAACCCGTGGGCCCTGTGGTCCCCCATGTGGGCTCCCCAGCCCACGAGAGAGGCATCAGTCGTCAGGATGACCATTGGCTCGAGGCGGACAAACAGGATTCCTTCCTGCAATCGGTCCGGGACAGTCCATCATTGGAGAGCATCCCACATCTTCTGGGTTACAGTGATCAGCTGGTCGAAGTGACCACATCGTTGAGTCCACTGGGCGGCCAGCTCCCATTTGAGGGGGCGCATGTGCCACCTGGCCCAATGGACCACCGAGGTGCATGCCGCTATATAACCCAGAAGGCGCAGAAAGTCCCGGGCAGGGCGCAAGTGCCCAACCAGAAATGATTGGGCAAAGGAGGCGAGGACCTCTGCCCTGTCCGCCGGGAGCCAGGCTCTGGCTTGACGAGAGTCGAGCTCTGCCCCGATAAAGCCCATCACCTGAGAGGGCACGAGTTCCGATTTGGCCTCGTTGATCAGGAGGCCTAGATGGGAGCAGGTTCGGAGGGCCAGATCCCTGGATCTCTCCACCTCCTGAAGGGAGGAACCCGCCAGGAGCCAATCGTCGAGATAGGGGTAGATTCATACTCCTCGACGCTGAAGATGGGTCACCACTGCAATGCACTTGGTGAAGACCCGAGGGGCCGATGACAGGCCGAATGGCATGGCTCAGAACTCGTACAGGGTCCCTTCAACCCTGAAGTGGAGGAACCGCTGGCAGGACAGATGGATTGGGACATGAAAGAAAGTGTCCTGTAGATCCTGTGACCAGAACCACGTTTTGCTCCAGGGATGGTATGATCTGGTTCAGAGTTACCATCCGGAAGATGCAAGACCTGAGATATTGATTCAGGTCGTGGAGATCTAGGATGGGGCGCCAACCCCCCGTCCGCTTGGGCACCAGGAAGTACCTGGACATGAAGCCTGGATCTGTAGGAGGATCCGGCACTGGAGCTACCGCCTCCTTACGGAGGAGCTGAGCAATGTCGTCCCGAAGAGCCGACTGAGTGCGAGCTGAGATCCTTTCCTCCAGAGGGGCGCGGGCTCGGCTGGGAGGGTACTGCTCGAATTCTACAGGCAGTCCCTGGCCAACCACTTCCAGAACCCACCTGTCCAAAGTGATACCGGACCAAGCAGAAAGAAAGTGGTGGAGCCGGCCCCCCACGGGAGGACCCAGAGCTGGCGTGACGGGTGTAGGGGTGGCAACCCCTGAGCCGTCACTGAGCAGGCTTAGAGGAAGAGGAGGCTCCTGGACTGGCACCTTGGCCTCCTCTACGGGGCTGTTGAGGACCCTGCTTGGGCCTGGGGTGCCAAGCTTGAGCCTGCTGCTGCTGCTGACCTCCTTGACAGGATGGCTGTCTAACCACAGGGGAAGAGTGCCGAAGGGCTTCTTTGCTTCTGCTGGTTCTTGCCCAAAGAACCCTTTGCAGAGGTAGCATCCAAGGTGGCACTGGACTGCTCTATATGCTGGAGGTGACCTACCACTCCTGGACCGACGAGGTCAGTGCCGAGGAAGGGCATGTCAGCTAACTTATGCCGAGTATCCGCTGGAAAGGAGGATAACCTCAGCTAGGCCCTTCGGCGAGTAGCCACTGTGGCTGCTAAGGTGCGGGCACAGGAATCTCCAATGTCCAGGGCCGTCTGGAGTTGCTGTTTGGCAACAGCACGGCCCTGCTTTACCGTGATCTGCATGTCCGCTGGGAGATGAGGGAGGATTCATCTAGCGGCCCCAAGAGGGCGTGAGAGAAGCGTGCCATAATCACAGCCGAGTTGGCTCGACGGGCGTCGATGAGGCTGCATAAAACCTTCCGGCAGAATGGTCCATATCTTGGACTCCTTGTCCGGAGGGCGGTCAGTGTCAGCTGAGCTATCCATGCGTCTAAACACAGAAGCAGTCACAAGGCTCTCGGCCAAGGGATGCTCTGTGAAACCCACCAGGGACCCCATGGGTACCGTATACAAGCGGGCCATGCGGGCAGATGGAGCTGGGCAGGAGGCAGGGCATTGCCAGAGCTCAAGGGCCAGGCCAACAATGGCTTTGGTCACTGGAAAGGCCTCCGTCAGGGTATCCCCCCCCTCCTTGAGCATATCCGTGAGGGGATACTCCGCCTTCTTTTGGATAGGCTCCTAGGGCATTCTGGTCAATTCTGAAATGAGGTGGAGGATGCCCTGAAAAGAGAAAGGACCTTCCTCCAAGCCTGCCACTGATAACTCGTCATCCCCCGGATGCGAGTGCAAACCAGTGGCATCCGAGTCCGAAGAATTGGGATATAAGGCTCCCACCTATGCCTCCCTCGATACGTCGAGGGCAATCGGGGACCACCGAAATGGACAAACGACGGGGGAGGCCGGTGTCTGTCCTATCCTCTTTCGAGGGAGCCCCTTCCTGAGGCTGCTTAGGCGGTGGTTCCACCAAAATCAGTGGGGAGACCGAAACAGGCCGAGCTGGAATGCATGCCGGCCCTATGGGTGGAGGAACCGGGATCTTCGGTTCCGGAGGAGTCGGCCTAAGAGGCTGAGACCAAGTAGGCTGGTGTTGCCGGCGGAGCCGGCTTCGGACCGGTCAGAATCTGCTGCTACATGAGATCCCTGATAACGCCGACGGAGCTTGTTGAAGTCTCTCCTCATCCGAGGAGGATGAGGATCGGTGGCGCTGTCTCTTCCTAGAGTGCTTGTGACCGTTCTTCGGTTTTTCAACCGAAGGGGTCCTGGTCCTTGATCGAGACTGACGGGGTCGGCTGGTTCGATCGGGATAAGCCGAGGAGAACCGAGGTTCTGGCACCTTTCCCTCGATTGGGATACCTGAGGGCTGGGTCTCCTCGTCGGGGAAGGAAAGGATAGGTGTCCTTTCCACGGAGTCGGCGACAATGGCTTGATCGGGTCAAGAGAAATCTCAGCCGGTTCAGCCGTGTCCTCGGCCTCAGTGCCTTGGCCTGATGGAAGGTCCGAGAAGCCGGCGGCCGAGGAAGCGATCTCGGCTGAGGTTGAGACCGCAAGGTCCTGAGAATCGGATCACTCTCGGTCCCAGGAACGTCTTCTTTGGGCAGAAGAAGATTTAGGGTCTTTGTCCCTTTTCCTAGGGCGGGAGGAGTGCGAGCTTGAGGGCGCCACCACTGGCGGAGGAGAGACTGGCACAGCTCCCAAAGGACCCAGTGAAGGTAGAAACCTGGTTAGCATTACAAAAATCTTCGGCTGGTCAAGCTTGAGCTGCTTCTCTTCAAACCGCCATCTGGTCGAGCTGTTTCGCGATCTCAAGGCCACGGAAACCGCTCTACCTGGCCTCCTTCGATTTCACCAGTGGATTGCGGTCTGGTCTCCCAGTTTTAGGCGCGCCTTGCGGTCGTCCAGGACGTTGGGATGGAAGGCCAGACAGATGGTGCAAGAAGTGGTGTCATGCACGACACCCAAGCAGTAGACATACGAGAGGTGGGGATCGGTGAGCAACATTTTCTGTCTGCAGGGACAACGGCAAAATCCGGGGGACGACTTGTCCTCCCTGTCCGATGCGCTCGGATCGGTATCGTAAACTCTGATGAGTTTTAAAGAAAGCGATTGCAGTGAAAAACGTTGTTGAGAATCCAGGGCCTACGAACTGCAGAAGTAGCACGAGGGAACCTGAATCTTCCAGCGGAAAGGAAGATCTGGCGTCATGGGGCGGAGCCGAGGTATTTACCACCCGGGTGGGTGGGAGGAGCCAGCTTGAAGACTTTCTGGTGAATTTAAAGGGGTAAGGGACATGCCAGAGAGTGTGGATGAACAACATATCCATGCTCCTAGAAAGGTTGATTTAACACAGTAAGGAAAATGTGACTCCACTGACATATGGATGGATGAAACGAAACGAAGGACAAAAATCAAAACCATGTAAACTATAGAGCAGGCTGTATTGCATTTAGTGGGTTTGTGGATTTCTTGCAGTAACAGATATAATATATCAAGAATTCACTTTTTTTAATGCAACCATTAGGTGTTATTTTTGCATTCCTAAAACTGAATTTGTTTTTGTACAGAAACACTGCAAGATTAGCACAGGGTCCAAGGAGCACTGCCCCTGCCCCCTCAAGATTCTGAATTCTGCCTGGTGTTGCATGCACGTGTCCCTTCTGCCCATTCTGTGGTATGAAACATAACCAGAAAAAAAAAAAAAAAAATCAAACTCCTTGACGATCTCAGAGTCCTCGTTTTTTTTTTTTTTATCTTTTGATGTACAACATAGTAATAGTAGTTTTAAAAAACAGGAGCGTCTTCTCAAGGTTTTTTCCTGTGGCTTTCAAGTCACGTCCCTCCACTCTCTCCATCCCAACTGAATTTCAAACACACGAACAGCATATGGGCAACAACCATAGCCAATAACCATTGAGTAGTACTACAGACCATCGTAAAGTCTACTTATGTAAAGAATTTAATATTGGTGTACATTTATGAATATTAACAGAATATTTACAATTCTCTTCCTCACTTTTTTTTTTTTTTTTAGAAACCAGAAAGAACCTTTTTAAAATGTTCTGCATATCTTCATAAGGCAAAAAACATCAAATGTAGGCTTTGTACATAATTATTATACAGTCGCAAGCTTCGGTTCTCAAGTACCAAGAAAAGTTAAGTAAGGATTTGGCCTCAGAATTGAACCTCACAGTGAACTGCAACAAAAGTATCTCCGTAAATAATACTTTAATAAACCCTGGATAATACCTGAAGCTGAGGCCACTTGATTGCTGCTAAAAACAGAAAACCATCCAAAAACAAAAGGCCAGCAAATATAAGCAAAAAGAAAAAAAAAAAGAACAATTAAAAAATTACAAATTCATAAAAATTGCATTTTCTCATCCTGGGAAAAAAATGTACAAACTTCATTTTTTTTTTTCATAATCAGTCTTACACAGAAGCCTAGGTATTTCTAATTGATAATTATATATTAAATTCCAATTACAAGTTGCTTTCCGGTATGAAAGTTGATCATTCTTGTAATCTCCCTTCCCCCTGCCTTGTACCCCACTGAGCTGTGCTTCAGTTCTACAAATTTACAGCCACTTGAATTTTTAAGCAGTGCATGTTTTGTCTACGCAGCAGTCTCAAGTTCTGTGGCAAGACCTATCGTGCCTCCACTTCTTTGGGATTGCGAGAGGGGGAGTAGTCCCTAGACTCTGAGTTTGTGAGTGGGGTAGTCCTGCGTGGGGAGGTTGGCCTAGTGCTGCTCGCTGGTACCAAAGGAGGAGGGGCACTCAGAGCTGCAGTGGGCGGGGTCCTGTTTAAAATCCCATTGTGCATTGCAGTGGGGGAGTTCAATCTTGCGTAATGCATCCCACTTAAAGGAGACATAAAGGGAGGCACATGCGTCAGATGACTGTCAATGGTGGCTGAATGCAGATGCTGCATCCTGGCACGGTCAAGTTCCTCCCGCAGGTGCAAGCGCTCCCGTTCCAATATCTGTGGCATACGCTCGTGCTCACGGCGGGCCTCAAGAATGGCTTCATGATTATAGTCATGGGGCTCCCTATCTCGGTAAGCCCGTTCGTGCTCGTAAAACCCAGCTGCAGCAGGGAATCTGTTCATGGCATCCGCTCGCAACTGGAAGTCCATTCGACGGTGGAGGTCCAAGTTCCGATAGGGATCCCGTAGGGAATCTCTCACTGGGTCCCATGTAAATCCAGGATGGGGTAGTCGTTCCCTTCCAACCAGCGGACTGATATTCATCAGAGGTCCCACCATTCTGGCACGCTCTAGGTTACTCAGCTGGCTGACGCTGGCAGTTGAGAAGGGCATACCAGTCATAGAGTGAGGCACTGAATGTCCATGTAAAGATGGAGCTGGGGCATGGTCAGCACTTCGGGGATGCTGTGAAGACTCGGATCCCACCAACACGACATCGCTGTCCTCTTTGCGCTCTTCTTTGACCTTCACATCATTCTTTATTTTTTGGTGATCGCTCAGCAGTTCTGGCTTCCTCTCACCTTCTTTGCTTTCCGAATTGTTGAGTTTTAAACTGCCACTCAGTATAGGCTTGCCATATGGAGAAGCAGATCTGATGATTGGCTTTAAGTTGTCTTCTGAAGGTCTTCTTTCATGGCTTGGAATTTCCTTCACAGGGGAGCGACTCTCTTTGATTTTGTGCTCCATTGGGGTGGTTGCTCTCAGACGCTCGGGGTGCTCCCTCTCCAGTTCTTTGGATCGTTCCCGGTCGCCACCACTTATCTGCCTCACTGGCTCACTGGAGTTTTGGCTATTGCTGCGGATCAGGTTACTAATTTGATGAGTCATGGGAGCAGAGGCTGGTGAAGATCGATTGGAATGTCGGTTTTTATCCATGCTATCCCTGCACAAAATGGAAACAATACATTAATATCTTTTCTTACGGGGAGCTAAATACCACGCCTCAGCATTTCACTTTGCCTTGACAATCAGTTTCATTCAACTTTTTTTTATCCACCTCCCCGTGATACTCCACCCAGACAACAGGAGGCACCGAGGCAGCACTCTTCTTCCAGCTGGGAGGGAGGGCAAGTGGCTGCCTCCACAGCAGATAGCAATGCTACTCCCTTTTTCAGGCAGCAGGGGGCACATGAATTCTAAATAGTCCATGTTCCCTTCCCAAAGCCAAGTGCCCCATCCCCAGCGTAGGATTCTGGACTTAGTGCTTTTCTTGCGGCAGCAAAACACAGTGCCACCATGCCTCTTGGCTGTCTCCCTCCCCACCCCACCCCCATTTTTAGTGGCACCTAAGCTTCCCGGAAGGATCATCCTGCCCTCTCTCTCCAGCGAGCCATAGTCTTGATGGGATGACATTTCTACTTATCCCTTCGTCCTGATCACTAACCATTTCCCACTTTATCCCCCGGTCCCCCTCCCATCATACAAGACCCCATGCGGAACCTTGCACATTCTCAGTGGTATTAATCTGCTCTACATCTCGTGTCCACAACCAGCACTGTATTGCACCTGTACTGTACTTTACTGTCCCTGTAACTTTTATTTTGGGTTGTGCTTGTCCACATGCCTGAATACTGCGGCTGTTCAATGGGAATATTTTTAATTACCCTTGCATCTTACTGCATTTGTATTTACTCTGGCACCTTTTGTACTGTATACTCCATGGTATACCCCCAGGATGCATCAGGAAACAAGCCCAGTATGTCTTTCCTGATAAACTTCTAAAATAAATAAATATGAGAGGCAATGGCTCCCCGCTGTGATGTCCATGCCCCTCTGAATTCACTAATGGGGGAGGGTGGGGTGCGCGATCATTAATCTAATCCTTCTCTTACTCCTGATTACCTCTGGAATGGAGCCTGAAGCCTGGTGCAGAAGTCCTGAGGTCACCCATGTGGCAGTATGAAGCACTGACGCTACGCCATCAGACTGACCCCTCCTTCAGCTTTTTATTTATTGCTGTAATTTAGTCTTTGGTCTTTTTTTTCAGTCTAGTAATAATCCACCTGCCTGCCTTGGCTGGCCCTTCCTCCGGACATTCCCCCCAGCCCAATCACCCACCATCCCAGGACTTATCCTGTAGTTCCCCTATGACTTATTCCTCATGGAGAAGCTGGAAGGGCTGGTCAGTCTCCGCCAGAGCAAGATTCAGTGTATGAGGTGCCTGGGTGGTGGAGCCGAGCCTGTGGGGGACCACCCCTCATGCTGCTGCAACCGAGGATTTTTTCCTCCATTTTTGTTTTGCACACTTGGGTCATCCAGCGTTCAATGACACAACCATATCTGTCAGCGTCCCTCCCCTTGCTTGAGCCCCTCAAATGCCACAACACACAGCCTCTGCTAGGTGTTCAGGTACACTGCAAGAGGCCAGTCTGCCCACTCAAGGGAGGACAGCAGTTCATCCTCGCTCCCCTGGTGACTCAAATTCATTCAAGAACCCAGGCAGCCGGCGTAGTGGGCAGGAGCATTATTGCTGCGTTAGTGGGCCAAATGTTGTTATTCACTCTTTATCCCATCCCCTGTTGCCGATTACCTCAGACTGGACCCCGATCTCCCACTCCAACCCTGAACTTCCAGGGCAGAAGAGACTGCCACCCTCCTGATGTGTGCCCTTATCCCCCCCACCGACTCACCCTGGATCCATCATGGAGGTAGGGGCTTTGTTGGGGGTGATAACCAGGCTCCTAAACAACCTTGCTGAGGGACAGCCAGACCCCTCCCACTTTAAAGTAAGTGCACCCCCATCCTCAAAACTTCTCTGACACAGGGCTGGTGGTCGGGATCAGGCCCGACAAATGCTATTAGACCAGCGTCAGAATTTAAATTGGTATTAAAATTAAATCCATCAGTATGCTTAAAACTCAGATCGGCACCTTACTTTGTATCTTAATACCACCACATAGACTACTCTTAAGGTTGTAAGAGTGATCTCACGGGCATTCTTACGGTATTAGAACTGCAAAGCAAAGGTGAGTGGTCGTGATACCCTAGGACTGTATGTAACACCACTCTTACAACCCTAAGCATGGTCTCGGTGGCAATATTAATATGTGATTGATTAAGCGTGTTCAATAATATATTAATCTTTTTTTAAACGTTACCCAACTGTGCCCATTTCCAGGGCAGCTGCATGTGAAACACTCTTCACAAAATAACAGTGTCTCACGCGCAGTGGAAAGGAGCGCTCCCTTGATCTATAATCTTCAACATAATGTTCCAGCTATTACAATTTACCAGCATTTCAGTTATCTTTTCCAGGGTTTTGAACATATCTTGGTAGTCCATCCAACAAATCTGCACAAAAAAAGACTGCCCCGGTAGCCAAACAGCAAACACATTTGCCTTTTTTTTGTTTCAAATATTTTATTTCATTTTTACAGAGAGATGAATATATTTTTTTATTCTTTGATAACCAGGTAAGGCCTACTAGGCACAATGCCTGTTTTCAGGGGTGAGCCAGGAGCACTGGGGAGGTTAAGTGATTTGCTCAGGGTCACACAGTAAGCAAGTGAAGGCTATGAGACTCGAACTCAGGTCTGCTGTTGTGCATAATAAAGGCAACAAAAGTCTTGAAATTAATACAGGATTCATAATGAACAAAAGTATAGAAAGTGTATACACTAATAACTTATGAGGACAGGAAGTCCTTGAAATTAGCAAATGACATTTCCATCCCCTATGGCTCATTGCTGAAAATTCTATCAAGCAATGGTGGGGGGGGACAGAGAGCTGATAAACTCCAAAGTACTGAATTCTAAGAGGCACCTGCCTTCCGATCGGGGGATCGCAGCTTTAATCCTGAGCATGCGTTCCTAACTGGAAGTGGCAAGAGCTGGATGAGGCTGTCCCCCGATACTCTCTGTGTTCTGGAGTTGGGGGGGGGGGGTTCCCTACACTCCCTGTGCAATGGCTGCCCCCCCCACCCCGTGACTCAGGGGGGATGGTAAGCCATTCCATAAGGACCATACCTACTTCCACTTTTCATTCCTGATACTGTGCTTCACTAAGGGGCCAACTTGGAGAGAGGGTACGGAGTCATCAAAACCGGGTCCCACTCCTGAAGTCTGGCATGCTCACAATGGTCCAGGTTGCAGCATCCTTTGACCTCGGCAGGAGCATCCCCTGCTATCTAAAGCCTGCCACCAATCAACAAGAACCACAGAACCGGTGCTAAGAAGAGGGACCAGCCTATTCACTGGTGCGGCAGTGTGAATGGTTGGGGAACTGGTCCTCAAGTAACCAGGGTTGTATGGAGGATACAATGATGGGCGGCCTCCATGACTCTGGTGGTGGGATCCCCATATGGTGGCAATCAGGCATGTTAGTGGGGGCTGGTTAACAGAGGTGTAAATAAGACACAGAGTAAACAGTATGATAGAAAAAAAAAATATAAAAAGCAACCGACTAACTGGCTCAGTAGTGCAGCAGTTGTGCTACTGTTCGCTCTAATGCTGAATCAAGTTACAAAGCTAACTTAAGTTGTGGGAGTGGGGGCTGGGGGAAGGACGTTTCACTGTCCTTAGGACAGCTGTCCCCCTTTAAGGAGGATGGGTTACACAGTCCATCTGCCACCAAGCAAAAGTTTCATGGCTGCGTGCCAGCCTGGTGGCGGCTGAGGCACTGGATGCCACATCACGTGCCACGCTGGCAACTCGGGTTCGGGAATGAGCCCGGGCCATCAGGGGTCGGCAGGAGAGAAGATCCGAGTGCCCGTAGACGGCTCTCCTCTCTCTGGGGAGGGATTCAGGGCTTGCCCAGCATAGCAGCGACCCCCAGTGGAAGCCAGAGGAACTGCGCACATCAGGGCTGCAAGTAGAGCGACAGAGCTGCGGCAGACGTCGGGGGACGTTATTGCATGTCTGAGCTCCAGGGGGAAGGAGGGGCAAAAAACAAGCCAGAAAAAACCCTGTCGGCCGGGTGAGGCAACGGCGAACCTCCAGGAACCAAGACTCCACATGCCCATCGCCAGCCACAATCCCCGACTCAAACCCCTGGGGATCTTCGGCCTCTTCAGGGGGCCTGGGAGAGCAGAGGGTCCTGATCCCGATGTCACTGTCGGGGACAGTGGTTCAGGCAGGCAGTTAGGGGTCACGGTTGAGTGAGCACAGCCTGAGAGAAGCCCCGGAAGTTAGGAGAACAAACAGAATTCAAAAAGAAAAAAAGTTTCATAGCAGCGGGTTATTTGGCAGAACAAGAGAGGGATGGGATGCTGCTAACATCGGTGCTGAAGGGGGGAAAAAACGGTGACTGACTGGGCAGATGACGCTCTGCCTGCCACAACCATACACAGTTCAGCTCACTCCTTCTGGTTCCCAGAATGCTTCTGGGCTTCAACTCCACCGTGGACAGCTGGATATAGGCGATGACGCTGCAGCAGGAGCTGAAGGCGGGCCTCACCGGGGGGGGGGGCTTAATCAGTGGGGGCAACACAGTGTTAAGTCATGGGTGGTGCATGGAGTCCCAGGAAAACAAGGTGAGAGAAGCCTTGATTGACAGAAGGTGATACTGGCAGCGTAGTAGTAAAGAGCTTTATTTTTATACAGAATATAACTATTAGGCCTAGAAACTCTGTTAAATTGTCCAGTTGCAGTGGCTTTATTGCACAAACTGTTACATAAATCTGAAAGGAAATACAGAGTTAGAATTTACTTAAGAATGTATACAACTCTAAGCAGTGGCTGAAGGAGGGCCTGGCCAGGAAGGCCCAAAGGAAAAACTGCAGATTTTTTTCAGCAGGTGCTTTATTTTAATTTACACTTTATGCTCCTGGATCACCATCCTGCCCCCGAGGCAGCTCTCAGGCTCACTGGTCCTGCACCAACCCCGTCATCCCACTTTATCCTAGGACTCACCTCCCAGAAGTCACTCATGGTATCCCCTCCCACAGTGGAAGTCAACAAGGATGGCCCAAGTCTCCGCCGAATCCAGCAAGTTTGCCATACTGCTGTGGTTGTTTTTTTAGCCCCATTTTTCATCCCCTCCCTGTAGAGATACCAAATGTGGGCCAAGTGATGCATTTGCGTCAGTGACCAACCTAGCCAATCGGTGTCTCTCCAAGCTATGTGTGCTCCTGCCTACAGTGCCATTGGTGGTCACTCAGGTTGAGGCTACGCGGCAGAACAGTCCCCTCCCAGAGGAGGAGATCATCCTGTGGGATGCCAGCCTCCTCTCCTGGCTGCCCCCGACAGCCCAGGCTCGTTACTGAACCTGGGTCACGCGCACAGGCATATAAAGTGCCTAGTGCCTCAGCCACCCCCCGCAACTTTGCTGCCGCCAGTCAGATTTTTTTTAAATAATGACATAAAAAGTGTATTTTGTTACATGTAGTAGATCAATAACTGAAGAACGTTAAAATGTTTTTGAAAAAATTGATATTAAATATGAATTATGTAAATTTGACAGTCAAACAGGATAGGAAATTATTTCTTCTTGGCAGCTGTTTATAACGTTATTACGTTCAGAAGTGATATTCATATCCTACCATCTCACTGAGGGAGGCCTACACTGCTCTATAAATACACAGCGACTTCTGTTTATATCTGTCTACTTCTGCAGCATCTATGGTTTATTGAACAGTCAGTACAGTTTACACACCGCTCTTTTTCCCGTTCATCCTTGCTTGTGGAAGAATCCCTTTTCTCTCCCTCTCTGTCGTGATTGGTTATGGAGGAGCTCCGATCAGCATCCCCGGGCTTGGGCCACTGGCGTTGAAAATAATAGTCCGATGAAGTCTGTTCCACGGCTCGTGGGGATTGCTGAAGCCCTGTAGACTTGGGCTGTCTTTGTGAGTAAAAAGGCTGCTAGAATCTAACAGAAGAACAAAAAATATTCACATTTATACACAGGTATACATAGAGAGAGCTTAAAAATACAGGTTACTCACCTGTAACAGGAGTTCTAGGAATGGTATATGTTGTTCATCCACACTCATTGGCAGGTATCCTTGCCGCTTTAAATCTTGCCGGAAGGTCTTCAAGCTTGCTCCTCCCACCCACCCGGGTGGTATAACTCTCGGCTCCGCCCCATGACGTCAGATCTGGCCCGCTGGAAGCTCAGGTTGTGCGTCGAAGCCGGGGAGGTCGGGTGGGTCGTGGTGGATGAACAATATATACCATTCCTAGAACTCCTGTTACAGGTGAGTAACCTGCATTTCTAGGGACATGGATATGTTGTTCATCCACACTCATTGGCAGACTCCTAGCAGTTCTCCGGGAGGAGGGAGGCAAGACGACACCCCAATACTTACTTGGGAAAGAGAGACTGGAGAACCGAGGCCCCAAAACCAGCATCCCGGCGTGACTCAAGGTCGATGTGGTAGTGGGTAATGAAGGTGTTTGCTGACTTCAGGTAGCAGCCCTGCAGATTTCCTGATAGGGACGTCCCTGGAAGCAGCCACTGCACAGCAGTATGGCGGTAGAATGAGCTCTTATCCTCTGGGAGGCTCCATGCCGCCAACTTATAGCAGAGAATTTACGAGGAGGTTACCCACCTGCTTATCGTCCGCTTGCTGCAGGTCTGCCAGATGCGGCTTCAGCGTAGGTGACAAACAGCTGGCAACCTCTCCCTGGATTTCAGCCGTAGCCTCCTTATAATAAGCGAGCGCCTTCTAGGGTCCAGAGTATGGAGCCTATATTCGCCTCCGAGGTGTGACTGGGGTAGAACACCGCAGAGTCAACACCTGGTTAAGGTGAACTCCGACACCACCTTCGGAAGGAATTTCGGTGGGGCAAGCAGGGACAACCTTGTCCCTGTGGAAGACCAGGTAAGGAGACTCTATGAAAGCGCCTGGAGCTCTCCCATCCTTCTGGCTGACGGATAGCCACCAAGAAGGCGGTCTTCCACGACAGGTGAGAGAGCACACCTGTGCATAGGTTCGAATGGCTTGCCCATGAGCTTTGCCAGTACCAGCAGTAGATCCCACGGAGGTGGGGTTCCCGACTGGAGGGAATGTGATCAAGGCCTTGAAAAGCGCCAGACCACCTTCTCCTGCGCCACAGTCACTGCTTCCTGCCCGCGCCGGGTAAGCAGAGATGGCTGCCAGGTGCACCCTTAGGGTCGTCGACCTAAGCCCTTGACTAGAAAGGGACCATAAATAGTCCAAGATGCTTGCCAAGGAACAGGAGGAAGGGTCCAAGCCCTTGTTCTGACACCAAATGGAAAACCTTTTCCATTTGAAGGCATAGCATTTTCTGGTCGACTCTACGGGACGCCTCAACTACATTGAGGACTCCGTCCGGAAAGACCCAAGGCCTGGAACTCTAGCCGCCAGGAACCAGGCCGTCAGGGTGCAGGATTGAAGGTCCGGATGGAACACCTTCCCTGATTGGTTGAGAGCAGGTCCGGGCGAGCTGGAAGCTGCCACGGAGTCCTGGAGCTGAGACTGAGGAGATCTGGTACCAGAACTGGCGAGGCCAGTCTGGGGCTATCAGAATCACCTGCGCCTTTGTCCCTCCTCGCCTTTGAGAAGCACCTTGTGGATCAAGGGAAATGGGGAAAGGCGTAAAGAGGCCCGGGGTCCATTGCCTCGAGAAGGCATCCCCTGCAGCGAGCCCTGCTGAGGGGGCGGGCATGGAACAGACTCAGCTCGCTGCCTCCTGGAGGCAAACAGGTCCACCTGAGGTGTGCCCCAATGGGAGAACAGATGCTGTACTCACTGCAGGAGAGACCACTGTGGGATGCAGCCCCTATCCGGCTCAGGGCATCGCCAGGGTGTTGGAGGCCCTGCCACGCGAATGGCTAGGAGATCCGCCTCCAGGCTGCACGAGTGACCAAATGCGGAGAGCTTCCTTGCATAGAAGCATGGAGCGCGGCCCCGCCTGGGCGGTTTAGATAGTACATGGTCGTGGTATTGTCCGCCTGGACTCGGACCACTTGACCCCGGAGGAATGGAGCAAAGGCGGTGAGAGCTAGGGCGGACCGCTCGAGCTCCAGCAGGTTGATGTGGCATCGGACTCCCGCTGGGACCAGGAGGCCATGAGCCTGGTGTTCCCCAGATGGGCACCCCAACCCATCAGAGAGGCATCGGTCGATAGAGAGACCGCTCGGCTCGGGCGGACGAACGGGATGCCCTCCTGCAAATGATCTGGAACGGTCCACCACTGGAGAGCTGCTCCACATCCCCTGTGTCACCGGCTACAAGCTGGTCCAAAGGATCGCAGCTGCCAGACCACTGGCTGGCCAGTCCCCACTGAAGGGGAGATGTTCCGCGGCCCAACGGACCACGCCTGGTGCAGGCCGCCATGAGACCCAGGAGGCGAGGAAGTCCCGGCAGGGGGCGAATTGCCCAAACCAGAAATGATCGGGCAAAGGGAGGAAGAACTCGCCCTCGTCCGCCGAGCCGCGCTCTGCTCAAGAGAGCCCGAGCTGCGCCCATGAACAGAATCACCTGCTTCGCTCGAGCCCACTTGGCCTCATTGATAATGAGGCCCAGTTGAGAGCAGACCTGGAGGGCAGATCTCTGGACCACTCCGCCTCCTTCCTGGAGGGAGCTGCTATCAGCCAGTCGTCCAGGTAAGGGTACACCTGACCCTCGGCGCCAAGAGGAATGCTGTCACCACTGCCATGCATTTGGTGAAGACCCTGGGAGCTGGAGACAAGCCAAGGGCATGGCTTGAACTCAAGAGGGATCCTTCCGCTCTGAAGCGAAGGAATCTCTGGTGAGACGGACGGATAGGGACGGAAAACGCGATCCTGCAAGTCCAGAGAGCAGAACCACACGCTGCTCCAAGGATGGTATTATCTGAGCCAGAGTGACCATCCTGAAGGTTCGAGACCTTAGGAACTTGTTTAGGTCGTGTAGGTCGAGAATGGGGCGCCAGCCCCCGTTAGTTTCGGAACCAGGAAGTACCTGGACACAAACCCTGGGTCTGAAGGAGGGTCCACCACCTCTCTTATCACCTCCTTCTGGAGGAGGAGAGCGATGTCGGCTCGACGAGCCGCCAGTGAGGCTGGGGATCCCGAAGCCCCCCGAGGGGTGACGGCTCTGAAGGGTGGTGCCTGCTCGAATTCCAGAGGCAGACCTCTTCCCACCACCTCCAAGACCCACCTGTCCGTGGTAACAGCGGACCAGGCGGAACGGAAGTGCCGGAGCCGTCCCCCCACGGGGGGACCCAGGGGAATGGACGGAATGGGGCGACACCCCCAGCCCGTCACTGGGCAGGCTTGAGGAGGGACCGCCGAGGACCTCCTGGGCCTTTCCTCCCTGCCTCCTGTTAGAGGAAGCCGGGCGTTTGGGTTTGGGATGCCAAGGCCGAGCCTGCTGGCCCTGATGTTGCTGGGCGGGCTCGGGGCACAGAAGGACTAAAGGGCTTAGGCTGTGGTTTGCGGCCTTTGTCCTTCTGAGCGGAAGAGACCGAGTCCAAGGTAGCATTGGACTTCTCGATCCTCTGCAGGTGACCTTCCACCCCAGGGTCAAGAGGTCAGTCCCCAAAAGGAACATCCGCCAACTTGTGCTGGGTATCCAAAGCAAAGGTGGATATCCTCAGCCAAGCCCGGGCCGACGATAGCCACGCGGCCGCCACCGATCTGGCACATGAGTCCCCTATATCCAAAGCAGTCTGGAGCTGCTGTTTGGCCACTGCCCTGCCCTGGTCCCGCACCTGCTTAACCGTAGTCTGCAGATCAGCGGAAGATGAGGGATGACCTCATCCAGGAGCCCAACAGGGCATGAGAAAATGCCATGAGGACGGCCGAACTGGCCTGACGAAGGCGAGAGAGGACGAGCGTAGACTTTTCGCCGACATAGTGTAATCTTGTGACTCCTTGTCAGGAGGTTTGTCCACATCCCTTGTGTTGCCGGGCGCCGGAAAACGCTGTCGGTAACCAACCCCTCAGCAGAGGGTGTTCCAAAACCGACAAGGAACCGGTAGGGACCAGATATTCCTGGCCATCCTGGCCGAAGGCGCAGGGCAGGAAGCAGGGCGCTGCCAAAGCTCCAGTGCCGACCCACTATGGCCTCGGCCACCGGAAAGGCCTCCGTCCGAGAATCCCTCGGTCCAGAATCTCCGTGAGGGGATACCGGCCCGTTTGGAACGGGTTCGAGCTCCATCCCGTGGACTCGAGATGAGCCGAAGAGTCCTAGGAAGGACGACGGCTATCGCCCATTGACTGACCTCCTGAAGACTCCAAGTCCAGTCGCTGAGAAAAGGAGGAATCATCTTCGACTGGAAGAGTCCTCAAGAGCTGCCTCTGGCCTGAGCCACCCTTCACCTGCCAAGGTCGGTCGGGAGTGAGGGTAACTGACAGCCGATGGGGTAGACCCTTAGCCGACCGAGAATCCTTGGTCGGAGCCCCAATTGGTGGCTGTGGAGGCGGAGGTTCCACCGGAATCGGTGGAGCAGCTGGTTTTGGCCAACAACCGCCTGGGTACAGGCTCCTCGCCGGATAAGTCGAGGGTTGTGTCGGCCGCCGGTGACAGCCACTTAATGGCCGGGAAGGCGACGGGTCGGCTTACTCCCAGCCAGAGGAGTTGTTGCAACATAAGGTCCTCGTATCCCGACGTATTTACGCCGAAGCTTCCTCGTCCGGGAGGAGGACGAGGATGAGCCGCGACACCGCTCACCGCGTGCCGGAGACCGACCGCCATGACGGTGGGACGGGCTGGACCGCGAAGAGGTCCGGAGACCAGACCGAGTCCCGGAATTTCCGAGGTCGTGCGGGAGGTGTCGGCCGGAACCGCACTCCCTTCGCTCGGATGGTCCATCCGAGGGCCCGGAACCGAGGCACAGGCAGCCCACGATCCTCAACTCCTCCCGGGAACCGGGAGAGGGCAACTGCTGCTAAAGCGACAGCCCGTCTAAACGGTCGAAAATCTCGACTTCATCAGTGGGAGTCTCGTCAACTGACCTGACGGGACACCGTGAGGCCAGTGGCGAAGCTTGAGCGGTCGATCGGGCCGACGGCCGACGACCCGGGAGAGGGACCTTCCCGCCCCAAGAGCGCCGACGGAGGGATTTACCCAGTCCTCTTTTGGACCGAGAATAAGGTCCCACTAGACGTAGGCCTCTTCCTTAGTGGAGAGGGACAGACAAAGCTCCTTAAAAGAAGCCGCAAGAAGAGCCCAGAGAGAGCGGATAAATGCCGCGCCGAGGAAGATACGCCCGCGCCGCCCTCTTCGAGGGCGACCATCCGCCGAAGCTGATCCGGCCGAGGCCCGCCCGCCGCGACACCGCCAACCGGGCCTCCTTGACTTCACCGAGGGAAACGCTTCGGACGCCCAGTTGCAATCGGGCAGCACGGTCTTCGGGGACGAGGCCGAGAAAGATGAGCACAGGTCGCAAGCCCGCGGGTCGTGCTCAAGGCCTAAGCAGTAGACACACGTGGAGTGTGGATCCGTCCGAGACATCTTCTGCCCGCATGGGCATCTCCGAAATCCGGGAGTCGATTTGTCCATCGCAGCCGCGAGGGATAGAAGACTGAAGTCTTTTTTGCAAAATTTATTTTTAAATCCGCAAACGGAGAAATAGGAACCAGTCTCAAACGCAGAGCGTTAAGGAGGGAACCTGAGCTTCCAAGCGGTAAGGAAGATCTGGCGTCATGGGGCGGAGCCGAGAGTTATACCACCCGGGTGGGTGGGAGGAGCAAGCTTGAAGACCTTCCGGCAAGATTTAAAGCGGCAAGGATACCTGCCAATGAGTGTGGATGAACAACATATCCATGTCCCTAGAAACAATAATTATGTAACGAATGAGAAGTAATTTAACACTCGTTGATGATCAACTCACTGATAAAAAAAAAAAAAAACCCTTCTTCCATAGACTACGGCACCGAACAATGCCTCATCCCTTTTTTTTTTTTTTTAAAGCTCTTAAGTTTATCCACCCTGGACACCATGCAGACCTCCTTCCACCTTCGCCTATGCCATTTCTAGCCAGACCTCGGGGGACTGCCAGAACTCCCAGGGTGCCCGCGTGACATGCCTCCTGTGGCTCGCCCCCACTCCCTGAGGTAGGGTCCTGCCAATATGCTCTGGCAGCAGCAAAGTCTATTTATCTAGTCGCCATACAGAAGGCACTTCTGGGAGCTGTATCTGGAGTCCTTGAGGAGAGGTTGGCTGAGCTGATCAGGCAGGGCGGGCAAGGCTTCATCTAACCTGCAGAGTCCTATTTGTCCCCCGCTGTATGCCCCTCCCATCAAGAGCATGCCTCCGTCACTGGTGCAGGCAAGCCTGATACACCAACGTGCATGCTCTCCCCTTCCTGTGCAGTCTGAGGGCTCCTGGACTTGCAGTGTCACCTGTGGTCACCCAGGTGATGGTAAAGCAGCAGAATGCACGTCCCAGCCTGGAAGCAGGAGTTTGCTTCTGAACTCTGGTCTCTGGTGTTACTAATAGTAGCTCTACTGCTACACCAACAGGCCCGCACAATCCCTCTTTCTTTAAAATTCCCTGGCTAGGGCCAGAACAGTAGTGCACTGGGTTTCCTCCTTGGACAGACAGTGGTTCAAATGCGATCCTTGGAATCTAACGCCAGACAGGCAGGGGGGCCGGCACATCATGCAGGGGAGTCGCTTGGCTCTCAGGGAAGGTGGGGGAGGCTTCTCCAACATTTGCAAACCCCCTGCAGATGGACCACGAAGCAACACTGATGTTGCTGTGAAGGCAGCCCCACAGCTGCCCTCCCAGCCAGAGGAAGGGTGCAGCTGTGTGACCCCAACACCAAGACAGGGAACAGGAGAGAACCAAAGGGTTGAAACTAATAAATACTATTAAAACAAAAACAAAGCCACTGACTAGCACTGCCAGATCCCTGACCTATATAACTCATCCTTTCGACAGTAACTTTGCCTCCACTTTCCTTAATCTTTCAGTGTATACTCCAGACGATCAAGTACAGAGAGCATACAACTACTCAGCTTACCCTGTTCTCTCTAGGACTCCAACAGAGTTACAGTTCACCCCCATCGGCATTCACCCCCCCAGTCAATTTCACAGCAGCACTTGCAGAACCTGGGGATTCAGCTGCTTGCCCACCAGCCAGCCCTCCCTCCCTCCCAGTCAACAGAAGGGTATAACTGTGGTGGCCCTATGTCAAGGTGGGGGAGGACACAGAGACAAAGGGAGAAATACATCACAAAAATAATCATTTAAAAAAAGCACACCCTTGGAAAACTTATTGTTTGCTTGTGCACATGTGCAAAGCTAACATATTGGTGGTGCTCAGGCAGTGCAGGTGGGCTGTGTGTTCTATAAGCCAAAGGATGTAGAAATGCAGGAGATTTGTTACTCAAAGGCCAGTGCTGAGGAGGCTGATGATGACAGTGTTGAGGAGGCTGATGAGCGTAAACTCTGTGTAGTTAAAAGGATGCAGCCGCACCAGTCACACTGGTTTTTCCACTGATTAGCCAGGTAACAGACATCATCATCAGGCTCTGAAAATGAACATCAAGCCTCACAGTCTCTCCCTGTGTGTGTTTTCTTTTCCACTTTTTGTGGTTTCTCCTAGTAGCAGACAGAAATCTGTGGAGGGTCTCTTTTAAAGCACTAAACAAAGTGAGCAAAAAAAACTCAGCATGCAGAATGCAGATTTAATGGCATCAAATATGTAAACAGCATGTCAATAATGAACAGAAAACACCAGCAATAGCTGATTTAAATTACATACTGTTTATATCCCCTTTAGTGGTCTATTAATTTTTTTGCCAGCTCTGTGGCACTGAGCAATAGGGCATTGCTCTGGCATGCTGAAGACCTGGGTTCATGCCCAGAGTCCCGATGTTTAGAGCGGATACCAGCGGGGAGGGAGGTGCCGTACTGGACCCCATGACAGGCAGCTCCTGGGGGTGACCACTGGAGGTGTTCAAGGCGGTGTGAGCTTCGACACATTGCGAAAGGTCCCTGCCCCCAGGACGTCGCTGCAGCCATGTAATTGTGGGAGGAGCCCCAGTAAAGTGAAAATCGCCCACCCGACTGACCGGATGATGGCCGCCTCGTTCCCCTCTCACCATGCAGCCTCACAGTCCCCTCCGATATCCTCAGCCCCCCATGCTCACAGTCAAGGCAGTGGAACCCTATCTCCCCTCCTCTGCTCCCCTGGAGGGGGGGACCTCTGGCACGGATGCGCTGGGTCTACAGGGATGTGGGAAATAGGGGATGGAGACGATGATTATAGGGGACAGCCTGGTGGGTAGAGGTTAATACTGACTGGCCCGAAGGAATGGCTGGTCGTGAGGCAAGAGCGGGGTGCTTTTTTTTTTTTCTATAGCCTTACTATTCTAACCCCAGTAATACTCAGGTATTCATAACTTCTGCAGTGACCCTTTAAGACAGAACTGCCTGGACAGAATGGAACACATGCAAATGATAGAACCTTTTGCGCGTGACAACTTTTCAAATGCTGCCCTGAACTAACTGCCTTAGTTCTAAACTTCTCAGATTTCACTCTCCACCTGTCAAGTCTAGACGCTCGGAGTTCCTCTCCTCAAGTTCCATCTGTGACGTGAAGAAACATAAAATCATATAAGTATCTTTTTTTGTTTCATTTGCTGCCTTTTCCTTATTGTAATCTAGCTAAACCGTAGTTTTAGTGTTAATTTTGGTATTTTTAAGCCGTCCCAGTGGCGCTGAGGGTTGAGGTGCTGGATGCCACACCTTGCGCCATGCCGGTGACTCAGGTTCGGGAATGAGCTCGAGCCATCGGGGGAGGAGAGGACAGAGCATCCAGAGGATTGCTTACCTTTCCTGGGGAGGGTGGGTGAATGACTCCCTGGCATGAGTGACTTCCAGCAGAGGCTTGGAGCGCAACAGCCAGGGGATCATGTTGGTACAGGGTGTAGCCTCGGCGGATGTCCACAGGAAGGGTGTGGGAGCGCGCCTGGTCACACTGGACGTCACTGCACGTCCGGACTCCTGAGGGAGAAATCACGCTCAAGAACACAGGAAAACTCCTATTGACTGGGAGGAAGACGTTGCCTGCTCCCACTTCCAATACCTGTCCCTGCCCACTGGGACCTCATCTCACCAATCACCTCTGCCCGAGGAGTACCGGAAGAAAGCGCTGAAAGACCAGTAGGTGGCCCCACTGGGGGTAGATCTCGGGATTACCCACGGGTGCGCTAGGGTGAAGGGAGACCGAGGATACAGCTGGGAGGGATCTCAGGTAGGAGGGGAACACGAGGTCAACCAGTGGAGCCCTAGCCAGCGGTGATGGGAGGGAAAAATAATTGTTTAAAAAAATAAAAATTGGTATTTTTATCGGTTCTTCCCGTTCAGTATAACCGTGAAACCGAGTTATTTTAGTTCATCAGAGTTTTTGACCAAAAACCTCGCTAGTTTAATTTACTTTTATTTAAAAACCTTTATTTTAGTAACCGCTTTAGCAGTTACTGAACAGATAACCTTGGTTCATTTTTTCTGCTGTTCCTGGTTCCCATCTGTTCCTTATTGGTTCTGGAACCGACTGCAACTGCTAAATTTTACTTACATTTTAAAACCATGTAGCGGTTTCAATTTTTTATCGGTTCCTGATAAAATGCATGAAAACCTAAAAAGAAAACCAACCAGTGAACCTGGTTTTAAAAACTGCTCTGATTGTGGGGAAGTATTTGCCAAGGCAGATAAGCACAGTTTCTGAGTTGCCTGCCTTGGCTATGATCATGTAAAAGAAGATTGTGAAATTTGTAAAACTTTCCCAGAAAAAACTGTGGAGAAACACCTGGAATGGCTAAAGAAAAAACTTCCTCCACCCAAGGGTCCCTCAGGCTCTGACCAGCTGACACCCTCTTCTGCTGTGGAAGAAACCACTGCAGTGTTACATTCAACCCGAGATGGGTGATAAAGTGACTTCTAAGAGGCTTACTGAACCGGCTGACTCCCCAGTTCCCTCACAAAAGACTGAAAAATTAAAGCACACAGAACCCCCTACTAGACAAAAAAAAAAGGGTGATTTCTGTGGGTGCTCTGGCTCTCCCTTCTCAGGAGACAGCACAGGCTTTCAAGGTGGTATAAGCCTTGCAGGGACTTTTTTCCCCTGGTCAGCAGCCATCTGGGCAGGCTGGCACCTCAGCCAAATCCTCATTTCTTGAAGACAAGGATTACAGTGAGTGTGAGGAGGAGGACGAGGGTGAACCCATTGAACCTGAGGCTTCCCCTGAGCAGGACTTTGGTTCTCCTCCCGGAACTACTGAGGATTATTCTTCACACTTGACTTTTGCAAGAAGGATGGCTGATGCCCTGGACATCACCGCAAGTGAGGAAACAAAAGATGACGAGGAGGTAGAATACCTCAAGATGATGGGGTTAACCCCCACTAAAAAGCTCCTCCTCCTCCTGCCAGTAAATAAATTCTTCAAAAAGGATGCTTTTAAGATTTTACAAACTCCTAACTCTGTCCCCCCTTCTTGATAAGAGACTGGATGAGAAATACCAGCTGGACTGGGAGGGTGCAGAATTTCTGCTTTCCCACCCTGCCCACCAGGAGGTGGTGCAGGCGGCAGCTTGTGACAAGGCTAAAGAGCCCCTGGCTTCTCACCCACCAGAAAAGAGGTCCAGAAAAATTGATAGTATGGCCAAGAAGGGATATTTGTCAGCCTTCCTGGCCATCAGGCAGGCTAATTTTCAGGCCTATGTGGCATGATAATAGAAGTCATTGTGGCAATCTGTCCTGGCTATGGCGGATAAGGCCACATCATCCTCATCAGCTGGTCTTGCAGAAACTGCTAGGTTTGGCTTGGAGGCTACCAAATATCAGTTTCAAATGGCTGCTGATACTGATGACACGGCAGCTAGGTGGACGGCTAATACTGTTGCCCAAAGGAGGTTTGCCTGGCTAAGAGCCACAAATCTTACCCAAGATACACAAACAAAGACCATGGATTTCCACCTGGAGGGTAATTCCCTTTCTGGAAACAAAACAGTGGCTTACATGAAGAAGGTGGACAAATACAAAACCACCTTCAAGAGCAATTCAGCTAAAGAGAAGGCCTCTCCATCCACTAGGCCCTATGGGAGGGGAGGCAGGTCCTTTCATAACACGCCATTTTTCCAGGCAATGGCTGCACCCCAATACCAACAGAATCCCCAGCAAGGGAACTTCAGAGGTAGGGGCAGAAGGGGCTTCAGGCAGGGATTTCAACCCAAGTCTCAGCCCCAGAGTAAACAAACACCCTGACGTGTTTTCACAGGCCGTATCCTCGCTACCTGTCGGAGGCAGGCTGGCTCATTACCTCCAGGCTTTACAAGGAATCACCACAGCCAAATGGGTCCTGGAGGTAGTGAGTCAGGAACTATCTCTGACTTTCAAATCCCTTCCTGTTCTGAGAACCAGAATATTCAGACCATCCTCCCTCGCAGAAAAGAAGCTGTTGGAGGAAGAGGTTTGAAATCTGCTACTGTCAAAGGCAGTGGAGTCTGTTCCAGCTCAGCAGAAAGGAAAGTTTTTTTTTCCCCATCTTTGTTTCACTCCAGTCACTGGCACTCTGGGCATTTCTCTGGCGGGGGCTCCCTCGGTGTC
The DNA here is from genome assembly GCA_016271365.2 of Neoceratodus forsteri. Classification (NCBI taxonomy): domain Eukaryota; kingdom Metazoa; phylum Chordata; order Ceratodontiformes; family Ceratodontidae; genus Neoceratodus; species Neoceratodus forsteri. The sequence goes on along the minus strand of JADMNL010000027.1, from coordinate 286,325,739 downwards.
GCCTCTACCGCCCACCGTGCCCCTTCCCCGAACGAGGAATCGTCTGCTGGGTCCCCCCCTCCCGCAACCCCAAATGGGAGAAGCAGGACTACAGAGAGTCAAGTCGGGATCGGGGCCGGCACTGGGCGTGTGGGCTTAGCCACTTTAGCCCCGCCATCGCCTCCTAGAGCACCGGGGTTTTCACCCTGGTGTTTACGTCCCAGAGGTACGGACATGCAATGATGTCTGCGCCGAGGGCGGACCCTCAGCTCACGTCTGCCATCACCTCGCCCCACTGTAAATGGCATGCTTCTGTGGTGCCCCTGGTCTCCATCCTAGGAGAGGAGAGGAGAGTAGTCCTCCAGATGCTCAATCCTCTCCTCCCCCACCGACCCAAGTCCGCCCCTGAACCTGGGTTGCCGGTGTGGTGTCCAGCGCCTCAACCCTCAGTGCCACTGGGCCAGCGAGGAAAGGGGTTGTACTCAAGGTATTTCCTCACCACAAACAAAAATGGGGGAATGGCGGCCTATCTTAGACCTCAGGGTATTAAACAAGTATCTGACAAAGCCAAAGTTCAAGATTGTAACCTTGGCACTGATTCTGCCAACACTCCAAAAAGGACACTGGTTGGCATCACTGGACCTAAAAGATGCCTATTTCCACATCCCCATAAGGGAGTCTCAGAGAAAATATCTCCAGTTCAGACTCTCATCAGGTCACTACCAATTTGCAACCCTGCCATTTGGTCTCACTTCAGCTCCAAGAGCGTTCACAAAGTGCTTGGCAGTGGTTGTGGCACACCTGCGAAGACAGGGTGTCACAGTGTTCCCATATTTGGACGACTGGCAGGTGGTGGGAAAATCACCATAGCAAGTCAGACAGTACCTGCAGATCACCCAGAGGCTTCTGGAATCCCTGGGGTTCCTGATAAACCACAAAATCTGTCCTTCTACCCACACAAGTGCTGCAGTTCACAGGGGCAGAGATCAGCACCCTGCAAGGCAGGGCCTACCTGCTTTTGGACACGGTAAGTAGTATCCAGCTGATTGCAGACTTATTCAGCCTGCACAAGACAAAAACTGCAAGGCAGTTCCAACAGCTCCTGGACCACATGGGTGCGGCCACAGGCACAGTCCTAGGTTCCAGGTTTCAAATGAGAGACATCCAGTTCCACCTAAGGGCACACTGGTGCCAAAGAAGAGATCTCTCTCAAAGTTGATCCCAGTAACAAAATCCTTGTTACAGGCACTTCACTGGTGGAAAGAGGAATCCAATCTAGGAGAAGGGGTTCCCTTTCAGCAAGAGTCTCCATCGGTTGTTCTCACAACAGATGCGATCTCTATTGGGATGGGGCGCCCATTTGGGGGACCACACAACTCAGGGCACTTGGTCAAGTGCAGAGTCACTCCAGCACATAAACCTGCTGGAACTCAGAGCGGTGTTTCTGGCACTAAAAGCCTTCACACAACACTAGTACGGGGAAAGGCGGTACAGGTCAGAACGGACACCACCACCACCATGTACTACATAAACAAGCAGGGAGGGACACAGTCAGGTCCTCTCTGCACAGAAGCCATGGAAATCTGGAGCCTGGTGTACTCCTTGGGAGTCTCCCTATAGGCAATCCATCTGCCAGGGAAATGCAATACCCTTGCAGATGCTCGGAGTTGAATCAATCAGGCCCATCATGACTGGACCCTGAATAGGCAAGTGGTGGAAGTGATTTTCAGGAGGTGGGGCACCTCAGAGATAGACTTGTTCACGTCCCACAAGAACTACCACCTGCCACAATACTGTTGCAGACCACTAGATCGGGGAACAGTCCCCCTGGATGCTCTAGCTCTGAACTGGTCAGGGATGCAGCTGTATGCTTCTCCTCCCTTCCCACTGGTGTACAAGGTATTGCTCAAGCTCAGGTCCCAGTCAGCATCAATGATCTTGATAGCACCATACTGGGCCAGGCAGCCATGGTACTCTCTGCTGCTCTCCATGACTATGGCCGAGCCAATACACCTTCTTTGGAGGCACAGTCTGCTAACCTCCAACCCGGGGAGGCTCCTGTATCTGAACCTCAGGTCACTCAGGCTCAAGGCTTGGCTCTTGAAGACCTAGAATATGCAGGCTTGCATCTTTCTGAAAGTGTCTTGGGTATTTTTAGGGGTTGCAGGAAGCTCTCCACTAAGAAGACCTATGCCTCGAAATGGAAAAAGTTTTCTATTTGGTGTTCAGCCAGGGAACTGGTACCAGCACAGGCTGGGGTCTCAGTCGTACTTGACTACCTTACTTATTTACATTCACTGGGCTTGCAGTCCAGTGCCCTTAAGAGCCACCTGGCTGCAGCATCTGCTTACATATCAGCTGGACAGAACATGTCAATGGCTTCAGATCCTATCTTCAAGAGGTTCTTTAAGGGCAATCTGCACCCCACTATTAGGGAACCGGTGCCAGCATGGGACCTAAATGTGTGCATATCTAAGCTCATGGGGTCTCCCTTTGAGCCCATGTCTTCGGCTCACTTGAAATATGTCACATGGAAAACAATTTTCCTAGTGGCAATGACTTCTGCAAGAAGAATCAGTGAGCTCCAGGCTCTCTGCATTGAACAGGACTACTTCTCATTCCAAAGGGATAAGGTGGTCCTGAGAACAAACAGGAAATTTCTCCCTAAAGTGATCTCTGATTTCCACCTGAACCAAACCATTACCCTACCTGTCTTTTTCACTGAGCACTACTTCTGGTGAAAGGAGACTCCACAGTCTGGATGTCGAGAGAGCTCTTAGCTACTATATGACAGCCACTAAGGACCATAGGCAGGACAGAAAACAGTTGTTCCTGACTTATGGGGATGTGGGAAAGGGTAATCTAGCATCGAAAAGGTCCATTTCTCCATGGATAGTAGTGTATCCAGTTGTGTTACACTAAGGCTGGAAAGGAATCTCCAACAGGATTGAGGGCCCATTCCACAAGAGGGACAGCTGCTACCATAGCAGCTGCCAGGGATGTTCCACTAGTGGACATCTGTAAACCAGCTACTTGGAAAACAGTACATATCTTTACAAAGCATTACAATCGGGACATCCAGTTCAGGGGTGATGCTAGGTTTGGCACAGCAGTCCTGCAGAGCCCGTTTCCAAAATAGGTTCTGTGCCCATCTCCAAAGGTACTGCTTTCATAGTCTACAGAAGTTATGAATATCTGAGTATTACTGGGGTTAGAAGAAAAAATTATTTACCATAGTAATGTTGTTTCTTCCCAGTGATACTCAAGGTATTCAGAGCTTCCCACACTGCCTCCCCTTCTAGAACCAGTAGCCTCTGCACTTCTGAATACTGTGCGCTCAGGGGTATAAGTGCCACTTCCTGGCACTGTTTTTTTCTAACTATGTTCATAGTGTTTTCCCTCTTTTTTAGGTGATTCTGATATATTTGGGGGGTATCTTTTAAGGTTTTACCCTCCAGTTGGAGAGTTTATTTGGGAGTTTATGGGTTTAATGATCATTATTGTTATTATCATTTAAAATAATTAGCCCTCAGGGGGCCTGCCTTTCCAGGCGTCCAGGAAATCTGAGAGGCTCAGAACTAAGGCAGCTAGTTCAAGTCAGGCATTTGAAAAGTTGTCACAGCTGGCACGTTGGTGCAGTGGTTGGATTTCTGCATGCGACACTGGTGACCCGGCCGGGGAGAAGGCTTGAGTGTCTGACGACTGCTCGCCTTCTCCAGTGGGGATGTGGTCCGGCGCCTGCTGACCCCCGGTGGAGACCAGGGGGTATTACAGTGCACCGTACAACTAATAGGGGGCGTTACAGACATCGGCATATGCCTTGACGTCACGGCATGCCGCGCCCCCAGGGGAGAAAAGGGGAAAATTCTCCTCCACTCGACCGGATGACAGCCATCTGGTCCCTCTGTTGCCACGAGTGCCCTGGTCAGGCCCCAGAGACCACCTCAGCAGCACCCAAAGGGCCAAGTGTTGCACTGGATGGCCCTTGCCGGCACCCTTCTCCTCAGAGGAGGAGAACCCATCTGGTGAAGGTTTACGCCGGATTACCCTGAGGGGGGCTGCCATTTGATGTGTAAGACGGTGGCAGTGGGCAGGTGTGCAAGCGAGCGGTAGAGGAACAAGACCATTGATGGCCTGAAGGAGAGGCTGACGGGGGAGATGTGGGGAGAATAAAGAAATAACACATACACAAAAAACAAAGTTGTCGCACGTAAAAGGTTCCATCATTTGCATGTGTTCCATTCTCTTTGGGCAGCTCTGTCTTAAAGGGTCACTGCAGAAGTTATGAATACCCGAGTAGCACTGGGAAGAAACAACATTACTCTGGTAAGTAATTTTTTTCTTTCAGCACAGGCTAACTTCTGTTGTTATCAGACAAACTCTAGGAAAACATGGACAGCAAAGCTGTTACCCAGGAAGAAATTTGCTTCCAACTGGTTGATTGCGTCCCTGCTGTAGCACAGGGGGACTGTGATGCAGGGGCAACTTGTTGAGTCTGTTGACCCCCCACCCTACTGGCAGACCAGTAAAACATATCATCGAGGTGATGTGTTCACTCTCAGGCTGGGGGTGGATCTCCCCCCCCCCCACCGAGAGTCTGAGTAAACCACTCATCTATGCCCCTCATGGCCGAGGCACAATGATGGTGACATGATCAAAATGGAAAGTGAGGATAAGGAGACCCACAAAAAAAGAAAAAAACAGGATCTAAAAAAGAATTAAAAAAAAAGCGAGGTTAGTAAGAAAAACATTAAATAAGCTTTCTGTGCAGAAAGGAAGAGTAAATATTGGAACTGGAACTCTCTGATTAATTATCTGCAATTGCTGAACATTCTATACTGGGGCTGGTAGTTTTGTTTTCATGAGGGATTTGGACACCTCGCGACATGGATAGATACTTACTAAGTGCGTGAGTCCCTAATCCTCCAAAGGCATTGTTGCTTAGGTTCCCAAGGCCGCCGAAGGAGCTTGACCTGCTGAATGGATCTGCAAAGGCAAACAAGGATTTAGGAGGGCTTTGGCCATGCATATTGGAAACTGAAATATATCCCTTTTTTCTCATTTGTGCTGGATCCAAGGAGGATTGGGACACACTCTCAGCTTAGATTTCATTACGGGGCTCTGTTAGCACAGAGAGTTCACCCAAAGATCAAGAATCAAGGTTCACCACCTGCTCCACAATTACCAAGTAATATGTCACTGTGGGCAAGGTGGGAGCACAGGTACTAAAGCTGGACTCTGTTCTGCTGGACTATTGCTTGTCTGGCAGCTGGGGTCAAAGACACTACTGGCACCGAAGGGAGTGTGAGCTACAGCAGCCCTGCCAGGTACTGCTGCCCTGGGTTCCACCTGCAACACAAACCCCCCGCTCTGCAGCTTGGTGTAGATTAACAGCGCTGTTGATTCTGAGATGCAGTAGCCTGAAGAGCCAATCCATAAATATGGGGAAGAAACAAAGAAATATCCACTTGCTGAGGGGGAAAAAAAACTGTCCTTAGGCACCTATCGGCTGAGACAGACTGAGGGAGTCTGGGAACGGGCATATCTTAAGACTTCTCTCAGACTGTTTCAGTCTGTCCCAGCAAGTAGGGGATGACAGTCCATACCCTCTAACTGCCTACTGGAGTAACAAAACTGCACATTCAAGACAAAGAACCATCCTATTACCTTTCCCCCAACCCCCACTGATACCCTGCCCTCCCCCAGGTGCGGTTGCCACGGCTGTATCCTTCCTCCAGCTGGTAGATAGGCAAGCAGTTGCTTTTAGTTGACACCAATGCACCCCAAGGATGCCCCCCTCTTCCTCTGAGGGCAAGTGACAGCTGCCACAGTGTGAGTGCCACCGGAAGGATCCAAAGTGGTGCCAGAAGTAGCGTTGCTAGAGGGTTGGGGAAGGGTAACAGCTGGTGCTGTGCGCTAAGCACACCTGCATGTGAACCCTCACCATCGATGCCCCTGAGGAACGTGGAGAACATGGAAATTCCCCAACTAATGCAGGACGCAGCAAGGCCCTTCACTGGTGATGTAAGCACCCCCTCTAAAGGATCAGTTCTCCAGAGGGGCTTGAGTAACCCTGACTGCCCTACTATGGGCAGGAAGCCATGGAGGACAGAGTCAGGGATAGGTCTGGGAGAAGCCAGGTGACAGGGCTAGGGAACCAGCAGAAAGGGCAAGTTGATAAAAGGGGCCTAAAGAAAATAAAAGAAAAAAAAAATGTTAGTTAAGCGAGCAAAAATTCTGTTGTATTTCCAGCACAGAATTTCACTAATCACTCCTCTGGCATGAGAACAGAATCTTTAACCCTTGCTGTTTATCTGTACCTGCTGCATTTTGATAACTGAGGCCATAAGTCATCTGTCCAGGCCGTCCGTCCTGATGGCTGAGTGGCAACATGTTGCACTGCCGGGCAGGCAACCTGGGTTTGGGAGCGAACCTGGGGAATCGTGTCAGGAGGCAGGCAAGGCAGAGGTGGCTGCTGCATGACAGCATGCCTCAGCTGGGGAGGTCTGACGGTGAGCTCCGGGGCTGCAGGGACCCCCGCAGCTGGGCCAGGGAGCTTGTTGCACGCACACGAGGCTGACTGAGGCTGTGCTCACATTGGGGAGGGGTGGGAGGCATCAGAAAAGGAAGAACAACCCACAGCCATCCGAACGAGGGCCTGGGATCCTGGCTCCCTGGCTCTTAGTGCCTGCCGGGTATGGATCCTGGTCCACATGGTGGACAAAGCCTCGGAGGAGGGGAGGACAGCTCTCCCACCGGAGCCACTGCCACAGAGGTCAGAACCATGGGAGGTGGGGCGCTTTGGAGCATTCAACATGGTGGACACTTTTCTTTCTACTACAGATGGAGATCAGTTTAAACTATAAATATTACTTACTAAACTTCTTAAAATCGTCCTTGGCTGGTGACAATCGTTGTTTTAAGGTCAGAGAGACTTGCGATGGGCCCAAAGCGTGATAAACATGCAGCGCTGTACCTGGATGCCTATCTTTCATCGGCATCGGGCTCCAGAGGTGCAACATGTGGCTCGCCTACCTCCAGACACACCGAACTCTCAAATGATGGTGCTATTGGAAAAGATCCAGGCAACAGGGGAAGACACTAATCGCAGGCTGGCTGCAGTGGAAGCCAGATTTACAGAGCTGGACATAAGGGTGCAAACAAATGCCTCACGAATAACTGAGCTTACCTTGGAGGGGACACACAAGAGAGAAAGAAACACGGTCTTTGTGTGGGACCTTTAGTTTCTCTGAGCTAAGGTGGAGGCTCTGAAGAACGCATAGAAAGACAGGCAAATGTTCGCACTGTCGGATTTCCTCTCAGGCTGGCGGGGAAAACAGAGCTCCTGCCGGGGTAAAGCACCTTATTTTCCTGGACCTGGGCTTACTCCCCAAAAACTCTAGCACTTCTGTCCTAAAGGCCTTCGCTATTCCCATCACAGCCAGACCTCAGAGTACTGCCGAAGAGTGTCCGATGATGGACACTGACACACTTTCAAGCCCAGCGGCTCGCATACCTTTGCTGCGAGCTGCTCTGCAACATGGTGATTTACTATGGGAGGGCAGCAAGATAGCCTTTTCCCCTGATATAGCCTTGCAAACATAGAATCGGAAAAAAGCTCTACAGGTTACTAAGAAAACCATTCTGGAAAATGGGATCTCTGCCCAACTCACATTTCCTGCATGTTTACAAATTCAGCGTGCCAATAAAATGCATAGTGTGACAGACCCCGAACCTGCGGCTGCCTTTGCTTCAAAATTAACTGTCTAACATGCTTCTGCCAATCATGAGGAAGATGCTGATTCAGATTTAGACCCTAATGACAGAAGCTGCTCAGTAGGGGGTTTGGACTTCTTCTGCCATTTTGGCTGTATAAGGTCTCTAATGTTAGTGTTCTGTTTGACTTTCCAATGTATGCATTTTGCTGCACTGGGTGTGGTTGTTTAAAGTTATTAGCCATCTTGGATCGTGCTCTAATGATATCCTTACTGTTTATTCACAATGTAATCACCTTACCCATAATGTATACCTGTACACAGTAGGAGCGTTAGTCTGCTCCACTCAGTTTGTGAACTGCTATGATAAATAACCGATAAGGCATGACCAAGGGTTATGTTAATGGTCTGTTAATCACCTTCTAGGGGTGTACTGTGGCACAAGGTGTAGCTGAGTGCCACATGCCCCTAGAGGGTGATTAACAGTCTATTAACATAATCCCTGGGAGTGCCTTATTGTTATTATAATAAAAAATGTTTTTAAACAGTGTTAAATCTTGTTCAGCATATGGTTAAGCTCTACATGTATGTTAAAAGATTAACATAAGGCTGTTAAAATGTTTGCAGCCAATCAGAAAGCCCCATTTCTCAGACCCTTTTTATAATATCCGTAAAGAACCTGTGTCCCTACTGGCCAGCTGGTGTGTGCTACTGTGGTGGGGGTGCTATTCAAACGCAACTGAGCCCAGAACTTCTGCTAAGATTTCTTCTAGGATTTCACTGTGGGGGGCTCAGTCTCCCAACATATATTATCTACCCTGCAAGGGGTGGGAAATTGTGGCTACTAACCTATTTGTTACACAATAGTTGAGAGTGGATTCTCCTACACCCTTATCTCGCTGGATTTTACTCCCATGATGCACCTGGCAGTCCAGGGGTAACCAATGGACGTATTTTTTGCATATTAACTGCCGATGATCTATAGCCTGTACAGTGATGCCATGGTTTATCTGGCCTGTACTTGAACTGTATTAAGATAATATAATACCTGCTGTATTTCATAAAATACTATCAATAAAAAAAAAAAAAGAACCATGGGAAGTAGCTGGTAGGTTACCAGGCCTGAACAGGGCGCATCCCCGAATGACGAATGTGGTCAGGTAGAAAAATCTCCGGGGGAATCTGTGTGTGTCCAGCCAACAAGACTGTGAAGCTCGCTTATGAACACTGGTCTCCCACCTGGGGCAACTGGGCTGCACTGACCATCTTGCATTCACTGTAAGAGTCCGCCAAACTCTCTCTCTGGGGTGGCTGGAGCAGGTACAACACTTTTTGAAACCAACTTTTTTTTTACTACGCTTCATACCCTTACCTCACTAGCATAGAGTCCCTACTCGGGCCCTCCTCCAACCTCCTAACCAGCAACCTTCAATCCCTGTCCCCCACCCCTACCCGAATGACAGGGTTGCTGTGGCTGCACCCTTCCACTGTCGGGAGGGATACCACCTTTCCATCTGCAGTCAGTTGCAGGTGGTATGCAAATGGCAGACAGCCCCGTCTCTCCTTCCCATAACCTCTACAATGCACCCTGCTTCCACAGTGAGATTCGGGGGTGGGGGGTTGGGTTGAGCACTCAAGAGTTTTTTTTTTTTAACTGTTAATTTTTGCTCCTGCTGCTCTCAGCCTGCATCAGGCCCGTCTTCTGGCCCCATGGAGCCCCAAACCTGTCACCCCGCCTTCTCCCAGGGCTTACCTTGCTCAGGGAGTCAACCTAGGTCGGTGGGTGCAGGGTTTAAGAATTCCATGAGGGCCATTATTATGCAACAGCTGATGGGTTTTCCCTTTTTCTAGCACCACACTCCTCCCCTGGATGCACACACCAGAGCCAACGGGATGCACAGTGTCAGTATTGGCGCTAGCAAATGGTGTCCTTCCCCACCCTTGTGCACACTCCAGCTTCCACGCCACCCATGGTCACTCAGGTGGCAGCTGCATGGCAGTAGTGGGACCCCCTTCTGCCCAGGGGAGGACAGTGTCCTGTGGGACACACAATGCGCCCCTCCCTGGCTGGCCCTCCGATGAGCCGGGCTCGTTCCATAACCCAAGTCACCGGCATCACAGGCAGCAGCACTACCACCACAGACGGGCTGGTGCACTCTGTGTTTTTTGACACCAGCAAACAAATCTGCACAGAGTTTTGCTGACCAGTCACGTGGCAAAAAAACCAAACAAAAAAACACGACCATTGTCCCTTACACGTCATCTGTTCCTGCAGCATATCCACAACTGATGTCGCTGCTTTTGCTTGTGACACCACATCAATAGATTGTGAGGTCACAAGCACTGAACCAAGAGTATTAGATTTTTTGAGGCTGCTTTAGTGAACTGAGATATGCATGTGGAGAATGTGTGGAAAAAAGCGATTCTGACTAGCTAAAAACCATTGCATTAGTCTCAGTTTTATTTCATACAGTTGTTTAAAAAAAAAAAAAAAACAAGAACAAGTGAGTAAATAAATAAAGTTTGGTTTACTTACACTTACCTGCCAGGTGACCGGTAGGCAGGAAGCTGCTGTGGTGGGGGGAGGGTCCGTAGGGTGTAGCAGCTTGGTGTACCGCACCTGCACATATAAGACAGCAAATACTTCTTAGTCAAGGGAAGGTGAAAAGGGGCAGAAGAGAAGTGAAAGCTCCCATCTATCAGCAGCGCTAACTAGTCATCAGGGGACCCTGGGATATAAAGGCATTTGCAAGGAACGAGCAAAGGAGCACGTACTTTCTGAGGCGACTACCGAAAAAAAAATCTGCATGCTTATGGAATATGAAAACTGTTTAAACATTCAAGCTTTTTAAAGGGCTTTTTATCATTAATTCCCTTGTAAATTCTCTCAGTCCAGTGAGAGTGTGCCTCTACTGCTGCCTGTGCTAAATGTCTTGGGGAGGGGGGATAATCTACTGGATTGGATAAGAGTTGCTCCATGGCTAGTGTTCTTCAGTGTGCTAGCAGTGAGTCCCATTTCCAGCAAAACACAGACAGTTACCTCCAGATTTCCCCCAACTGCTCATCCCTTTCTAGCCTAGCTGCCCAATGTACAGGCAGCCACTGGTGCCCTTCCAGTCCCACCCCCGCCAACCTTTTTGTTTCTCCGTGACACCCCCCCCCACACATTTTTCCCCATGGCAGGGTTCTCAGATTAAGGGGGTCTACCCACAGTCATGGTCTGTCAAGATATGGCTCGACAGTGAGCCTGCCATTCAGACGGAGAGAATGCCAGGCAGAGCTTCACTCTGGTGCTTGGGGTATCTGTCACGTACTTATCTTGTTTCTGTCCTGAAGCTTCACTGCTCATCCCTTTAACAAGTAGAATTAGCTAGGCTTCAATAATGAACAGGACAGAAATTAAAAACCAAAAAAAACAGAGAACTAGAGGTCACCCAATGGCCTAGCTGGGTGCAGTGCAGCTGTCCACGTGGATGACCCCGGAGCAATTTGTGATGGTGTCGTCACAGACAGGTGGTGTGGAGGTCGGCTACACAGTCTGCCAGCTGTGAACTGATCCCTGGGAATGGAAGACCACCAACTAGGACATGTCTACTTCCCGGTGGGCGCTGGAGCAACATATCGGCAGGATACACTCTACTACTCCAAGGAGGGCATATTTTGGGGGCAGTAACAGAATACTGGGGAAGAGAAAAAATGGAACTCAATGTCCCATATAGTAATGCCCTCCCTCAAGCACTGGAATATGTAGCGGCCAAGGCTGTCACTCAGAATCTTACCCACCTACCTGAAGTAGTGGTGACAGACGACCGCCCCTACATGCTGAAGAAAAATACTGTTTGCAGGAGTATGACAAACTACATGCACATAGTGTTCTACTATGTGGTCCAGAGCATTTATTTATGACTACAGACTTGTGATGTCATAAATATGGCAACAGTGAGGTCAGAGGTAATTTTTTTTTTTTACTCCAAAAGCTAAATGAAAACCTGAATAATACTTAAGTCAAATGCAGTTGTGAACAGAATGGATTTCATCCTCTGAATTTAGTAGCTTTGCTTTTTGTGTGTGTAAAAACACCCCTATTCCCTGCTTTTTCCTGTATCCCAGACAGTTTCAACTTGTACTTCGGTTGGCATGGCAGCTGCTTTTGCCAATGCAGCCCCCTGGTTAGTCGTTAAAAGGTATGTGACTTCTGAGCAGTACCAGCAGATCCAGCGATGTATCAAAGAAGCAACCACTACTGCCTTAGGCCGTCAGGCAGTATTTTAACCTAATCTACATTTCGGAAGGGAATATTTTTTTCTGGGAAAAGCAAAATAACCCACTTGCTGAGAAAAGGAGTCCCTGCAGAGCAAGGGATCTGTTTACCAGCTACAACAGATTGTAACAGACTGAGGGAGCCTAGGAAAGGGCATATCCTAAGACTTCCCTCAGGCTGTTACAATCTGTCCCGGGTAGCAGTGGAGGAACAGCCCACACCAACTGACTGCCTACAGAAGCTGACACAAATCTATCCTCATGACTGAACTGCTACCCCCTTCCCCCAGTATCTTACAGTACAGCTGGTTGGAGGGCTGGGCACATCACGGAGGTGAGGCGCTCAGCTCCTGAGAAGGGAAGGTGGGGACCGCCCGATATTTACACAACCAACAAACAGCACTGATACTGGCTGCGGAGGCGAACCCTTGGCTGCCCTATGGGATGTAAGAAGAGGCAGCCTGCTGTATGTCAGGGGTGAGGATGGCAGAACCATAGGGAAAAGGGAAGGGAGGAAGTAAATTTAGCCTTCTAGGTGGATCTTGGGTGCGCCCAGTCTCAGGTGTGGGATGACTCGAGTCTGCTTGCGAAACTGGGTCTCCCAGACAGTATCAGAGCATGGACAAGCATATATAACACAAGTGAAGCTGTGCCCTGCTGCCCCAGTGGTGTGGTGGCACTGCATCAACTCCTGGGTGACTTACACTCACATGCAGTCCCCAAAATCCCACTCTGAGGTGGGTGCACAGATACCTAGGGTTTGTGCACCTCAGCACTGGCATCAATTGTGAAGGCAGTGGCAGTCCACACCCACCAGGCTGCAGGAAAGATGCAGCCGTAAAAAGCCTGAACATCAGCGGGGAGGGGGGGCAGGAGGAACCAGACAGGGAAACGACAAAAAAAAAAGAAAAAGAAAACCCAGTGCCTGTAGTCGACACATACCACAGTGAAGGACAAAATTATGTAGACGAGTTAAAGCTAAGAGAGATCTAGCAGCCAGAGAAAGCTACAGACAGGCCGAGAAAATTAAAGAACCACCAGTTAAGAAACCTGGTATATCTCTAAACACTCTATTTCAGTGTTTAAAGACTGATAGAGACTGTCATCTTTGTAATCCTTTAAGATTTCAGAGGGTGGATAAAAGATGGGAGTTTTTCTGAAATGAGACAGCTTACAAACTTCTCGACTGCGCTGGCTGATAATAAAAATCCTCCAGAGAGAGCTACAAGTACTACTGCTGGCTGTCAGGTAGTTATTAAATATAACATCTGCCAGGCAGCTGAGCATCTGTCTTCCCAAGACAGGTAGCTAAAGATAACTCCTGTCTCCCACAGTAACGAGAAAACTCAGCAAAAGCAATGATACAGATCCGCCTTCGTGCTTGCTCACTAGAGGTAAAAAAGAATAGGGGTAGCCACTGGGCTGCGCATGATGTATTCATCTTCGTGCTGCATTCCGAAGCTGATTCTTCAAGTGACATTTTTTTTTTCCTTTTTATGATTGCATGTTCCACTTTGATTTACTGTAACAGCTCTGCAGATGTACATTTTATGTAACAGCTGCTATCTGGTTTTATATCATAAGCTCAAATAAAAACTTCCATTAATTTATTTTCTGTTTCATACACTCTCCCCTGCTGTATTAGTCATACGTCATGGTACTTTTGTTGTTTCATCGTATAATGTAATTGTGAATGAGAGTTTACTCTATTTGCATTTCATAAAACTGGATTTGTTGCAGATTATGACACCTTTTGTTGGACAAATGACGAATTTGTACATAGGAGTTACAGTACACAAGCTTTCTGGACCACACAAGGACGAGAACAAGACATTAACACCTAAGTGACAAAAGCCAATAGGAGGCAGTGTGGTCTTGTGGTTAGAGCATTGGCTTGCAGACTGGGAGGATCACAGGTTCAAACCTCAGCAGAGCCAAATACTCACTCTCTGACCTTGGACAAGTTATTTAACCTCCCAGTGCTACAGTCCACCCAGCTGTATGAATGGGCAGCAGCGGAACCCCACTGAAAATGAGATATTACATCTCAGCTGGTCTATCCTGGGTAAACAAACTGAATAATTTAAAAAAAGAGGGCGTCATTAACATCCTGCCCCCTCCCAAGTGGAGATAAATTGTGTATTTGAGTCAAGTCATTGTGTATTTAACTTAATACCACAGTTTAAAAGTTGTAACTTTTCAATCAGCTGTTTGACAATTAAATGTTTTCTCATTAAAGCAGCAGTACTACGAAATCAGGAAGTGACCTATCAAAATTCTGTTTTTCGGCTGTTAGCATGTGACCAAAGTTCCAGTTTCCATACCTGTAAATGTTGTTTCTAGGGACATGGATATGTTGTTCATCCACACTTATTGGCAGGTTCCTTGCCGCTTTAAATCTTGCTGGAAGGTCTTCAAGCTGGCTCCTCCCACCCACTCGGGTGGTAAAACTCTCGGCTCCGCCCCATGACGCCAGATCTTCCTTACTGCTTGGAAGCTCAGGTTCCCTCCTTAACGCTCTGCGATTAAGACTGGTTCCTAATTCTTGAAAGTTCGAAATCAAAAGTTTTGCTAAAAGACTTGTCTTCTTCTCTCTCGCGGCTGCGATGGACCGTCGACTCCCAGTTTCCGGAGGTGCCCTTGCGGGCAGAAGATGTCTGGGGGCGGATCCGCACTCCACGTGCGTCTACTGCCTGAGGCCGACGCGACCCGCGGGCCTGCGACTTGTGCTCTTCTTTTTACATTCTCGTCCTTGAAGACCGGTACTGCCCGATTACAACTAGGGCGCGGAAGAATTCCACCGGTGAAATCTAAAGAGGCCCGGTTGGCGTGTCCGCGGGCGGCGGCTCCGGGCGGATCAGCTCGAAAGCAGATGATCGCCCTCGAAGAGAAGGCGGCGCGGGCCACTTCTACCTCAGCTGCAGCATTTGTCCCGCTCTCTCTCGGTGCCTCGTACTCTGCTTCTTCTAAGGAGCTTTGTCTGACCCTCTTGAGGAAAGGTGAGGGTCCAACTTCTTCGGGACCTTTTTCCAGGTCCAAAAAGAGCAAAAGTCTCTCCGTCGACGCTCTGGGGAGCGGGAAAGATCCCCCTTCCCTTGTTGACAGTCAACTCCGGTCGACCCCTCAGCTTCGGCCACTGGCTTCACGGTGTCCCCGTCAGGTCAGTTGACCGAGACTCCCGGCGATGCGGTCGAGATTTTTCTCGACCCGTTAGACGGGTTGTCGGCTGGAGAAGCTGAGAATCCCCTCTCCCCGGTTCCCCCAGTGAGAGTTGAGGATCCCGTCGGCTCGTCTGTGCCTCCAGTTCCGGAGCCTTCGGTGGGATCGTCCGAGCCGAGGGGAGTGCCGGTTCCCGACACTTCTCCTCGCCCTCCCTGTCGTGAACTCTCGGTCTCGGACATCCTCGCAGTCCGACCCGATCCGCCGCCATAGGCGGATCTCGGTCCCAGCGATGGCGGCGCCCGCTCTTCCTCTTCCTCGGACGAGGGGAGGCTTCGGCGCAAGTTGCGTCGGAGGTACGAGGAACTCATGTGGCAACAGCTCCTTTTGACCGGGAATAAGCCGACCCAGTCGTCTTCCCAGGCCATTAAGTGGCTGTCACCGGAGCGGCCGAAACAACCCCTCGTTGTAGCTGAGGAGCCTGTTCCCAGGCCGGTTGTTCGGCCAATTCCAGCTGCCCCATCGATTCTGGTGGAACCGCCGCCTCCACAGCCATTAGTTGGGGCTCCGACCAAAAATTCTCGGTCGGCCTTGGGTTTGCCCCATAGGCTGTCTGTCACCCTCACTCCCGATAAACCTCGGCAGGTGGAGGGTGGCTCAGGCCCAAGGCAGCTCTTTGAGGACTCTTCCGAGTCCGATGATGGTTCCTCCCTCTTCTCCAAGCGCATGGACTTGGAGTCCTCGGGAGGGCAGTCAGTGGACGATAGCCCTTCGTCCTTCTTAGGGTTGCTTCGACTCATCTCGGAGTCCACCGGGATGAAGCTCGAACCCGTTTCTAAATGGGCCAGGTATACCCTCACGGAGATTCTGGACCGAGGGGATTCTCCTACGGAGGCCTTTCTGGTGGCCGGAGCCATAGTGGGTCCGGCCTTGGAACTTTGGCAGCGTCCTGCTTCCTGCCCTGCGCCTTCGGCCAGGATGGCCAGGAAGTATGCGGTCCCTACCGGTTCCCTGTCCGGTTTTTCGGAACACCCCTCGGCCGAGGGGTTGGTTACCGACAGCGTTTTCCGGCGTGCCGGGAACGCCAGGGATGTAGACAAACCTCCTGACAAGGAATCCAAGAAATTGGATTATGCCGGGCGAAAAGTCTACGCTGCGTTCTCTCTCGGCCTTCGTCAGGCCAGTTAGGCCGTCCTCATGGCACACTTTTCTCACGCCCTGTTGGGCTCCCTGGATGAGGTTGTCCCTCATCTTCCTGCGGATCTGCAGACTACGGTCAGGCAGGTGCGGGACCAGGGCAGGGCGGTGGCAAAACAGCAGCTCAGACTACGTTAGACATTAGGGACTCATGTGCCAGGTCTGTGGCCGCGCAGTGGCCATGCGTCGTCCGGGCTTGGCTGAGGATATCCACCTTTACCTCGGATACCCAGCACAAGTTGGCGGATGTTCCTTTTGGGGACTGACCTCTTGACCCTGGGGTGGAAGGTCACCTGCAGAGGATCGAGAAGTCCAATGCTACCTTGGACTCGGTCTCTTCCGCTCAGAAGGACAAAGGCCGTAAGCCACAGCCTAAGCCCTTTCGTCCTTCTGCGCCCGCGGCGAGCCCGGCCCAGCAACGTCAGGGCCAGCAGGCTCGATCTTGGCATCCCAAACCCAAGCCGTCGGCTTCCTCCAACAGGAAGCAGGGAGGAAAAGGCCCAGGTGGTCCCTCGGCCGGTCCTTCCTCCAAGCCTGCCCAGTGACGGGCTGAGGGGTGTCGCCCCCATCCCTGTCACCTCACCCCTGGTTCCCCCCGTGGGGGGACGGCTCAGACACTTCCTTTCCGCCTGGTCCGCTGTTACCACGGACAGGTGGGTACTGGAGGTGGTGGGAAAAGGCCTGCCTCTGGAATTCGAGCAGGTCCCGCCCTTCAGAGCCGTCGCACCTCGGGGGGCCTCGGGGTCCGCAGCCTCACTGGCGGCTCGCCGAGCCGACATCGCTCTCCTCCTCCAAAAGGAGGTGATCACGGAGGTAGAGGACCCCCCTTCAGACCCGGGGTTCGTGTCCAGGTATTTCCTTTTTCCGAAACAGATGGGGGGCTGGCGCCCCATTCTCAACCTACACGACCTGAACAAGTTCCTAATGTCTCGAACCTTCACGATGGTCACTCTGGCACAGATAATACCATCTCTGGAACACGGTGTGTGGTTCTGCTCTCTGGGCCTACAGGACGCGTTCTTTCACGTCCCTATCTGTCCGTCACATCGGAGATTCCTCCGCTTTTGAGCGGAGGGATCCCTCTTCGAGTTCTGAGCCATGCCCTTCAGCTTATTTCCAGCTCCCAGGGTCTTCACCAAATGCATGGCAGTGGTGACAGCATTCTCTGGGCGCGAGGGTCGGGTGTACCCTTACCTGGACGATTGGCTGATAGCAGCCCCCTCCAGACGGGAGGTGGAGCGGTCCAGAGATCTGGCCCTCCAGGTTTGCTCTCAAGTTGGCCTTCTCATCAACGAGGCCAAGTCGGAACTCGAGCCGAAGCAGGTGATCCTGTTCATCGGGGCAGAGCTCGACTCTCTTCGAGCCAGAGCGCGACTCCCGGCGGACAGGGCCGAGGTTCTTACCTCCTTTGCCCAATCATTTCTGGTTGGGCAATTGCGCCCTGCCCGGGACTTCCTGCGCCTCCTGGGTCTCATGGCGGCCTGTACCAGCGTGGTCCGTTGGGCTCGCTGGCACATGCACCCCCTTCAGTGGGGACTGGCCAGCCAGTGGTCACAACGCTGCGATCCTTTGGACCAGCTAGTGATAGTGACCCAGGAGATGTGGAATGCTCTCCAGTGGAGGACCGTTCCATTCCATTTGCAGGAGGGCATCCCGTTTGTCCGCCCCAAGCCGACGGTCTCTCTATCGACCGATGCCTCTCTGATGGGTTGGGGTGCCCATCTGGGTGAACACCGAGTGCACGGCCTCTGGTCCCCGGAGTCCCGATGCCACATCAATCTGCTGGAGCTCCAAGCGGTCAGCCTAGCTCTCACCGCCTTTGCTCCGTTTCTCCGGGGTCAAGTGGTCCGAGTCCAGACGGACAATACCACGACCATGTACTACCTAAACTGCCAGGGCGGGACGCGCTCCATGCTTCTATGCAAGGAAGCTCTCCGCATTTGGTTTCTGTGTGCAGCCTGGAGGCGGATCTCTAGCACATTCATGTGGCAGGGCCTCCAACACCCTGGCCGATGCCCTGAGCGGATAGGGCTGCATCTCACGAGTGGTCTCTCCTGCCGAGTAGTACAAGATCTGTTCTCCCTCTGGGGCACACCTCAGGTGGACCTGTTTGCCTCAGGGAGAGCAGCGGCTGAGGCTGTTTCATGCCCGCCCCCTCAGCAGGGCTCGCTGCAGGGGATGCCTTCCGAGGCTGTGGACCCCGGGCCTCTTCTATGCCTTTCCCCAATTTCCTTGATTCTCAGGTGCTTCTCAAAGGCGAGGAGGACAAGGCGCAGGTGATTCTGATAGCCCCAGACTGGCCCGCCAGTTGGTACCAGATCTCCTCAGCCTCAGCTCCAGGCTCCCGAGGCAGCTTCCAGCTGCCCGGACCTGCTCTCAGTCAATCAGGGAAGGTGTTCCATCAGGACCTTCAATCCCTGCACCTGACGGCCTGGTTCCTGGCGGCTAGAGTTCCAGGCCTTGGGTCTTTCCGACGAGGTCCTCAATGTTGTTGAGGCGTTCCGTGAGAGTCGACCAGAAAATGCTCGCCTTTAAATGGAAGAGATTCTCCATTTGGTGTCAGGGCAAGGGCTTGGACCCTTCCTCCTGTTCTGTGGCAAGCATTTTGGACTATTTATGGTCCCTTTCTAGTCAAGGGCTTGGGCTGAGCTACCATAAGGTGCACCTGGCAGCCATCTCTGCTTACCGGCGCGGGCGAGGGCAGTCGGTGGCGCATGGATAAGGTGGTCGGCGCCTTTTCAAAGCCTTGATCACATTTCCCTCGGTAGCGAGAACCTCCACCTCCGTGGGATTTACTGCTGGTACTGGCAAAGCTCATGGGCAAGCCATTGAGACCAATGCACAGGTGTGATCTCTCTCACCTGTCGTGGAAGACCGCCTTCTTGGTGGCTATCCGTCAGCCAGAAGGATGGGAGAGCTCCAGGCGCTTTGCATCGAGTCTCCTTACCTGGTCTTCCACAGGGACAAGGTTGTCCTCGCCCCACCGGAAATTCCTTCCGAAGGTGGTGTCGGAGTTTCACCTTAACCAGGTGTTGACTCTGCCAGTGTTCTACCCCAATCACACCTCGGAGGCCGAATACAGGCTCCATACTTTGGACCTAGAAGGGCTCGCTTATTATAAGGGCGCCACGGCTGAAATTCGAGAGAGGTTCGCCAGCTGTTTGTCACCTACGCTGAAGCCGCACCTGGCAGACCTGCAGCCAAGCGGACGATAAGCAGGTGGGTCACCTCCTGCATAGATCTCTGCTATAAGTTGGCGGGCATGGAGCCTCCCAGAGGATAAGAGCTCATTCTACCGTCATGCTGCTGCATCGGTGGCTGCCTCAGGGACGTCCCTATCCAGGAAATCTGCAGGGCTGCTACCTGGAAGTCAGCACACACCTTTATTACCCATTACCACATCGACCTTGAGTCACGCCGGATGCTGGTTTTGGGCCTCGGTTCTCCAGTCTTTATTCCCTAAGTAGGGGTGTGCACCTTGCCTCCCTCCTCCCGGAGAACTGCTAGGAGTCTGCCAGTAAGTGTGGATGAACAACATATCCATGTCCCTAGAAATACAGGTTACTCACCTGTAACAGGGTTCTAGGAATGGTATATGTTGTTCATCCACCACGACCCACCTCCCGGCTTCGACGCACAACCTGAGCTTCCAGCGGCCAGATCTGGCGTCATGGGGCGGAGCAGAGAGTTTTACCACCCGGTGGGTGGGAGGAGCCAGCCTGAAGACCTTCCGGCAAGATTTAAAGCGGCAAGGAACCTGCCAATAAGTGTGGATGAACAACATATACCATTCCTAGAACTCCTGTCACAGGTGAGTAACCTGTATTTTTTGGTCATCTTTATTTTTTTTTTTTTTTTAGATATTTGCACTTTATTTAAATTGTTGTAGCGCTACAACAAATATGGCGGCTGACTAAGTTTCAGCGGTGCTTTTTCTGCAGGTCACACCACGTATTTTGACATCAGAAGAGGGACCCTCCGCTGACCATTTCCCATGTCCCTGCAAGTCATACAGATGTGCAGTTGGCAGCAGAGGGGGTTCCAGTGCAACATGCTTAGTGGCAGAAATGTAAACAAAAGCAGAGAATAACTGAACAAATTACTTGGCGATGGTACAATGTCAGCGAGAAAGAGTATCAGGTATATGAATAGCAGGGCACAGGGAATAAACCGTCAAAAAAGCACAATTTGTTTTTTTCGTAGTACTGCAGCTTTAAGTTCAGCAGCTGACTTTAGAGTAGCACATGGCTACTGTGATCTCATCAGAACTGTGAAAGCTACTCTCTGATTAGTTCTACTTTCATCCTAAGGTCAAAGAAAGTGATTGTGACATGTCTAACCTTTATCTAAACATTTACACAACATGTAAAAATACATTCCGCTAGACAAACATGTTATCTTGGCACCCATCTTACCAAATAACATGTTAGCTTGCAAGCTGGGTATGTCAATAGTACGATCTTGAAGGTTAGGTACATCACAGTTGACTACTGAATTAATCAGAAGGCAGCTTTCCCAATCCCGATGACATCACAATAGTCCTGAGCAAACTAAAACCTGCATTTTGAATCAAAGAGAAAAAGCTAAATCTTTTTACACAAACAGCAGCTTTAAAGTCATAACCAGTAAATTGATGTTGTATAAATCAAACATGCAATGACTGGACTCAAAATACGCTGTTGATTATCACTTGTGAGGGAGCAGGACTTTAATAAGTCACTCATGACTCAGTCATTCGTGAGTTATTATCCTGCCCCTCACGTGCAAAGATCAATTTTTATTTTAAGTCATGCAACTGCATATCCCCTGTTTTTTATCTGGAGCTTAGATGGCTCAGTTATCACCACTGGTGTTGCATAAATGTACTTTTTGCAACTAATTTCCCAGGAGTTATGGAACTTGTAACTTTGTAAGGGTGCCATGCCAGTGCACAAGAGCTGCTGCTCGGACTCCGGTGTTGTCTCTAAGTATTAGCCATTAAACCATTTGGCTATTGTTTTAAAAATCATTTTGCTAATACATGTATATATTTTTAAAGGGGAACATTTATGAACCGTGCCCATCACAGTCTGAAAGTACATGAAAAAATCTTTTAAATGAGGTATTGGGCTCCTCGGCAGCTGGCGGAAGTCCACAGATATTGATATGGAGTCTTCCCTGCTGGCCCAGTGGTGCAGAAGATCGAGTCGCCGGATGGCACACCTGCTGGCTAGCCAGTAAACCAAGTTTGGGAAAGAGCTCAGATCGCTGGGGGGGTCAGCTGGGGTGGGAAAGGACTGCATATCCGATGACAGCTATCCTCTGCCGGGGATGGCGGGTATGCTGCACCGCTCTAGTACTGCCATTAGGTGAAGGTGTGGTAGAAGGGCAGCGGCTGAGAAGGGGTTGGCAGACAGCAGGCATGTAGTGTGTGTGGGCCTCCATGCACATGCACGACTCCAAGGGGAGAAAAGAGGAAATGCAGCAAACGCTGGATGATCTCTTGGTCACTGTGGCCCCCTGCACATCCTACAGGAGCCTGGGAAAGCTATCTCGAGTGTGCTTCGGGGTGGGGAGGATGGCCCTCCCACAGGGGAATATCAGTGGGGGATCACACCCCCTAAGCTAAGTCCCTGAGACAGTGGGTGACAGGGAGGGCAACCAAGGGGGCTGCTTCTAGAGGAAGAAACACCTGATCAAAAAACATTTTTTTTTTATTAGAAAGTCTGCGCCACATTAATACATTTTGAAAATTTTTAGAACCTTGTCATATCACTGATGATTAAGCTGTGCTTTACTTCAGTGTTGTTAAGCGTGAACTTGACCATCAGTGACATCACACGGTTCTAAAAATGGTGGCAATGTAGTATCAGTATGGGACAGACACTGTCTTCAATATATCTGGACTGCTGCAAGCTATGGTAAACTCAATACCTCATTTAAAGGAGCATTTCATGGGCTATGATGGGCGCTACTTGTGAGTGTTTTCCTGTAATTTGCACCCGTTGGCTAGGTCATTTTTATGTCAGTTTAGCAGATGTCCATTTAAGGAAATAAAAATAAAACGCTAAAATGGCTAAAACAAAGATGCTTTGCAAAATAAAAATAATGGGTTTACTGCCCCCGTTAAGTCATTTTCTCCCTTTGGTATGGCACCCATCTCGCCACCCCACCCCCCAGCACTGTCACCCTGGCTTCCCCAGGACTTACCAGACCAAGCTCCCGTGGCTTAGCTCCCACAACGGAGTGGCAGGGAGCACATTTAACCCACTGGGTCAAAGAGCAAGCCACCGTGCCCCAGTGGCCAGGAGTGTGCCCTGTGATCATGCTGCCATCAAGGATGTTCCCATGTTTCACTTCTTTCCCTGTGGCATGAAGAAGGGGTATACAATGGAATCAATGGTGATGCCATGCCTGTTCCCATGCATGGCATGCCAGATTCTGGTCAGTCCTCTGCTGCTCGGTGAACTGTCCCCAGCCTCTTTTAGGAGACAGTCAAGCTCCGGGCGCCATGCCAATCCCTCTCCAGAGGAGAGCAGTCCCTTGGACGCTCGATCCTCCTCCCCTGGTCGACCCTCTGATGACTCAAGCTCATTCCTGAACTTGGTTTGTTGGTGCCGCAAACGATACCAATGTGCCGCTGGAACGGCTATAATGGCTTATTATTTTTGTTGTCTGCAGTCAACACTGTGTGACTCCCTAGGACCCTCTTGTGAATTACATGTTGCTCCTATATGAGGCAATCCTAGTGTGGTACAATTCAACAATGAAGTTTGATGTCAAGGACACTGAATAAAGAACCTGCGGCAGATGTACAAAAAAGCTAAGGTCGCAGCGATAAGGTGGGTTACATATCAATGCTGCATGTCAGAAACACCGTTGTAAAGATCTGTCTAAACCAATGGAATAGTCATATTCCTGGTTGTGATTTCTACTACAGGGAGGGGAAAGAGGAAGAGGAAGGGGAAAGGGGAAGATGAAGGAAGGAGTGCGTGCAGAGTCTTATTATGATCAAAGGGCAAAGTAGCCACTTTTATTTTTCCTACCTGTAGTAGACAGCAGAGGTCTGGCAAGATCGTGTGGATAAGGGAATCCTGGGAAGACTCCAGGTCCTGGAGGCCTACTGAACAGGTCTAACTTTCCACCGATGTCCAGTTTCTGGGGTTCTAAGTGCATCTGCTGTTAAAAGATAGAAGCAATCTTTAATATATATCTCTTTCATCTAGAAGGTGTTGACCAAAGTAGCAGTTGTTTTTGTCCTCCCCCTTTCACAGACACACACACACACACACAAAACCAACCCACCACTGGATGTTAGATTCAGAAATGAAGCTCTGCTCTTCATTGAAAGTTGGTACTGTTGCCTTATCAAGACATTTGGCATCAAACTAAAACCAAATTTTTGGCAAGCATAATTAAAAAAAAGGTCACACGCTTAAAGGCTGGCTTCTTGGGTCAGTATATGCAGGCAATAGGGCTACTGTGTCTAAATAATTTTAGTAATCCAGGGACACTGTTGGTAGCCATGTGCTACTGTGGTCTGGTGTTAGAGGGTTATGTACTGGTCATGACCCCTTCCAATCGTAGACGCACTTTTAGGAAGTCATACTCAAGGCTGTTTCTGACATATGAACTGTCTGATCCCATTTTCACCTCAAAGGGGACTTGCATGTGACTTGTAAAGCTGTACTGTTAAGAGAAGGATGGCTTATAAAATGCCAGTCCCCAATTTGTCACTGGATAACTACTGCTGGATTTCCAGCAATTCAGTGATCATCTCTGTCTTAGCCCACATGATAAAGAGGCCAGTTTTGGATTCAAATTACATCATCAGCTGTGATGTAGTCTGTCTCCCCCAACCCCC
Organism: Neoceratodus forsteri; assembly: GCA_016271365.2. Lineage (NCBI taxonomy): Eukaryota > Metazoa > Chordata > Ceratodontiformes > Ceratodontidae > Neoceratodus > Neoceratodus forsteri. Next base: position 286,301,586 of record JADMNL010000027.1, on the reverse strand, counting down.
ACTAATGCGTACAAGGAATGATGTACATGCTGTGAACAACCTTAGTGACACCACTGCCCATGTCACGCAGTTCCAAAATGGCTCTCTGGACACAGGGACAAAAACAGAATTCACTGCAAAGCCAGCAGTGACTGCCGGATAACCAAATGAGGACCAGTATTTAACAACCATGCTTCTATTAACAAAAAAAACAACAAAAAAACAGTTTGGCAGGTACAATCTAGCTCCCCTTTAAACAGACCCCTTAATCATGGTGGAAACTAAAGAGAAAAAAAATCATTATTATTTTTAGAACATTTTAGTTTATATCTTATATATTTTCTGTATTTATCTGCCCCTTTTCTTAATAACTACCGTGATATAACACCAGTGGAGACAGAAATGGCATGATGACAAGTGATATCGTTGTAGCTCAAGAAATTATGACATCTTATTGTTGGTTTTGTTATAACCGAAATATCCTGAAGGTTAGTTGCATTAGAGTGGAGTACTGAACCAATCAGAAAGCAGCCTTTGCAATTCTGAAGACATTACAACTGCATACTGCAGTACAGAAGCCAGCAGTTGAAATCAAAGTGAAAATATTCGCTCTGCAAACCAACAGCAGTTTTCTTTTTTTCCCACATGCATTTTCCCCCTTCGTGCCATCGTCCAGGGATATCGCTGTACAGGCAACTGCCATAATCACGGATGGCGAGTTTTTTCTCCCCATGTTTTCATTCTCTTCCTCCCTCCTCCACTTTGGCGTGAGATGTGCCCCACAGCCTCGGCAATGCAGCGGTGCTGTTCTGAAGGAGCAGGCTCCCTGGCCCGCCCGCAAGGGTCGATTCATGCTGGAACATGCTGCCAATCCTCTCTGGCTGACGCAAGGTGCCCTCTAGCAGCTGCCTGCGGCCTGGTCTGGCCCCTGAAATGACAATCGGAGTCTGCTACTTAACTCTGGTCATCTGCACGGCAGTACAACGCCATGCCACTGGGTAACTGGGGCTGCCGCAATAGCAGGCTTGAAAGCTGTAACTATTAAACTGATGTATAAATTGACTAGGCAATGGTCTGACTCAAAATGCTCACTTTACTATCACTTGTGAGGGAGTAGGGTTTTCATAACTCACTTGTGGTTTTGCCGTTTATGAGTTGTGGTCCTGCCCTTTCACACGTCAATATAACGTGTATTTGGTTAGGCCAATTCACATCCTGTATATATTAAACAGCATTACTGTTCCTTAGACTTCGTCTTTTTGGGCTGCATCACTACACCTGACATCGCAATCCTCAGCTTGTGACATCATTGTCTGTTGCTGTGGAAAGGATTATTTAAAATCTGGTAGGTGGGTGAGACCCCACTAATGTCATTATGATATCATAAACGGACGACTGTGATACACTGTGTAGACAAGCAGCCAGAGCACATGTAGTCTAGTGGACAGTGGTGGAGCACAAGCCCAGCAACAGAGTTTGGAGTGCCCTGCAAGAGGGTTTTCTGCCAGGAAAAGTGCAGAAGATGTGTACCTGAGGTAAGGACAGACACTTTCACTTCTGAAACAGGTATATACTGAAAGGCTGCCTTTAATACACATATGATGGACTAGAAGAAACCATGAAAAGACTGACTGGATCATACCCCTGATGAAGCGGCTATAGTAGGCTGTGAAATGCTGGTAGATATCTCCAGTCGTCATTTACATTCTATGATACAATAAATGACCATTTTTGAAATGCCTGCGCGAGTGGGAGACCATTTTATTGTTTTTCTGTCAGATTTTTATTTATGCTCCTCGTCACTGACGCTGGCCCCTTTCTGGCCTGTCTCTACAGCAACCACACATTCTTATCTCCCCTAAATACAGCTGCTCTCTATGAAGTCTTGGATATAATGCTCCTCGCAGGGATGGAGAGAGAGGGACGCCGCTTTGAGCTTCCTGAGTTTTGCTGGGAGCACGACAGGAAGCCGTGCATCCCTAAGTGTACTAGTTCATGGGCTTTTATCCTACTGCTGTGCCAGGGTGTTTCTCCGAGTTATGTACCAACTTCAGGAAGTCAGAGAGAAGGGTGTCATGGCATGTGTGCGTACATAATGTTTCCCATCCTGCTGACATCAGGCAATGTCTTTCCTTCCATGAGTACCTCTGACTACACTTCCACCTGTGGTCACCTAGGTGTTAGTATCACAGCGCTGCACACAATCCTCCCACCTGAGGATCTCCACCTTCCTCACTGCTGACCCCCAATAAAGAGCGACTGTTCTTGAACTGGGGTTGTAAGCCGTAACCCACCCACTATGCCATGAGCTGGCCTCTGCCTCATTTTGTCTGCTCAGTTACTGTAACATAGAGGCAGTAAAACAGAAAAACAAATACATTAAATAGACGCTAAAATTACTAAAAAAAAATTATTTTTCACCGGTTTCCCACTGTGACATCAGGTCTCTTTAAAAGAAAACCGTGCACAAACATTCGACCCTTCTCAATCAATAGATATGCCACAGACTAGGGGTTTGCCACAGAATTCATTTTTTTTTTTAAATACCTGACAACATGCCTTTAAAAGCATATTCCCTAGTGTGCCGTAACATAAAATCACGTGCACATTAGCTGGTTTCCAGTACTATCTTTATGCTAGTATGCACTGCCAAGCAATGGCAAAGGCAGGCAGCGCTAATTTACATAAAGAGATTACAGGAAGCCGGCTGGTTAATGCGAGATGGCCATAGGAGCATCTTTAAATCAGATGCTGTGGCACTTTAGGAAAAATTTGCTTTTAAAATCATACTGACTGGTAATAAAAAAATCTAATTCTGTTGCACAATCCTAGCTGGGGGCGGAACTATTGACTAAGGAGGGTCACGTGTTTGTGTACTGTTTTCCTTTAAGACTTACCTGTTGACAGGCAAGACCCAGCTCCCCTTTAAAACTTGCAGCTTTCACTAATAGAACAAACTGACTACTAGTTCCATTTGCTTCAGAGCCGAGTGACAGCACGTTTTACGAATAGTGTACTTTCTTATAACCTTTCCCTGCACTGTGATACTTTCTGTTGCATGAAAACACACACACACACACACACACACACACACACCTCAAAGTCAGTGCAGCTCTTCTGAAGACAGTATGCTGCCTGCAGAAGGGAAGGGAACAAAAGACTTTTCCTTTCACAACGCTGTCACTTCAACAAACACTTTGGAGGTGGGGACGGGTGGCGTTGGCAGTAGGGGGAAGGCAGCTGCTAAGCTGGAAAAACTACACTGTGTTTGAAATCTGTGCCGTTACCTTCATTTTCTGCTGGTGGTGGTAGATTTGCCAGGCGATCTGTACATGAACTGCGCACCATTTGCCAGGTTTCTAAATGAATTAAAAAATGAAAGCAAAGGCATGATTAGATTTCTTAAACTCGAGACCCTCTCTAAAATGTACAAAGACGTTCATTGTGTGAGCTGCCTATGCTCTAAGCTATGCTCTAAGCTAGTCGTTGCTCCCACGGTTCCTGGGGCCAGCTCGATTTCATGTGCGTCTGTGATGGATGAGAATACGATGTCATAGCTATTTGGTGCCACAGCTGATCATTGGAAACTGTCAAAGATCAGGCTATAAGTTTTCCTAAGTGAAAACAGAAGCTGGCTGGCACACAGGGATAGGTAAAGCACTCGGCAAATAGATAAGCCCAAGCAAAGAAACGAGGAGTGGACTGCATAAAAAATAAAGCAAAACACGAGAGTACCACAGGGAATTGCTGCAAAAACGAGTTTCCAACCTCTGCAAAAAGAACCTGCAGAGGTTCGAAGCAGAGGGGTTTACTGTTGCCTTTCTGTGTTCACGATAAAACCATTTTTTGCAGGAATTCACTTTGACACTCGTTTTTTGCGCACTCTGCTCCTTGCAAGTTTTCCTAGCTGCTCTACCAAGATAAATCCAGCTCTAAATCTGCTTGACTCGTACACTTATTTTAAAAAATTGTCTTTGTTCCTCTTCTCCCTGCCTGTTCCTTTCCTGAGGGCCCTCTCCGGCCCAGTCACCCACCCACCATCCATCTGCAGGACTTGTACCCCTTGTGTCCCCACAACTTGCCCCTCGTCGCAGGTCAGGTGGAACTACCCTTGCCTCCCTGATGCAGGATCTGGTGTGCGGTGCCCAGTTGGTGGTACCAGGCCTACGGGAGGGTGGTTTTTTTCATCCTGTGTGGCTGGGATTGTTTTCTACCAGTTTTCTCTCCATGAGGTCGCCGGGAGTGCAATGATGAAGTGTATCTTGCAGAGTCCTGTCCCCTACCCTTCTGGGGCTCCCAACTACCTTGACATCCAGCCTCCACTGGGTGTCGGGCGCACTGCGTGAGGCGCAACCAACTCTTCCCTGGAAAAGAAAAGCTGTCCTCTGGACGCTTGATCCTCTCTCTCCCCACCCTGAAGATCCCCAGCAACTCTCACTCCCCAATTATGGGACACTGGCATGTCAGGTGGCCATGCCACTGAGCCGGCTCTGACTCTTATACTTTCTAATACTTCCTCAGGACTTTAGTGAATGGGGGCACAACACAACTCGTATTCAAAAGTTGTGTACGAAAATGTAAGTTGCTCTATTTAAAGGCAATGCAGGTCTGTGAACCAGGAGATTCCAGGTTTGAATCCCACCAGTGTCAGTGGCTCACCACGTGACACAGAGCAAAATTACTTGACCTCCCCTGTGCTTCAGTAATCCCAGTTGTAAAAATGGGTTAAAGTAGAACCCCAGTGTAAACGAGGTGCATCACCTTGTCTGGGTTAACCTAGGGAAGCAAACTGTAAAGTAATAAAATCCCAGTTTCTCAGCAGGTAGCCAGCTCGCCTTCGGGACTGGAAGATCAGAAGGCCGTGAGTACTAGCCCCACACCCAAAAAAATGGGCAAATATCCACAACTGCCACTGTAGTGCAGTATGGGGAAGGGGTGCTGCACTGCTTGGGTGCTGTCCTTTGGATGAGATGTTAAATCAAGGTCCCTTCTGCCCATCTGGTCACTGTCCAGGTGGAAGATAAAGATCTAAAGGTACCATGGCACGTCTCGAAAAAGAGTGGTTATGAGACTGCTGCTGTACCTTAGCGCTCACTTCAACAGGCAGCCATTACAAACATCATACATCAAATTCATCCAGCTCTCTGCCACAACACTACCTCCACTATAACCTTGGCTCCCACTCTGATACAAGTCTACTACAATCATCTCTGGCTTTTTAACAGTCTCATACAGAGGTTCAAGGGGGTATTCACAAAAAACACACTTCTCCAAAAGCACAGTGAGTAATCTTCCATCGATTCCCACCCTGAGAGAGGCTCATGATCCAAGACTGACTCCATGAAGGCTACTGCTGTCGGACAGGGAAATCTTTCTTTATCCAGAGACAGGGAGGCACCCCAGTTCTTGGGTAGTGTGCCCCACCACAAATTGGGATCTATAGTGGATTCTACATTCTTTATAGGTAAACAATATCTCCCATTTGGCATTCCTCCATCTCCATACAGTACTTAAGTTAAGCATTCACCCTCCCCCAACCCCCAAAATACACCCATGCCAATCACACATTTTGGACTTAATATTATAAGTAATGTGGCACGTGTTTGTATTTTAAGCTGTTTAAATTTAGTCGTCCATATTTTCAGATATCTTTCTGTGGTGCAAGATGCCCCCTTTTTCTCCTCCCATCCCCCTTCCCTATTCTTGGGGCTGCACACTATTCTCTGGCCAGGATAGTGCAGCTGCCATCATAGCAAACAGCAGTATCCCTTCCTGACAGGCCAACCATGGTGGGCCGTGAATGTCAGCTGACCCACACCTGGAAAACAATCTCTTCTCAGCTCTGAGATGTTCTCAGCCCCCAACCCATATACACACAGCAATCCCAAGGCATGAAAACCTGGGCTCAGGTGCAAACCCAGTCCTCTCAGGACCAGAACACTAAGCTGGTATATTTGTTTTCATTAAGTGGTTTGTGCACCCCCCCATACCACCTTCGGCCCTGACACTGCTTGCACAGACAAATGAGGCCGGTGTGGGACCCCAGAGCACTAGAGACCATGATTCAATTGGCTTGTTTTGTCCCCCACCTCCAGATTCTCTCATGCCCTCCCACCTTCTCTGGCATCATGCAAAGCCAAAGACTGGTTTTGCAAGACTGCAGCTTTCACCTGTGAAAGAGGTGAACCTCCTACGGCTGCCATTGGGGGGGGGGGCACTTGTAGAGCATGGTGCTGTCACTGTTCTGACGGCAAAGTGCTGCTACCAGTAGTACCCCCAACCCTGGTCTGCCTGATTGTGGACCTCCTGGGCTTTTTCTCAGACCTAGGTTGTCTGCATGGTTGCGTAATGTGCTACTGCTGTGTCACTGGCATTCCCCTACCAAACCTTCCATCCCAGAGTGTAACAAGGACACTTTCAGAGCTGGAAAGTTTCTAGTAGTGTCACATTTGTTTTTCTCTAAAGAACAAGCAAGCCCCCGATATTTGAAAATACTGCTGACTATACTCAGATGGTTAAAAACAGGCTAACTATCTAATAAGGTAGCCAACATGTCACATATTAGGCCAATATGTCTTGTAATGTGGCTTGTATATCTAATAATCTGTCCAACATCTATGTAATAATGGCTTACGTTTGTATTTGTGTCTGTCCATGGTGACCATGTGGTTCAAGCACGATCCAAGACACGCACAACAATGTAAGCTTCTCCCCCTATCTAGAATGCTTGAAGCTTTCCCCTACCCACCCATCATGATCTATCATTATCCTATATCTTGTCTGGCCCTATGCAATAAGGTTTTGGATTGGGGGGGGGCTCTACAAAAAAAAAGTATATTGGGCTTTTGTTAGCGGGGGTGAGGGGGGCTGGAGCAGAGAGAATGAATCTAGTGCCAGCTAGGAGCAGGGATAATCACAAATTGCAGCAAGCTAGGGTTTCTAAAGGGAGAATGGAGCTAGGGAGGTGGTACTAAGAATGAACACAGAGGGCCCACTCCTGGCACGATGGCAGCCAGGAGCTGGGAAAATGCTAGGTTGCAGCAGGCAGGGGCTTCCATAGTGGAGATTGAGCTACGAGGAAGGAGACATTTATTGGGGAATCGGGCTGGAGGAATCTTTGAGTGGATCAGGTTAGGGAAGGGTAATCTACTGGGCTAGAGCGAGGGAACCAATTTGGGGGATTAGGCTAGGGAGGAGTTTATTTAGTTTTTGATCAACAGGTAAGTAAGCTAGGCAACAAAGTGAATCTATTGGTGGACTGGACTAAAAAGGAGGTTATTGGGGACTGGGCTAAGGAGGAGGTTATCTATTGGGGGACTGAGTTAAGGAGGAAGTTATCTATTGGGGGACCGGGCTAAGGAGGAGGTTATCTATTGGGGACTGGGCTAAGGAGGAGGTTATCTATTGGGGACTGAGCTAATGAGGCGGTTATCTATTGGGGGACTGGGCTAAGGAGGAGGCTATCTATTGGTGGACTGGGCTAAGGGGGAGATTATCTATTGGGGGAGTGGGCTAAGGAGGAGGTTATCTATTGTTGGAGTGGGCTCAGGAGGAAGTTATCTAATTGGGGGATTGGGCTAGGGAGGAAGTTATCTACTGGGAGATTGGACTAAGGAGGAGGTTATCTATTGGGGGACTAGGCTAAGCAGGAGGTTATCTATTGGGGGATTGGGCTGAGGAGGAGGTTATCTATTGGGGACTGGGCTAAGGAGGAAGTTATCTATTGGGGGACTGGGCTAAGGAGGAGGAGGTTATCTATTGGGGGATTGGGCTGAGGAGGAGGTTTTCTATTGGGGACTGGGCTAAGGAGGCGGAGCTTATCTATTGGGGGACTGGGCTAAGGAGGAAGTTATCTATTGGGGACTGGGCTAAGGAGGAGGTTATCTACTGGGGGACTGGGCTAAGAAGGAGGTTATCTATTGGGGGATTGGGCTAAGGAGGAGGTTATCTATTGGGGGACTGGGCTAAGGAGGATGTTATCTATTGGGGGACTGGGCTAAGGAGGAGGAGGTTCTCTATTGGGGATTGGGCTAAGGAGGAGGTTATCTATTGGGGGACTGAGCTAAGGAGGAAGTTATCTATTGGGGGACTGGGCTAAGGAGGAGGTTATCTATTGGGGGACTGGGCTAAGCAGGAGGTTATCTATTGGGGACTGGGCTAAGGAGGGGGTTATCTACTGGGGATTAGGCTGCTGAGGAGGTTATCTATTGGGGGATTGGGCTAAGTTGGACGTTAACTAGTGGGAACTGGGCTAAGGAGGAAGAATCTATTGGGGAGGATTGAGAAAGTGCAGAGGTAAACTACTGGGGGATCTGGCTAGGGAGGGGGAATCAATTTTGGGAATCCTGGGTCGGGGGAGGGTGCTTGTACCATGGACAAAGAACTGGACCAGTTATAGACTGGGGCTGAAGAGTGGGACTTCTAAAGGTATTTGGGATCTGAGGAAATCAGCCAAGAGAGGGGAGACTGTGCTAGATTCGACTGACCCAGCCAGGATTTGGATGGGACCCAACTTCGAAATTTAAGTTTTATGTGATGTAGGGAGGGGGCAGGAGGATTTGGTGTGCCAGAAGCCCAGTTTTATTTTTACTAGGTAAGTGAAAAAAAGAATGCACATAGAACCAGAATCCTCCCAAATCAACAGCCAGAATGCCCTTAGATAAATACACAGAGTGTGTGTGTGTGTATATGTGTGTGTGTGTGTGTGTGGGGGTCGTCATATTCTAGCAGTGGCTACCATTCTGGATCTGGGCTGTATTTAGGTTTCAGAACCAGAATGCACCCCAGAGCTGCAACAGTGGCCCCAGAACTGAACGCTCCACCACACTTAATGCCCTTGCCAGAATGTTCCCTTAGTGACAGCACCTTCCGGAATGTCACCAGTAATGATTTCTCCAGGGTCATTCGGCAGGGGATGTGGAGACATTGTGGTTGTGGGTGTTTTCTGCCATTTTTGTTTGTTTGCTTTTTCCAAATGCCTTACTGTGTACAGGTAGGAGAGGAGGGGGAAGGACTGTGCGGGCCTGGTGGTTATACCTGAGATACCCCTCCAGTCCACTCCTGCATCACAGCTCAGTTGGTGGACAGGCTAAGGTACAGTACCAAGAGCCAGCAAGTTTATGTGTTCATTTTTGTATGGGGGAGTGGGGCTTTTTTTTAATTTTTTTGGCCAGGAAAGGCACTCTGAGCTGACGCTCATTTCTAGATGGATCCTGACAGCACAAGGACATCAAGTGACTTGCTCAGGGCCACAGAGCAGGCATGTGGTGGTTGTGGGTTTCAAACATATATCTGTTGAGTCTCCTGGTTCACAGCTCGGTGCTCTAACCCTCTAGACCACAGTGTCTCCCATTTAGGTCCCCTTGCTACTCTGGAAAGCCGGGAAATCCATGACTGTTTCACAGGTGTCTGATAATTCCGTCAACATGTCTAATAATCTGGCCCCCACATCTGACAATCTCGCCTACATACAGTGGAGCTGGCAGGTTGCAATGCAACACTGAAGCATACTCCAGTACAGTTAATGCAGTACACAAAGCCATTTCAATGGAAGTTAATCACTTGTGTCATGGAGCCATCTGAAACACTATGATGCGTCCTTGCAGGCTCCGCTGCAACTGACAAACCAGTAAACATGTCTGATACTCTTGTCTGCATATCTGATAATCCAGTTAACATGTCTGATAATCTGGCCTGCATATCTGATTATCAGACCTGCACACCTGATAATCAGGCCCACCTATCCGATAAACTGGCCTACATATCTGATAATCCGGCCATCATATCTGGTAATCAGGTGTACATACTGTATCTGATAATCAGGCCTACATATCTCATAATGTGGCCTACACAGCTGGTAATAAGGCCTGTATATCTGATAGTCAAGTCTACATCTCAGTGCAGCCTGCATATTTGACAATCCCCCAATATGTTTGAAACCTCCCCATCTCTCCCATCCAAGTACATGCTTCTACCTACCATAAGCTGGTCTCTCCTATTTAATACATCTTTTATGATCACCTGGGCTCTCTGTTTGACAAATGCTCTACGCCATTAAATTCACTCAAATTCTATGCGTTGCTTGTGTTTCTGTTTTGTTTTTCTCATTTTTAGAAATGTTATAAAATCTTAAATCTGTTATATAACATGTAACTGCTACGTAGTGTGTCAACTGCTACGACTTATTTATTGCACTCTCACTGTATAACCTATTATACCATGTAATCCTGGGTCGCCCCTGAGAAAGGGACCTCCGGGGCTCAGTGGGCCTACCTGGTCACCAAAATGTAATAAATAAATAATCCTGTCTGTACAGTTAAGATCCCTCTGTAAATCAAATTTTTGACACAGTGATTTCCCAGCAATAAGAAAAATACAGAGCGAAAAGCATAATTTACAGCTGTTTCTTTATATTCCCAAAGTGACTCAACTCACCCGTACTGGAGGCCTGTATGGGTCTGTCACCTATGAAAAATAAGCAGAAAATCAACAGGTGTTTACTAAAGAGAAACAAATTAATAAAAACAGGAAAAGTGTTGAGATTTCAAGTGCTTGGCCATCATCGGTCACTAAGACCTGCTGGCTTTGTTGAAATGTCAAGTTTCAAGTTTTATTAAGGTTAAGCCATTGAGCCAAGACTCATACACAATGACGCCCCTACACACATTCATTCCAAAGTTGCATATTAAAAATGTACACTAAAACATAAAAATTATAACAATAATCATACAGACACTGCCATACAACAAATAAGTATCATCACAGAAGTAATATTTAAAATACAATACAGAAGGACTTTAGCAATAGTCTCAGGATAGTGTCACATTATACCTTCACTGCCTTTGTCACACTTTTGAGGTTGGGAGGTAAACCAGGTTTTTATTTGCGACTTGGAAGCTGATTCCCACAAATTCTAAAGAACTCAGGAAGAAAACCTGTGGAACCCAATTACTAAAAAAGAACCCTGCTCTAACTGTCAATGTCTGAGGGGATACCAGCTCCAGAAGGCCTGCATCTCTTAGTGAGGATTGCTTTCCTTAAGTATCAGTCTCTGATAGGTAATTGGGGACTTTATTCTGTAAGCATTTCACGGCAACAAGAATATAGTTTGTGTCTTTCATTCAAGGAGGACCAGCCTAGTGTACGCAGCTGTGAGTATCCCAGAATTGTTCAAGACAAATCGTGCCAATCTATTATACAGTATATCCAGCTTAAACAGCCTATCCTTTGTGCAGAACTCGAAGATAGAGTTGGCATAATCACATAATGGAAATAGTTGGGTTTGGGCTATTCGGGCCTTGCCTGAAAAGTTCAAGCAACCTTTATTCTGGTAAAGAGCCTCCAAAAACCTTGTTTATTCTTATTTGGAACAAATCATGGCCACCGCTTAACAAGGCCCTTGTTAGTTTAGCGGTGGCCATGATTTCTTCCAAACGGCCATCTAAACTACATAAATTTAACTTTGAAAACAGTCCCCCATTCATTTCTATGGCAGCATGCCCTCACACTCTACAAAGAATGACATCACAAAACGAGCGAGCGTGGGGGCGGATCGAGGACTGAAGTGGTATCAGGAAGTGGAAGGGATCAGCGCGGCTCCGATCCACGGTGCCGAAATACGATCCCTTCCGAGATAGGGGCTACTATATGGACATCCTAGGACTTCTGCCCAGGTAAGGTTTACTGATGCTTCTTGGGCCAGGGACCTAGAAAGTTGCTCCTTAATTTCACCTCCTGGCGGGTGTTTACCATTTAAAACTTTTATTAAATCCCAAAATTTTGTGGGGATCTCCAGACACGCCTAAATATTTTTCTTTAGTGGCCCTACCTTCTTTCACATATTTATTCCTTGCTGGCCGATACTTTGTCTAAGTTTCTGGGCTGCCTATTTTAGTTGCTATCTCCCATATCTTATTTTTCTTTCTTTTTAATTTAGATAACAGACTGTTAAACAAAGCTGCTGAATGCTTCTTGATTTTATTTTTTTTTTTTTTAATTTCAAGGGAAAATGTTTGTTATAAATTGCGCACAATTCGGAAACCAAATAATCCCAAGCACCATTCAGATCAAGGATTAGATATATTCTCTCCCATTTCTGTCTGTCCAAGTCAGCCATTTATTCAAAACTTTAAAGATTTTGTAGCTCTATATTGTATTAATCTTGGTGGTCCCTTTAATTGTGTATTTCTTTTAAACACAATATATAGTACGGTAGTCGCTATTTAGATTGGTCATAATTCCTACATCTTTATAGGTATGAGGCTTGGTTCAGGAGAACCTCTCACTCACTTGGCCAGTGAAGACTGGCCACAATGAGTAGGAAGAGAGAGAACCAGAATGTTTCACTCTGTAGTGACCTCAAGGTTGAGCTGATGCGCCAGACTTGTGATCGGAGCTCCAAAGTAAACTACGCCTAGCCCCCGTGTGGCAGAGGACAGGTACTGCAATAAACTCTATGAGGTTCGGAGGGGGAAGGGGGGCAGAGGATATGGGACATCTGGCACTAAATAAACACTCCCAAAGCCTTAAGATAGCCCTGGATGAGTTTAAAGTTGCTGCAACTATACTTTTGCTCGTAAAATCTCTTTCTTTTTTCAAACACCAATACTACTTTCAGCAAACTTAAGCCAAGGGAAGTCTGCAATGTGCACTATTATCACTTACCCTAGGGTCCTTCTGCAGTAGCGTGTGAGGAACTGCACCTGGCCTGCCTGCTACATCAATAGGATTCGGTGTCTGAAACAGAAAATTTATTGATACGGTTTAGCTGGACTCTCCTCATCACACATGCTACAGTAGCTGACCATTTTAATTACTGGATCAAATTCAGAAAATGGGAAACAGTAAACACGGCTTCTTAGTCATTGGCTGTTTTATTTCTGAATCTGAGAGAAGGCAATGAATGTGCTCAAAGACTCGGATGTGACTGATGCTAGAAAAAGACATTTCTATTTCTTAATCTGTTCAATCATGATCCCAGTGGACCTGTTTTCTTCACTGCAAAAAAGAAGCCTCCCAAATGAAGATTTATAAACCACACAACAGTAGATGTCTACTTAATATCAGCACCCTCCAGGTAATAAGTAACAGGGATGCCATACACTGCGCGGTGAGCATGGGATTCCCAGAATACCACATTGGAGATTTTTTTTTTTTTAAACTTTATTTTTAATTCTCAAGTTACAAGCAATCCATGGCTCTACTGAGCCCATCTTACATTACAGATATTATAACATACAGCAATTTGAGATGCTGACAGTATGAAGTTCATAGTTGTCAGGTGATAATGTCCAGTCTCTTGTTTGTGTTTTAATATAGGATCAGCAGTCTCCCCTTGTCAATAAAAGGACTGAGGAGCAGATCAGCATTGCCCCTCTAGAGGACCTCCCATCAACCGAGGGCACCCATCCTTTCTTTACCATGTCAACCAGACAACAAATCACATATTAAACTTCCCAAACTTAGTAACCAACAGACAACTTTTATTTCAACATGATGTGTACAGTTGTCATACTTTTCAACCTTAAAAGCTTTTTATACTGTAGTATCAGGTCCGGGGACGGGTTCCCATTTGCTCATCTGGCTCTGCAGCTCCATCACGTTCAGGGATTTGGAAAGCCAGGGGACCATATAGACAAAAATTTATCTAAACGCAGGTGGAGGGAGGCTGTGAGCCTTTCCATTCTTTCTACTTCTGCCATACTCTGACACCACATAGAGATGGTCGGAGGCTCAGCGGAAAGCCATTGCACAGTAATACATTTAAGTGCCACTAATTTGAAAATGTGGAACAGCCTATGCTTCCCGCTGGCATTCACCAAAGGTTTTTCTGCTCCCAGCACTAAAGCCTGGAATGAATACGGATAGGGAGAGTCTAAGATGGATTGAATTTGGGCATGTATTTGTTGCCAAAAGGGTTTTAGTTTTGAGCATTCCCAAAAGAATGGGAACCCCTTTCTCCACAGTCTCTCCAACACCGATCAGAGTTTGAGGAATCAAAATGTTTGGTACAGCTGGGAGTTAAGAAATACCTGGCAAGTAATTTCCAATTAAACTCTCTCCAAGCTGGAGAAGAAGTGACCACCCAACCCCTCCCCAAGTGACTGGTGCTAGTTGTAAGTCTGCTTCTCTCTCCCATTGTGTACTAATTTTATCTGCTGGGGAGTGGGCATGTTCCATTTGTAAGCTGTACAACTGAGAGATAGGTTGTAATTTAACTGCCAGACAAACCCACCAAAAGAAAAGATCCTCCAGTACTGAACGTGGCCTCAAGACCAATTCTTGATGGTTATTCTGTAGGAGAAAGTGCATAACCTGGAGGTATCTGAAATGATCCTCTTTTCTTAAGCTAAAGTTCTGCCTAAGCTGTGTAAAACTCATGCATATGTCCCTTTGGAAGAAATGAGAAAAAACACACCAACCCTTTTCTCTCCCAAAGTGTGTAACCTTTATCTATGGTGGTGGTGGTGGGTGGATAAAGTCCACATGGTGCCAAATTAGGGACAACGGGCCAAGATTATTCGGGGAGCCTAGTTTGTCCCTTAACTTTATTAGTGTTTCTATCGTATGTTTGGTCCATGGGTTACATATTTTAGTCCAAATTAACTTGGTCATCTTAGCCATGGGCAGTGCCCACAGAGGCAATCCCACTAGTTGCCCCTTCTCCATCTGGTACCAACCACACTCCTCCTTCTGCTTGAGCCAGGACAAAATCCACCGCCCTTGGGCTGCTAAACAGTAGCTTTTAAAGTCTGGGAGGCCAAGGCCTCCCCCCTCTCTAGGAGTCATCAACAGTTTGTGAGAAAGTCTCGGTCTACCCCACCAGACAAATTCCCGGATGGAGACACTGAGCTCCTTCCAGTAGTCCTTGGGGATCATAACTGGAAGGGTCTGAAAGAAAAACAGAATGCAGGGCAAAACAATTATAACCACTTGTGCCCTGCAGTAAATTGATAGGGGGAGAATTTTCCAGCTTGCTAAATCTTGTTTTACCACACTTAGGAGCTTTTTATAGTTATTAGCAAAAAGAAAGTGGTGTCAATGGATATCTGTACCCCTAAATATCTGATTGTATTTTTCCAGGCCCAAGCAAAAGCGAAGGAGTCTCTAAATCCCTGGGGTGGAGCTCCACTTAAAAGGAGAGCCTCTGATTTACTTTGGTTTATTTTATAGCCCGCCAGCTCCTGGTGTTCATTCAATATCTTTAGCAGGGGGAGAAGGAAACTGGAAGGGTCAGACAGGAAAAGCAGCACATCATCTGCATACAAGGCAATCCTGTGCTTGACACCACCAGCCTCTACCCCCTTAATCGACTCAAGAGTTCCTAATTGTGGCCGCTAGGAGCTCAAGTGATAAAGCAAAAAGAAGGAGCGCGAGGGGGCAACCCTGCCTAGTGCCTCTACCCAAACTAAATCTACCTGACTCACAGCCGTTGACCCGAACCACTGCCTCCGGTCGTGCATAGAGGACTTTAAGTGCTCCTATGAACTCACCTCCCAGCCCAAATTTATATAAGGTTTGCTGTAAAAAAAAATACCAGTTGACCCAGTCGAACGCTTTCTCTGCGTCGATCCCTATAGCAATTTGAAAAGGTTTTTTATTTTTTTGTGTGGAGATAATATTGAGAAATCTCCTAATATTGTCTTGAATCACACTGGCGAATTTGATGTGCAATAAATCTGAATCCCCTATGTCTAGCAGTGGACACACTCTTCCAGCTGCTAGGGGGAAGGAGTGGGAAGTAGCCTGGGCCCATCTATCTGGACTGTTATGGGAGATGTAAAAGAAATTTCTATTTATCTGGCAGTGGCTACTGCCACACAGACGATTTTCATCCTCCGCTTTCATTAAAACATAACAAAGCCTCACTCATTTGTGCAGAACTCTCTTCCAGCTCCAATCATTGATTCCATGGATTTGGCACAGTTAGAACATGGACATTTGAGATGTGACAGTTCTGGAAGTATGGAGAGAAAACTGACACAGCAGTCAATTACCACCCATGCTTACAAGGGCCCGTGAACTGCTTGACTCCCCCAAAACCTCCTTGTGCTAGATCCGTCCTTTTCCCCATGGATGCCTGGCACTGGCTGGAAAAGTGGGGCTTGCAGTGGGGTGAAAAGATGGCCATCTGTGATGTGCAAGGACAGGAGCATGGAAAGTTGGAAACAGACAACGTCTTGAGTCAGTACCAGCTCCTGTAGCAGGCGGCATAAAGAGAGGCCAAGTAAGTGCCTGAAAATCAGGGGAAAAGGAGGAATACATAAACTAAAGGAAAGAAAGCAGGGAAAAAACAAATCAATTTTCGCTTCTTTCCGTTTCCATGAACCTAGAGTATGAGCAACTCACTATAATCTGGTCAATAACTTTCTGTCAGCCAGTGTGGTAATGGGTGTACTGGGAACCGCAGGGCAGATACACTGCTCGATCCCTGCGAATGGAAGAAGACCTTGGTAATCAGTCTCTCAGTCCCTAAGGGACCACACAGCTGTTCTCCCATCAGTCCTCTTCTCAGGCCGATTCCGCTCCACTGAGAATGCTATTATCAATTTAGGTCAGACAGCACCTTATGATATGACCAATTTCACTTTATAAGGCCCTGGTGAGGCCCCACTTGGAGTATCGTGTGCAACACACACACACACACACACACACACATACATATACACCAGTGCATTCTGCTTCCTGTTGGAGGCAGTATAGCCTAGTGGTTAGAGTGCAGAGCTGTGAACCTACAGAGCCAAGCTTAAGTTGCACTACCACCACAAATTATTGCATGACCTTGAGCAAGTTGTTTAACCTCCATGTGCTTAAACTCCCCATTGCCTCCATGCCTGTGTTTTCCTTAACGTCCCTCAATCTTCCTTTCTCCCAGTGTGCTTCTAATATAATGGCTGCTGGTAACTGTTCCTGGAATGACTGTAAATACTCTGGGTGCAGTATGTATGAAATGTGCTATAGGAAACCAAATTCCTTTTTTTCCCCTTCCTCTGCAATAGAACAACAACCTTACCGTGTCATGTGCTCCCCCCCCCCCTTTGGTAACCGGGCAAGGCCCACTAGGCACAAGTGCCTGTTTTCAGGGGCGACATGAGAGCACTGGGGCTGTTAAGTGACTTACTCCGAGTCATACAGTACGCGAGTAGAGTCTGCATGACTCAAACTCAGTTCTGATGGACGTACTAAGCTCATTCACAGCTCATTACTCTAACCTCTAGGCTACACTGCCAGCCTATATCTGCAGAGATTTACAATATTTCTAAACTGTTTGGGTAGATTAAATGGATATACTCTCTGATCACCCCCCCCCCCCATTTAACCCTTGCTGTGCCACGGACTGATCTATCAGTCCACAATTACTGTGTGTTCCAATTCTGTCTGCAACCTAAGGGTTAACCCAGTTTCCCCTTCTCATAGGTACAAACCCTATATGTTGTGATGAATAAGACTTCAAGCACCGTAATTTCGGCTCAACATTGCAAGGCAGAAGTGGATGCCTCCCCCACATCAAATCACTTCAGCAGTGGCAGCCAATTCATGGCCTTAATCCCCTTGTGCTGGGATCAAACCCTCAGCCTCCTACCACAGTGGTCTGTAATGGTGCACATGCTGAGCCAAATGTGCTGGCAACAAAACCGTCTTTGCAAAGTGCCATTAAAAAAAAAAAAATTCAACGATGCAGCATTTTTCAAAACTGTTGATGTTCTGCCTGTCAGGTGGCAGCTCCCAGTTACTGAAGACAATTTTAAGGCACTTATTCTTGAAACGTTCAGTTCTAAGTTCTGTAAATTGCCATCAGATATAGACCCGCAAGCTAAACAAAGCACCTGGTATATTGTCCCATTTCTGAGATTCCTGCTTTCATGGGCTTGCTCAGAGCTTTAATAACTGTGAGCGATACAGGCTGCCCACAGAAAGAAACTGCTCCGTCAGCAAAGAAGCATGGCAGAGGGAGGCCTCGGGGACAGAAAGATCATCTGTTCTGTGCAACAATGTAATTTTCTGCCCTCAAATGGAGTTTTCAGGAATAAGCAATGCTGCAACAGCCAGCAGCCAACGAAAACAAAACAAAAAAACAGTCTGGTGACATTAACCTCCACAATGTGCCCTGAGGGCTGCTCCGCATCTCCTTTACTCGGCGTGACAAACGTGGATGACTGCAGTGTGATGCAAGCCCTACTCAGGACAGAATTATAAACTCTTCATTTCCTGAAATAATTTGGCTATAGGAAAGGATGTGCGTGATGCACTTCTTTCTCGGCTCGCCCTGGCCCCTTCTGCTGGCTTTTTAACCCTGCGCCATACACAAAGTTTTGTGTTCAGTTGCCTACATCGTCCAGGACGATTTTAGTCATTACCATTTTGGCCACTGTTCTGGTTCTGGTTCCTAGCACAGTCTGAGACATTGGTATTAAGATGATGGGAAAAATTACCCCCACCCCAATATTCTTTGATTTCTTATTTGAAATATTCTTAATTGGAGCTTTCTTGGCTGTAGTGGCTCTCAGTGAATTGTCTCTCCCCTCTTGTTCCAGTAAAGGGTTTATGAATGGGCCCAGAAGCAGGGACGGGAGACTGGGCATTGCATGAAAACCTGCAGAATCCTATATACTGGGGGTGGGGTGGGGAGAAGGGTGCAAGCATGTGCATCCTGGAGGTATAGTGCTTGGCACCTAAAAAGTTAGGCAGTGGATTGCCTGGTGTCCAGCTGCACCCCTCCTTGCTCGCTGACCAAGGAACCCCACAGGGGTCGGCTTGAAGGCAGTCACTCACCCGCTCTCCAAACTGGATGAGGGGTGCTACTGCAGCATCAGTCATTGCAATTGGGGGGTGAAGATTAAAAATAAAAGGGGAGATCTAGGTCAGTGGTGACAAGAGGCCCTCCTGTTTAGGGACAGGTCACCTGCAGTGCAAGATCCCCCGCCCTCCAATCTGTCTCACTACTACTAACCAGGAGGGACACACTCCCCTGGGTGTGAAGGCCACTTATTCTCTGTATTCATTCAGTTGGGAGCATCTACTGAGCAAACTTTGTGTCTCATTGTGGAGAGGAGAGTTGTGGTGCACATTCTTGCCCAGGAGGAACTGAGAAGCAGCATGGTCTAGGGGTTAAGAGCACAGACTTGGGGATCTGGAGACCCAGGTTCAAATCCCAGAGCCACTATCTGAACAACCCTGCACAAGTCACCTCAACTTCCTGTGGTTCAGTACCTTCTGCTATAACAAAATAGGCTAAACGCAGGACCCAGCCACAAATAAGAGGCTGCATCTACAGCAAGGTATCCTGGGTTAATGAATTCTAAATAAAAATATTTATTAGGAAAGAATGAATGGAAATGGATACAGAAAATTAATTAAATATAAGCTAACTTGTGTATAAAATACTACATTCTCTCCCCCACCCCAAGGCACCAATACCTCTCTGAGTGGTGTATCCCAGTACCACAAATATTTAGATACAGACAGTGTTGACTGTAACAGCAGTTTCAAAGTATTCAACAGCGTACCTTCGGCTGAAATGCACCCTGGAGGGACCCAAAAGGTCCAGAGTGTGGCAGCATCGTAGTCATCCCAGGCATTGTTGAAGGGTATGATGGAAAAAACTGCAGCAAGGAGAAAAAGCAAAATCAGTTGGTCTCACAGAAACGCAGCAGTGCTATCTCAAATATACTGTCAATTCATCAGAAATAAATAAATCGTTGGCATACTCGGACACATAGCTTTGATAACAGGTGGAGAAAACTGACCCTTTATCAACTAGATCATTATTCAGATTTTGTACCATGAAGGGGGAGGATAATTTCAGTGGCATCTTGGAGCCACTTGATTTGGAACAGACCCGTTTGGGGGATTCAGACCCTTACTATATTCAGATGGGGACCTTAGGTGTCTTTCTCCACCTGGGCTTAGCTAAAACTTGGGGTATCTCCACCTATTGCCTTGATATACTCATAACTGATGTGCTCATGTCTACTATATTCTGTAATTTAATGATCTGTCGGCTTTGGGCTTGGTATTTTACACACTGTGTTTCTATCTATGCAGCATCATCAAGCGTATCTACATATTGCAAGCTGTATTGCCTTGCACTATATAAAATAAAAAATATTACAATTTAAAAGAAAAAAAAATAAATACATTGGGGTTTCCACAGGCGCATCATCCTGGCACATGAGGTGGTCGGCCACAACACTGTTTGGCAAAAAATGACCACATCTACAGTTGGAGCGGCAGTGTGGTGCCAACGGCTTGGTGTCATCCAGAAAAGTGCAGGAATGCATGAGTGTGAAATCCCCTCCACTGGAATCCTACACGTCTGGCAGCCAATGGGGGGGCAACATGTCATGGGGGGAAGAGCTCAACTCCCAGGGTGAAAGGGGGATCTGGGATTCATGTACCCCTTGCTGGCGTCCAATCAAAATGCAGCACTAACCTTGGCTGTGAAGGCAGCCACTTGCCAGCCTACCAGCTGCTGTAGCAACCCCCATGGTGGGCCATGGAGCCCAGCCTCCGCCACAGGGGCACTATGTGCAGCCGTGGTGTTCAGTGTGGCTGTGCACTTTACCAGAGGAGTGGAGATCGTATGATCACAGTCATTTAAATGACAGTGGCTGGTAATCTCAGGTCTTGAACGCTTCAAGGAAATTGTGCTGCCAGGAGTAAGTGGTCGCCAGCAGACTTGAGGAGGGTGACTGAAGTGGGGATAAAAACCATATGAATGTCAGCCCAGTGGCACAGCAGTAGGGCTACCACTTGTGACACTGGCTATCCATGTTCTGGAATAAGTACCGATCTTTAGGGGCTAGCCAGGGGAGGGAGGGAGGACTGAGTGTCCCAGGGACAGTTCTCTTCCCTCACGGAGGGGGAACCCTGCATCTCAGTGCATGACTATTACCTGGCGGAGGCCAGGCGATAGGACAGTCGCGAGCACTGACAGGGCAGGGCTATCAGACGGACGCTGGCATGCAGGAGCGCCAACACCAAGCACGTGCGTATCACTGCACAGTGACACCCTGAGGAAGAAACATCAGGGGGGAAATGCCCCGGCCTGATCTGGCACCCCTGCAGGCACCACATGACCAACGTGGCAAGTCACCTACATACAATGGTCCTGGGCAAGTGGTGGTTAACTGGTTAAGTCCACGAGAAGGTCAGAGAACGGGAAGGGGGTGCTGCTGGGACCAGGGGTCAGCAGGAGGGAAACAAAGGATGGGGGAAAAACACTATCTGAAATAATAAGGGAAGTTACTGCCCCTTCGGAGAAGCAGCAGTGTGGCCAAGATGATGCCCTCACTCTACAGGGGAGGTGGGGGTTAACTGAATAACCAATATCCCTGCTTGGAAAATAAATAAAAACACTTAAAGAAACAAGCAAGTGAACTTATAGACAGAAATAAATTTTAAACAAAAACAAGTAGCAAGTGTCATACAAATCTAAGTGGTATTAAAGAACTGTCAGCAGACTGGACTTGCTAAAAAATTATTTCAGAGCAAACAGTCACTCACATTGGAATGTCGAAAAAATGGGCTGTCCAGCTTAGGTGCGTACTTCTCAAACTGAAAGGAAGAGGAGAGAAAGAACAAGTGTCATCAGTGCACGCTTTCCCCCAATAAGAATCCCACACTACATTTCATTAACTCAGATTTCCTCAAACACACATCCATGTGAAGGATTCCTTTCCCTACGGTTTCGTTAATTTTGGCGTACTGCTGAGCTACGTGAGAGAAGCAAGAGTTGGTGGCTACAAGAGATACATTTTGGGGCTAGTGGAATCTTCATTGGCCACTATCGTAAGCGTTACAGACTAGTTTCTCCAGACTAGTATCTCCAGTTACTTAAAAAAACTGATGAACCTATTTTTACTTTTATTTGGGGGCAAGGGCGTTAATTTTTAAGATTCCCATGACAGCCAGCCCGTCGTCAAAGCAACAGCAACGCCATTCGCAATGCCAAAGTTACTGGTTCAGGAACGAGCATTGGGGGGTCGAGTTCCCACCACTCTCTTCTAGGGACGAGGGGTAGCAGTCTCTGCTGCCCTACCTGGGTAACCACCAGTTGTGGTGCAGCTGGAGTTGTCTGCAGGTGGGACGGATGCCGACTGCTGTCAGAACACCAGTATGCTGTACATTTCTTGGTGCCCCCACTATTGAGAGTCTGAGTGCAAGGTGAGGTGAAAGGATGAAAAGCCCTGGAGGCAGAGGCAGCCTGAAGTCAGTTCTCTGGTGCTCTGCCGACACTCTTCCACACTTGACAGCCCTGCATGGTGACAGCTGCCATGCCCCCCAATGAAATCATTTCCAAAGCAGTAGCTTCGGGCGCCTGAAAGTGAACCCCACCCACCTAACACAGCACCTCCCCCAGGCTGGTCTCACTGAAACTGAACTCTGCCCACACTGTTGTTCCCTATAGTCCAAAGCAATAATCACTGCTTGATCTGAAACCTGGGGGACAACCATCTGAAAAGAAGCCCAAAGACTGCTTGTTCATACTCGGTTCTGCTACTGCACAGTGCTTTCCCTGCCTTTCTAGGCAACTCTTTCTCCTCAGCTTCCTCCGTGAACACCTTCCAACAATTAAGCGCTCATATTTCATATTCAGGCATTTAAGAGATAAAGATCGCAGGGGGTGGGAAGAAGGAGGGGGCACCTTAAAATGCGACCCATTTGGCATGCCAGCTGGTGGTACACACAGCAAATACATGGTGGATTCTTAATTTCATTAATTATAGTTATTACTGGAGGCATGTTCCTTCACTGTAAATAACATAAATTACTAATGCACACAGCTGGCAATTTCTGCCCGTTTCTCTGCCATTACGATTAATAAAGCCAGATTTGTGGCATGATACAAGAAAAACATAAGATTTACACAAGCTGCTCCTTTGCAATCTAAATCTGATTAAAAGGGAGGACGGGTTTCATTTTTTCAAAGTGTTATCATAATCTGTCAGCATCTGATGGATGTAATTGTTAAGCGTAACTGTGGCTTTCCTTGAAGCTAGGGGTGGCACTAGGCCACATGTAGTTCTGTTCTCCCTTGAAAAGAACAGAGCAAGCCAATAGTCAGGGGAGCCTCTATGGACTAGACGTTAAGAGCACAAAGCTGTGAATCTGGAGACCCGGCAGACCTGGGTTTGAATACCACAGCTGTCACCTGCATACTGTGTGACCCTGAGCAAGTCACTTAACCTCCCTGTGGTCCAGAGTCACGCCTGGAAACAAACTTCAGCTCAGTGTTTCTTTCCTGACCAAAAATTCTACCCCCCCCCGGAATGCTGGCATAGAGTGGGTTAAAACAGAGATACTTGCAAGTTAAACTGAGATACGTTATTTTTTCAAGACCGTTCAACCTATCTTTTGGATGCATTTTGCATGTGTTGGAATAACACAGGATATCATGGGGGGGTGGGGTTACTGTACAGTAGCACAAAACGATCAGCAAACAATTGTCTTTTTTAAAAGGGAAAAAGAAATACATCACCCTATTACATCATGGGTGATGTAGTCAAAATACCATGTAAGAACTCAAAATAGCTAGTTTTTTTTCTTTCAAAGGTCACTTTGGTAATAGTACAGATTGAGGGAGTGCTCCGGACCAATTGGCATGCTCCTTTCCTCTGCCCGTGAGACGCTCCTATTCTGCAGAGAGTGTGACACGCACAGCTGTCCTGGAAATGGGCATGCTTGGGTAAGGTTTTTCAAAATGTTAATATACATTATTGATTGATCTCGATCAACAGTACACTAGTACTGCCACAGAGACCACTCTAAAGGTTATAAGAGTGGTGTTGCATACTTAGGTATCAGAACCGCTCACATTGGTTCGGGGTTTTCATACCCTATGAACGTGCGTGAGACCAATCTTACAACCCCGAGACTGGTCTCAGTGGCGGTATTAACATACAGATGTACTTCTGTACGGATTGAGTGATGTGCAGGATTTGTTTATACTTAGTTTTGGAGCTTGAGTTTATTTCAAAGGCCTATAAACCAGTCCCAAGTTGTAGTCGTTTCTTTATGTTTAGTATACAGTACTTTAACCACAGGTGTTTTCCTTTGACACGTTTCTATTAGCCAGGTTCTGTCCAGGTCCATTTATTAATCCACCAGCAGGATTACCTGGGACAGTACCAGCCCCTTTGTATCTCTATCCCTCTGGCATTGGAGAAAACTAAAAATACAAAGGATTTCCTAGCCCTCGTTTCCCCGTCAACAGTGAATAAATACAAAAATGTTAAAAAACACACATTCAAATAAATTATAAGCCCATAAAAGTAGCAGAGGACATATCTGTATGTTTGTATTAGATACAAAAATTAAAATATGCCCTCTGCTACTTTTATGGGCTTCCAGGACCATGACCTCTATATGTAGGCCCACTACTGGATCAGAAAGCACGGCATCGATTACCTGGGTGCTTGTTCTCTGTTTAAAATAAACACCACTTAAAGATAAGAAAATAGGTCCTTGATAAAACTGGAATGTTTTCACTTTAGGACAGCACAGATCTCACCTCATGTACTCTTTGATCATTTTCGCTGATTATAGTTGCCATTTTGATTCTGTGATTTCCCAGAGTTCAGACAGAATGTGGTTGGGTCAACTACACAACAAGGCTGGTTAACTTCAAATGGTGGTTTGATACCACCTAGGGAAGGGAGAACAGTTAAAAGGTTCTGAAAAGTTTTGAGAAGTCATGAAAAGTCGTAAGAGTTGTTTCAGCCATTTATTTACAAATGCTGTCCCAGAAGACTTTTGGTAACCAGTTTTGTACAGAACGTAAGATCTCATGGTTATGGCTAATGCTTTGTGCATGTTGGGCTGCCAATGTGCAGCACGCTTTGACTTGGTAATATTTCCCTGAATGTGCACATTCTGCTTCTGCTATGGGCTGGGTGCTGTGTTGGTTAGTTATTTGAGCCTTATCAGAACTTTCAGAACCTTTTTTCATTCTTTGCAAAGTACACCACCCCAAAAAACAACAGTTCAAACTTAATTTCAACTGAAAACTAATGTCCCTGTGAAGGTATCCCAAAAAAAAAAAAAAAATTTGCTTTGGGCCAAGAGTTGCTTAGAGACTAGAGATTACACTGAGTCGACTTCCAACCACCACTCAGAACCCTGTGGAGGGAAGGGTTCCAAGATGATGTCACAGTTTTTAAAGTCAGGCTCTTCCCAGTACGGATGATGTAATAACCTGCTTGTCATTAAAGAGCCCCGCCCAGTGACAATGCTGAATGACGCACAGTAATGTAATCATAAATACACATGATCAGAGTCTTTCAGAACTTAAAATAAGAGTCTGATACAGGTTTGGATCAGACGATGGCTCTGATTCTGAAAGGTTCTGAATTAATCTGAGCTGGGTCTCCCAGTCCTAGTATCAACTGGTTTACCCGCTCATGGCAGATGTCAACCAGTTGAAAAATTATCGGAAATCGCAGGACTCAAGACGGTCACTGAGCTCTGCAAGGGGGAGGGAATGCTGGGCGGTTTAGCCATCGTCCCCCAGCTTTGGCAATGATCACACAGTAGGGGGACTGCTGAGCAAAAACTCTGGAAGGATTGGGTTTCCCATTTTGAAGAGACCCATGTACCCTGCTGAACACGGGGAGTGGGGGCAAGTGTGTGCGAAGAGAGACAGAGAGAGAGATCTTCTACTTATCCTAGATCTTCTACTTATCCTCACATTTCGGGTGGGGGCACGCACCATTGTTGGTGCAGTGGGCGGCATAAACGGCGTCGGGGGCAGACTTGGTGGAAAAGGAGTGAATGTGTGCTGGTGCGTGTGTTGGTGCTGGTGCTGATGCTGGTGCGTGTGTTGGTGCAACTCGGCCCTCAGCAGCGGCACCGAGCCAAGGGATGCTGCCGTCCGGTCAGAAGTCTGAACCAAAAACCGGTTGTTCAGCTCTTGCCGGAGAAGTTCATGATCTGGAAGAGAAGAAGAAGAAAAGAGAGACACAGAGGCCCAATGGCCTGTCAGTTTCAAACAAATGAGAAGAGAAAAATATCAAATATTCACCTGGCATTCCCTGTTTCTGCAGGTTATGCTGTGGTGGTTTTCTACGTGAGGACTCATTGGTGGAGGTAAGAGAGATGCCTGTGACAATGTACCAATCAGAATCCCCGAATGAGGCTGGCAATACATGATTGGTTGGTTGAATGATATCAACAGGCTGGTATCTAAAGACAAGAAAGAACACCATGAGTCATCCCAGCAGAAAACATTGTGGGACTTCATTAGACAAAACAAGTTGCCCCCACCCCCACCCCATGAGTCACAGACCCCAAACTACATAAACATATCTTAAAACATTATGAACTACATAGCATATGCTTTCGCTGCTCCCTCCAAGAACAACGGAAGCTGCTACAGGAGCTGCAGAAATAGCGTGATCTGATTGCCTCCCTTGGGTGGGCCAGGTGCTTGACCTGCCCGCAGGAGGGAATCAGGCTTGTTTTAAAAATGCACATTTATGAGACTCCGGTAGCCATGTTAAGTCTTTGTACCACACAATAAAAAACGCTGCACATTCCCATTTAAATAGCCTGGCTTATATACTGTGCCTACTCAAATGAAATGCAGATCAAAACAACATGTAAAAAATGTATACATACATGTGCTACAATTGCACCGTCTCTTTTCTTTTTAAAGAGATTTTTCTGGTTTTCAACAAAAAATTCAATTGGCATCAGCAGAACTAGTTACCATTACGTCTCTCCCCTCAAAAGTGTCAATTTCAGGACCTTCCGTTTTATTACTGAAGACATTTTCACTAAAACGGGTCCTCTTCCCCTTAGACTTCATCTGTTTTTATCACTTATTCCTGCTGTGAAGTCACAATCCACTGCCTGATGTCACAACCAGTTACCTTATGCAAATGATTCTGACATTACAAGCAGAGAACTCTAGATTTCAAGGCAGGAAAAGCAGTAGGAATAGAGTCTAAGGGGGGAGAAAAGCTTGGTTTCATGGAAATAGTTTTAGTAATAAAAAATGGGATATCCTAAAATTCAATTTTTTCTGGAATGTTATAAGATTTGAGCCCAGCTGATGCCAGCTGTCAGTGTATTTGTGGAAAAATGATAAATCTCTTTAAACTTAAAGGACAACGGCACTGAATCTGTAAATTACTTGTTCCGCTGGAAGCTGTTTTTGAAATACTGGTTTCACTTCTGTTGTTAGTTCATCTTAAATGGAACATTAACCCAGTTGTTTACGTGTGTTAATATGACGGTTAAAGTGGGCATGTGTGCAGTCTGTTAAATAATAACCCCAGTGTAATGTTTCGTGTGTTTGTTTTTAAATAGTCGGGAACTGCTGATTAAAAAATGAATACTGGGCGAGGAGAAGGCTACATTAAAAAAAGGACTGTAAAGGTCTGTTTACAAGCCCACTCTACTTTATTCTGTGGTTCGTTTTAGTACCCCCTGACCAGAGTCAGGATCACCTTTACACAGCCCCCTCTCTGCATCAATGCAACCTGCACTGGAGAGGGGCCGCGAGTCTGGAGGGGAGGCGGAGCATGCTTGGAGCATAACGCTCTGTGCATGACAGCGAGTGGTGCAGCCTGTCCACACTGCTGCTTAGGCCGCTTGCTCTGGAAAGCGTCCCCACTCCTGTGCTGGCTCAGTAAGAGGATTACGGGACGACTTACCATGCTACGGTAAGTGTCCACACGGCCACTTTTTTTTTTATCACCGCAACCAGTGCGCTCAGGTTGCTGCGGTACAAAGGTGGCAGTGTAAACACCCCTTAAGTAATGAAAAATAGGACTATTTCAAAACAGACACACGAAACAATACACTGGGGTCGTTAAACTTTACACATGCCCAAATGCGCGTATATATAAATATTATTATTATATATAATTCTAAATATAAACAACCTGGTTTATTTTCCCTTCAACTGGCTTTTTTGTCAATCCACTGGGTGTTTCAGAGGTACATATTGGTGGTAAGGAGTCCTAGCTTAGAACTGTGTGATGTACAGCAGTTTATGTCCCCTCTCAGCCAGAGCTGTACTGTAGAACACAAAGACACTGTGGCAACAATTTAAGAGCTCAGCAAGGATACAGATTACATCACAGAATTCTAAAATGGTCCTTAATGTCAATGTTTCACTTAGAAGCACCCAGTAAAATTACTGTAAGGCCAGCACAGATGGAACAGTAATAGAATGTGAACCCACATCTGAAATACGGCCTCTACAGAAAACACAGGCATGCACGTTAAAGCAGCAGTATTTGTTAGTTAAAACATTTCATTTTTTTTTTTTAGCAAAAAATACATTTCCGATATTCCGTAATTAGACTCGTCAGTGCAGTTTTTATTTCTCCATTTTAAAACCATTTTATTACTCATTTTATAATGAATGACTCAAGTCATTTAAGATGTCCGCCCCTAGTAATTTTAAAAACTCCCTTCCCTTGAGGATACTTTTTAACTTTATGTAGTGAATTCATACGGTGGCTGTACCAGGACACTGCTAGCACACATGTCTGATGGGCAGAGAGCAGCAATTTTATTTATTTATTTATATTCCTCGGCTGGGGAGTTGTACTTATGGTGCCCAGTACAGCCAACCTTCACGTTCACTACCGCGGTCACGGCCAGAGCTCACCTCCCTACCGCAGCCCTTCCCAGGCCGTATCGCAGCAGGGATGTATCCCACCACTGTGTAGACCTGGAGGGCAGGCATAGGAGGGAGCTGGCTTGGGCGCATCTCTGGCGGCACCATCAAGGCAGCTGTCACACTGCCGAGGGACTTTTGGTGGTGTATATCCCCCCCCCAGCATAGGTGTGCAATGGCGTCAATGATGCTGCAACGCACGCGTCCATACGTTGCATGTCTGACGCTGCCCATGCTGCCCCATCCAACTGGCCCTGAGGATACACCAGCCGCCAGACCTCCCCATCCACCCTCCCCAGACAAGGAGAGCTGTCCATGGGACGCTCGCTTCTCCTCCTCCCGGCTGGCCCCCCGCAATCCGTGCCCGCTCTGCAACATGGGTCGCCGGCATGGCACGTGGTGTGGCGTCCAGCGTCTCAGCCCCACCGGGCCAGCAAAAGCAGCTATTTGCTTTAAAAACTTCAAAACCCCATATAACAGTTCAGGAATGAAACAAAACGAAAACAGATAAGGATAAATGCACGTTTTTTGTCATAAATACATTCTTACTAAAAACAATAGGATAATTTTATTTCCTGCTAACAAATACTGCTGCTTTAATGGCAGTGTTTTGAAAAGCACTGGCAAGCTGGACCAGTATGACAGCGAGCTGCGCTGTCGCCTGAGAGACCAGAGTTCGTGTGTGGGGCTTCCCAGCATTCATGTACGCAACCCTTGTTGGCTGACTAAGGAGTGGCACAGGTGCCAGCTTCGAAGGTGGACACCTGTTGTTACTCTCCTGGCCAGGAAAGAGTGCAGCAGTGGCTACCCCAACACTGGAGTGGGTGAACTGAGTGAGGGGTCAGGGTCCAGTATTAAGAGAAAAAATAAAAATCAATGACAAATAAAAATACAAGTTGCTTTATTATCGTCCAGTGGAACATGATTAGGACCCCTTTGGAAATGCATTTTGATAAATTAGACAACTGTTATTTGCTTTTGTTTCTATATGAACCAAAATACAAACATATTTAATAAGTGTCTTGATAAAAAAATATTTTTGACGAAACGTTTTTCTGTTGATACAGTGAAAGTGTATAATTACGATATTGCTGTAGTAGGACTACTATACTGATATACTAAAACTACTTCTTTCTGCTGATTTAGTGGAAATGCCTTATTAGTCAAATTTTTCTCTTTTAACTTGTTTTTTTTTTGGGGGCTCACCATGACCCGAAACCGCAAGACAAACTTAGAGCAGCTGGTTCATTTCCCCTTGGGTGTGATCCACAGAAGGCACACTGATGAGTCCTGGGTAGTACGAAACACATGTCCGTGTCTTCTGTTTGCACCCTTTGCAGATTGTGTGAGGCCCTTTGGCATTATGCATTCCTGCTAAAAAGTGAACCAGCCTAAAATGTCATGGTGATTTGCATATACAGCCCATGATGCTTTCCACTACTGGGGTATGTGTGATTTTGTATTGCATTATTAGTATATTGAAAAATGAATTTCCAGTGTGCTGATACACTGAAAATGTGTCAGTATGCTGTACCGATGTCGACTTGACTTTTTTATTACAAAAAAAAACAGGTTTGTAGCCCCAATGGTTCCAAGTATAGCCCTTTCTAAAGATAATTTTGTTAAAAAGGACTAACTTATGAATCATAAGGGCTAGGCACTTAATATTTTTTAATGAAAGCTGGGAGTCTGGTTGACATTATCTCATAACAATACACTTTCATTGTATCAATGTACTGGAAATGCACTGTTACTGTATCACCATACCCACAATGCACTTCTGCAATATAGTACTATATCGCTAAATTAACAATACCCTTTCACAATACATTACCACCATCTCACTGTACTAATGCACTTCCACTTTATAGTGCTATTTTGTTATACTGATGTTATCATATACAATATTGACAGAAGTTGTTTCGGTGTATCAATATAGTGGACATATAGTTATCCTACATCAGTATAGTAATTATACACTTACACTATATTTATGGAGACAATAGAAAATAATGGTAAGACAATTTTTAAACAGTTCTGGATTTGTTTATATTACTGATATCAAATACTTTTTCATATGTACACATACTGACATAAAAAAACAGTAATTTAATTGCATACTGCATACAGAAAGAACGTGAACTATAAATAAAGCATGGCATGGGCAGAAAGAGATTATGAGGTAATTTCACCCCAGAGGTGTTAAATGGACCAAGGCAAAGCCAAGTGTTATTTGTCTCAGAGGTGTGATTACTGACATTATTCTGCCCCCACGCCCACTGGATTGTTCTTACTGCTGTTGTCAAGCCCGCAAAGCCTTCAACACCACAAGGACAATTTTTAAACTGTCATTATCACACAATGTTCTGCCATTTGGCTTTCTGGCCCCCCCAAAAAATAAAAACGTACCTCTAAGCTGTAAAATTTCATGTCTGAAAAAGCTTGTGTTACAGTACGTCTCCACACTGCTCACTCGTATGCTTTTCAATACAACCGAGAGGTGTGGAGCCACACTGAAGTGCAGGACAGTACTGTGTAACACAAGGCACATTTACCTATTGGAGATTTTTCAAACATTACATTTTTAAAACTTAGATTTACATAAAAAAATGTTTTTGGCCACAAAAACT
The DNA here is from genome assembly GCA_016271365.2 of Neoceratodus forsteri. Lineage (NCBI taxonomy): Eukaryota > Metazoa > Chordata > Ceratodontiformes > Ceratodontidae > Neoceratodus > Neoceratodus forsteri. Next base: position 286,270,347 of record JADMNL010000027.1, on the reverse strand, counting down.
TAATTGGGGGTAGGCTTTGGGTGGTGGCAATTCTATGATAACAACAGTTTTTCTTTAAAAATACAATACACACACTTATGTTTCTCTCTTACTTTATTATAACATTTTCGTGAAAAACAGAATCTCTGTCACTTGGCTTTCATCTGCTCTGTCTGTCTACAAACGACATCATCCTCTCCTGTGACATGTCACGCGGCTGCTGTACAAATAATTATATCACAAGCAGAGGATGATGATGTCACTTGTAGACAAGCAGCCAGAGCAGAAGAAACACAAATTGCAAAGGACCCTGTTTTCATGCAACTGTCCTTGGCAGAAAGAATAAGCGGAAGGCAAATGCAAGAAATGTCTGAATTCTAAGTTTTGTTTAAATGTTGTGCATTTGAAAGTTTTTTCCTGAGACATCAGAGGCACTTTAAAAGCAATTTAATTTTCAAATGAAACTGCAGTTTAGAAGACCTACCGTCACTACATTCACTAGAGTTCTGTCAGACTGCGATTAATGGCCTTTTTGATGATTATCCTTTTTACATACTGCACCCCTTTTGGTATATGGACGACAAGATTGCTTGATTGTCCCTAGCAGGTTTATCACTAAAATGCCTTTTCAAAGAAACTATCTCACTTTCTGTTGACCCCAGTGATATAAGGCTTAGAAAACAGGCCCATGGATTGAGAATCCAAGTAATTCCCTTTGACTGGGGACAGAAACGATGATGACTCTTCGGTATCAGGACCCATAAATGCATCAGCACATAGAAGGGGGTCCGTACCGTGTCTGTAGTGATCAAACCCCCCAATCACATTTCATGGTTGTGATCCAGGTAAGGGATCAGGCCTGGGCCTTGGAGTACTCAGCCCAAAATGTTTACGGCCCATTGTGTAGATGATGCGCAAATCTTTGGAGGAGGGAGTAGTCCTTCACGGCGGAGTGGAAGTCTCCCTTCCTACAAACTCAAGGTGTAACACTAGCAACAGTGGGGAAGGATGCCTGCCTGGAAGAGGTATGGTGCTTGTACACCTGGAATCTGGAGAAGACCCACCCCCCTCCCCACGCATCCACTGAGAACGAGGCTAAAACCCAGGGGGCTGGAATTTCAGAATGGCAGGGGTATCACTAAGATGTGACTGCATCTGCTCCTTTGCGCCTGACAGAGGCCCAAATGCACTCCAACTATTTTTTTTTTAAGGCACTGTCCATTTGTGACATACTGATCTAAGATATATTTATGCCTAGGAATCAGAAGCCTATTCAATTTGCTACGGACATTCTGAAGCCAGTTCCTTCTGTTGGACGCAAGTGTTTGACCACGTGGTCTAGCACTACTAAGTTTTGGCGCAGGTGTCCAAAATTGGATGAGGAAGATATTTTCAATTGTGTCCACACTTAGACAACATTGACAATGTTGGCAGATGTATATGGGATGCAGTTTTAAGTATATCCCCTGGGGCTTGTTCTTGGGTACCTGGACGTCTGTAATGCTGACCACATTCTGGGCATCTGTGGCTGGTAATGCCAGCAGAGATGCCTTCAGCCAAGGCAGAAGTGTATGTGTGTGTGTGTGCGTGTGTTTGTGTGTTGAGGGGCATGGAGGAAAAGGCAATAAAACTAGAAGTAAAATGGTGAAGGGCAAAAATTATTTTTAAAATTGCTTCTCTGTTCCTGTGCTGAGATAATATCCTGAAGAAAGGGGTAAATGGAGGTTCATCTGATACTGTCCTCTCGTTTTTCTACCTGCCTGCCCAACACTTACTAAATCAGACCTTGTGCTACACCATTACCTGAAATTAAAATGGCAACCCAGGTCGCATCTGGAAACGAGCTGCCAGTCAGCTCAGTAAGTCTTTCCTGGTGAAACTTTTGAAATAATAATAAATAATAGGAGGTTGAAGGTTGTACCTGAGTAGCCCGGTCCTGCGGGATGTCCCGGTATCACAAGGCTGTTGGCAGGTAAGGCTGATGGAGGTGGTAGTGTAGCAGGGGTTGCAAACATGGCCGGATGGTGCTGAACTGGAGGCCTCAGCGCGTAGTGAGAGGTAGTAAGGTTAGAGATGGACAGAGGCAGGGCCTGGGCAGGCGAAGGGTGTGGATGGAGCTGAGGAGATGGTGGCAGGTGTTTGGGCAGGCTGATACTTGCAGAACTGCTGGCACTACTGCTCCTGCTGAGAGAAGTACATGGGAGATCAATTTATAGCCAAACAATATCAAAGCTTCAGCATGTCATCAACAGGTGTGTCACAAAATGCACTGATTCGTTTACAGACCGTGGTAAGTGGGACACAACAGGAAAACTGTAAAATGGTACACACATTTTCAACATTTTTCAACTAGCTAGATACACAATGTCACTTCTGGATTAGCTAAAAGACCGTGTCCATGTTCACAGTCCTATTGGAAAAATGTGCCTTTATCACAACCGTACCAAGTAAGTAATAAGCTACAACAGGGTGTGTATTATAGGATTTTCATGCATGCCCCAGGGGTGTAGTAAGGCACAAGGCCGAAGGTTGGGTGTCCTTATGCCCTTGGGAAGTGCATTAAAATCCCACGTTGCTCACCCTGGAGGGGCTTAAGACACTTATAAAATGGCTCTAAGTATGTTTTTCTGGGGAAAAAGATTAAATTTGGCACCTAATTCTGTGTTTTTAGAGATTTTTTTTTTATATAGCTTTTTACCACTCGGGTTGCCGATCATTCTGACCCCACCTCTCCCAGACCGGCAACCACCTCTCCCCTGGGCATATCTCTTGCACAGGATCCCCCAGAATCACCCCACCACCGTGGTGGGGCCAAGAGGTAATGGCCGTCCTCCACCCCCGTGAACATATCCAGATTGCATCCCGAGGTGCTCAGGTGGTGATGCGGGTCCAGAGAGGTGTGCAGTGTGCCGGCTAACCTTCAGGTCCTGTTTTCTGCCCCTTGATCGTGCCAAGGCAACATGGGCAGTGCATGCACATGTGACCTGGAACCTGCGGCTGTCCCCCCAACCTGGTGATGCAGATACATCTAACATTCGGGTGTTCGTCACTACTGCCAGACCTATACCTGGTGGCAGCCAACAGCAGAGTCAGTAAGCTCCCCAAACCAGAAGAGGAGAGCTGCCTGGCAGCTGGTGCATCCACTCCCCCACCCGTCAACCCAAGCTCATTCCCAAATTGGGTCGCTCATGACACAAGGTAAGGCACTCAGCAGCAGCATCTCAGCCATCATCACCACTGGGCCGGTATACGTTTATAGAGATTTAATGCAGAGTCAGGTGATGTCTCTCTGCCAATGAAATTTCTAGATTTTTTTCTTGCCATTTTATAACTGTGGTCTTATGCTTTTTTCCATGTTTTTTTTTTTAAACTCTGTTTATTCATCCTACACCCTGGGCATCCTTCTGAACCCCCCACATCTCCCTGACTCCCTCCCTCGAACGACCACAGGCAGACCCGACCCCCGGTACCATCTCCGGGGCTGATTCCGCCCCTCCCTCGGCGGCTACTCCTAAGTGTGAGGGGCCTACCTGTAAGTCGTCGGGTCCTCCGGAGGGAGTTCTTGGGCGCGTCTGGGCTGGCATCTGGGATGTGGGAGGGTCCACCGGGGCCACTGTCATCTCACCGGCTTATAGGAGGCATTTCTCTTGGGTCTTTTTTTCCACCCCCGGCGGAGCTCAGCTAGCACGGCAACATAGTGCCGTAGCTCCACCCTCCCCCTGGCATGTGCCGCGCTGCTCAGTCGGCGTAATCCCCAGCCACCGCCAGAGGTCGCTCCATGAGCGAGCGCTTCCCATCCCTCCCCTGAAGAGAGAGCAGTCCTCCGGACGCCAATCTCCGCCCCCGACTCATTCCCAACCTGGTCGCTGGGTGGCGCGAGGTGGCATCCAGCGCCCAACCTCTAGCGCCACCGGGCCGACTTTTTCCATGTTCACTCCTTGCTGGCCCCCATCTGAACATCATCCCCTTCAGCCCATTCTCACACCATATATGGAACTCTCCTCGAAACTCTCAAGATTTACCCCTCATGGTGGGTTCAGAGGGCTTCCTCTTATCCCTCTAAGGCAGGATCCTGTTCTGACGTCCAACTGGTGGTGCTAGGTGGGGGGATGGGGTCATTCTACATCCTGCCTGGTGAGGGATTTTTCTACTGCTCTTGCTTCCCTGAGACATTCGAGGTACAATGAGCTAGTGTATTGGACGGTGTCCCACACCCTTCTGGGACTCCCGACAGCCGTGACACCAAGCTTCTGCTAGGTGTCAGGCGCACTGTGGGAGATGTGTGACCCACCCAACCCATGAGAGGACAGAGGCCCCTCGGAAGCACAGTCCTCCTACTCTCACCCCCCCCCCCAAAATGAGTCAAGTTCAATCCAGAACTCGGGGCACAGGCAGCATAACAAGTGGCTGACCTACCACTGGGCTACTGAGTCAGCAATTCATTTTTATCTTTTTATACATAAAGTAGGTATTTAATGCTCCTTCTGGATCTGGTATCCCATCAGGCTTCCCCCACCCAGTGACTTACCAGCCCTGATGAGACATGATCGGCTTCCTACAGTAGGTATACTGGAAGTGCACAATTCTAAAGTACTGGTACCAGTCATCCTACAGTCAGTTCTCTGGATTTTCTTAGTTATCTCCCCTCTCATCTGAGGCTGCAGGGCCTGTCCACACCACCCTGTCCTTGTAGGGGGAGGAGATCAACAGAACTGCTCCAGTCACATGCTCAAGGAGATGCTGCAAAGGTAGAGCAGGCAACACCCCCTCCCAGAGTCTGAGAATCAGACTCATGCTGCAAACCTGTATCCACCTCAAGATAATGCGATGCGCTACCCACAGTACCACTGGACTGCACTCTCCCTTCTTTTTGTTGCCATCTGCTATGGTGGCCCTGGGACCTTCTTTAGTCCCATGCACAAGCTGACCTTGAAGCCACACTGGAGTAGGCAGTTAAGCTCCCAGTTCTCCAAATCTGCTGTCCTTGGGAGCACCCTGGAATTAGCCCTCAGGGTAGGGCCTGCCCTTCTAGGGATGCCAGGGTGGGACTTCTCCTTAAGAGTACAGGGTGGATAGGGGGCCACGAGGTCTAAGGCCTGTAAATGGCGGCTCAGGGGATGTAGCCACATCTTCTGCCCAGGACCACCCATTTCCAGAATTACTGCGAAGTCTCTCCACTCCATCCCACGTCGGGGCGTGGCCTGAGCCCAGATTCTCCACTCCATACTACATGGGGGCATGGCCTCAGCCACCCTTTCTGGGCCATAGGACTATATGGAGATGCCAGGGGGAATGAACTCTAGCCCCTCCCCCTTCCACAGCATTTCCACCAATGCCAGCCCCTGAAGCCAGGACGTCACTGCGTCATACTGCAAGTGGGTACGGTTTACATTTGTGCAGGGCAGAGGGCAATAGGTCCCATCTCCTCCTGCACCACCAGAGGACACTTGTGAACGAGTAAATGCCACCCATATTCCTATCCTGGTGGCAACCAGTACCCCAGGCTGGGGCTGCCAACCTGGGTCAACAACGCAACAAGCAGTCACAACTGTATGAATATTTCAAGCAATGTCCCTGGCTGCAACTTGATAGGGGCGTGAAACATTAACTGAAATGGGCTGTGAAGGCCAAATTACATTTTTTTTCATATAGCTTTTAAGCCACTGGTGGCCTCCTCTGCCTGCACCCCCAATTCCAACTGCCACTCCCCCTGCCGTCTCTCAGGCAGGGATCCACATAGGGAGGTACTCAGGGGTGTCGATACCATCACTGATGACCGCCGGTGCACACAGGTTTTTCAGGGGAGTTCCCCCCCCCTGACCTCCCCCTTCTTGGCACAGGACTCGCATCCCCATGCACTTCACCTCGGTCCTGCGATGTCCTGTGAGGAAGACAAGCTCCATCAGCCCACTGTAAGAGTGGCTACAACACCAGAACTAGGGTGTCCCCTGCCCCTGGCTGGGAGCGCTGCTTCCCCTGCCCCCAGTCGACTTCCCAGGTCCACCCCTGAACCCGGGTCGTCAGCACAGAAGTGCGTGGCACTTCCGCCGGGCCATTGCATAGCCCCACCAAGTTCCATTTTTATTTCAGAGCCCCAACCCCCATGGCCATGTTCGTCAAGATATACTCTGGTCCCAGAGATATACTCTGTTCAGGCCTGTTGCTACCCATTCCCACCTGGGTCCCACAGCTTCCACTCTGTGGCAAGTGCTCTAGGGATGGGTGATTCCCCCCATTCCCCCCCCAGGCTGTCTACAGGGTAGATTAGGAGCCACTGTCAGTGAGCGCTAGGACCCGGGGTGTCCAGGACCCCAGCCCATCATACAGAATGTACATGTGTTTTTCTCCCTTGCCCTCCCACCTCCCCTGGCATGGGCAAAGCCTGCTGATGGCCTCGACTGCACCCGTCAAGCAAAAATTGGCATGACTTTCAAATTTGGACCCATGAAAGATTTGAACTTCCACCACAAAACAAATATGCTGAATCCCTGCAGGCACAGTCAGGGGACGTGTAACTGCATAGTTTATCCATTTGGACTAAGAATAGCCAATCACAGCCTAGCAGAGCAACAGGAATATCTGCAGCTTGCATAAAACATTTTACATCCATTTCAACGGAGCAGGTGGTAAACACAGAGAAAGTCGGTAGTTCAAAAGCATATGCTAGCTGTGTAATCCGTCATTCTGTGGTGGAGCTTAACCCAGGGCAATAACATTAGAGAACAGCTAAATTTGCTTTACTACAGAGGTCAGAGGTGGGGAGCCTGGATTTTTTCTTAGCAGGTTGAAGGTCAAAAAGGCGATGACACAAAGGTGAAAAAACAACAACCTTTACAACAAGCCTCTGGGACCTGCCCCAGCATTAACCGGCATGTTGACACAGAAAAGCTGGAAGGAGTGTGTGAGTTGAGTGTGAGTGTGTTTGTGTGTGTGTTAGAAAAGCATTCGACTGAAGCGAAAAGAAACATGGTACTCTGCAAACAGCCTTGTACGAAATGTGGCTCAGCTCCATTCATTCCACCACTCCACTTATAGCATAATTCCTGATGTATTATTCACTTCTTAATCTCCCGCCTATAATGCAGTTTACATTTCTTTGGATAATCCACAACAAAGGCACCAATGGAATAGAAGCTAACCCAGTGGACTCCCCAGTACTATCTGCCCACACCCTCAGCCTAATCCAAGCTCCAGAAAATGACTGATGCCAGGATAATGACTCTCTCACAGAAGGCTTTATGTCAATTAATTTATCTGTTTGTGCATGCAGTTTTGGAAGTTGTGCCAGGCTATTGTAGGGTGCAACCTGAGAGGCACAAAACACCCACACACACATGCCTAGGATATCCACAAATGAGTCACTAAAAATAGAATCTGGAATTTATAGCACCTCTCAAACACAGAGTATCCCCAAATACTCATAAAGCATTAAGTTGTACACTGGTAGTGCAAAGGCTGCAGGTGGCAAATACATATGCCATTAGGTACCAAAAACATCCCACACACGGGTATGGAAAAATATTTAGTGCTTAATGTATTAAGGGAGGGAATGCTGCCCAAGAATCTGGGGTAATGTTCTACTCTTTCCTGTGGTACCATGGGATCTTGTTTTTATCAAGGTATTTATCCCTCTGGCCAGCTGCCTCCAACTCAGGGTTCAGATACCACCCAGGCCAGTCGATTGGCCCTGCTGGCCCGAAGGCCCTCCACAGCTTGTCCCACAGACAGGGCCTATGGAGGCCCCCTCCCACTGTATAAGGATCTGGGCATGGAGCCTCTTCTGGCATCACGGGGCCCAAGTGTGCTGGTGCTATCACCCACAGGGGCAGCCATTTTCCACCTGGATTTTCTCCCTTCCGTCTGCCCTACAGATAGCATCAGCCAGCTATGTGTGCATGTCGTAGATGTGCCAACATGGAGACGTCGCCTCTGACTCAATGTGTGGGTGGCCCCTACTCCCCATCCCCACCACCCCACCCCGCAGAACATCAGCGAGGCTGTGGCTGCACAAAGCACATGTCCCTCTCTTCTCAGAGGCTAGGCATAAACGCCTCATGCCTTACAATGCACCTGGGTGAGCAGTCATAACGCAACAAACCACACCCTGTTGTACAAAACTGCTTACAAACATTAATATGGATGCATAAGCATTCCTGCACTCTTCAAGATGGTCACCATTCAGGCCATCCCAGTGGCTGCGGTAGAGCTACTGCCCGCCACACCAGTGTCCTGGGTTTGGGAGCGGACTGGTTGCTCGGAGTTGCCTGGGGGAAGAGGACTGAATGTCATAGGGACTGCTCTCCTCTCCTGGGGAGGGAGGGCTAGCTTCTCCGCTCTACGACCGCCACCAGGTGAAGGACTGGTGGTGGTGGTGGTGGTGCAGTGACAGCGACATGAAGGGCTGTGCTACCGTTCGACATGATGCATATGTGCCGCCACACAACATGCATCGTCGTCTGCCACAGCAGCAGGGGAAACACAAAGACAATGGAAAAGCGAGGCAGGCACAAATGAAGCTCCGCCTGCCCGCCTTCAGCCCGCTTCGTCACTCAGGATTCCTGCTCCCTTCTGGATATGGTCTCTGGGCCAAGGGGAGTGGGGAGGATGGCCCTCCTCCCTCCCATACCCCACCATGGGGAACAATCTGGGGGGGGACTAGGAGCAGGTGGGTCCCAGGGGAGAAGGCTGCTGGTCAGGGGAGGTGGGTATGAAGCTGAACGCCAGCCTACCCCAGCAAAAGGTTAAAAGCTGTATGGAAAAAGAGATGGTCGCCTCTTGCATCTTTTAGGTATGAGAACCCCTCACCTTCCACCTGCGGTTCTCTTGCCCAAAGAATGTACGAGGTGACAATCTTGCAAAGCATAAAGACATTTATTTTTCATATTGATTTTTCTCCCCGGCCAGTAGCTTGTTTCTGCAGGGCTATAACCCTGGTCAGGCTGAACCAAGTCATCATTCAAACGGATACTGGGTTTTTCTTCCTCGGTTTTCTGTTTCTCCCCTGGCAGAAACATACACCTATGTTGACCTCACATAGCTGCAGCTTCCCCGTGCGACTGGAGCAAGCTCCCTGGGCCAGCTGTCAGGTTTGCTGTGGTGGCAGAATCCACTGCCAGCTAGGGCCAATGATTTTCCATTTTCAACATAAAATACCAGTAAAAAACACACATTTATCATTTTTAAAGCAGCATTCAGGAGTCAATTTTTCATGAAAACCACAACTTTATGGTCAAACCCTCCATTTTAAGGCAAATGTAGAAAACATGCAGTTTTTCCCTTAAAGGGACACTGTCAGCTTTGCTGGGCAGTTTTTTTTTTTTTTATGTATGAGTGCAGTGTGCCTCCTGCCACACACATACAACTTACTGCTCCCCATATGCCCTTATGAGTATGAATCATCCTAAACTTTTTAACTTTTGCTTATTTTTGAATTAAAAGCTGGTCGCTCGGACCCAACATAAACTCACCCGTGCGCCAGAAGCATTATCTTAATGAGACCGCGCAGCAGCTACAAGCGCAATCCCGAAGTGTGATATTTGGAGATATGAGGTGGAAAACAAAATTTGTCTACTAGATTTGCCATTATTTAACTCTTGTTGCTGCATACCGCCACAAAACAAGCATGGAAAAAGGAGTTAATTGCATTTTAAAACCGCAACCAAAATCCCGCACATGCGCTAGAGCGGCATACTCTTAAGCATGCGCGGGATCTTTACGCATGCCACTCTTGCGCATGCGCGGGATTTCGGTCGGGGTTTTAAAAATCAATTTACTCCTTTTTTCAGGCTCGTTTTATGGCAGTATGCAGTAACAAGACTTAAATAATGGCAGATCTAGTAGAAGAATTGTGTTTTCCACCTCGTATCTCCAAATATCAAACTTCGGGACTGCGCTTGTAGCTGCCGCGCGGTCTCGTTTAGACAATGCTTCTGGTGCATGGGTGAGTTTATGACGGTCGGAGCGACCAGCTTCTAATTCAAAAATAGGCAAAAGTATAAAATTTTATGATGTGTCACACTCATAAGGGCGTACTGGGAGCAATAAGTTTTGTGTGTGTGTGTGTGTGTCAGGAGGCACGCTGCATTCATACATAAAAAAACTGCCCAGCAAAGCTGACAGTGCCCCTTTAATCTGGGGAAAACAATTGCGGGGGAGACACCAAAACACACAAAAAAACAAAAAAAAAAAACAGATTTTTAAATTTTTGTCAAACTGAATTGGCCATTTTTGAAAATGGACCATCAATGGCTCTACACCACCCTACAACCAAGACGTGGCTGTCTCGGCCATGGCCTGCCTTCCGATGTGATTTCCTGGGCTCGCTTCTGAACCCAGGTCGTCAGTATGGCAGTGCAGTGTGCTGCTGCTGGGCCCCTGGGGGGCCCCATAAGGAAATTTCGGCATCCTGTTGAAGCAGAACACTACTGTTTGTGATCATCATCCCAGGAACCTCCGAAAGGAACGTAGAGAAATGAAGAAACTAGAACCACTGAGCCTGCTGACAACCTACCTGATACTGTGATTGTTGTATGGTAACTGGTGAAACACCTGGTGGCTGCTGGGCGGAGGGATGTGAGTCACAGGAGGTGCTGGACGAAGCTCTGGCTGCAGCTGTGGTTGTGGTGTAAGTCGCGGCAGCACTTCCGGGCGTGGCGTCAGCTCCTTTTTCACTGGCGTACTTGGTCTAGTGCTTGGTGTAGGCACCGGCAAGGCTGGCAGTGCAACTGTAGCAGGAGCTGGCTGGGGGCTCGGTACAGGTGGGAGGAAGGATACCTCTATGTTCTGTTCCTGGCTACGTTCTAACCCAGAAACCTTGGGAACAGATGGGACTTTCACCTCAGGCTTGTCATTCAAGGTCGGACCTTCAAAGGAAAAGCAGAACATTATTACCACAAATCCTTTTTAAAAAAAATGCAAACAGCGGTGGCCATTCCAGTGCACATAGGATCACAATCTTGTGGACCAGCTAAAGAATAGCCTGATCAACCAGTTGAGGGAATACACAGACAGTAAAAACAATACATTTAATTATAAAATGAACAGGAGAAATCTGAAAGCTAACTGACTGATACAGTCTTTGACCTGTGACGATATTTAAGTATATAATCACAGGTCAGAACTGAATACCAAGATCAGCCATTTCCCAACACGTTTGGGCCATTTTATAACCAAAATAATACACTTCCAAGTGCAGTATGTCGTGGGACATCATCATTTCTTGGATGGGCGAATTCACTCGGCTTCACCTCATGCCTCACAACTCACCCATGGGTGTACTTCACAACACACTAGCTGGAGTCCATTCTTAAAGAAGGACAAGTTGTTGGTTGAAAAACCACAACGTTCACTTACAGACTCCAACTATGGCCACTGGAAGTTAGACGTGCACGGGGGAATTTGTTGTTATTATATAAAATTCTCCAACAGGAAGTGCTAAGGAAAGATCTGGACCTCAGATATAGGGAACAAAATTATAGCCTCAGGGGGCAAGATTTGCAGATAGCTGAACCAAAGCGTAGGACGGACTTATGGAGGTACAACTTTAAACCTAGAACAAATCAGGCTATGGAATAGGCAGCCTCAAGAGGTGGTGGGAGCACCTAGTTTCAATAGCTTTAAGACTAGGTTAGATAAATGTATTTCTGTTGGTAACCTCGGTTGCCTCCACTGAATAGTGGGGACAACGTATAAGGGCTTGCGCCCTCTGTTGTCCTAAAACTCCTAATATGACTCCTAGTATGACACCCATGGGCATATCAAAATCTCATAATATTCTACACCCTGGAGTATATTACTGCTCAATTCTTAAATAGGTAAGATAAACCAAGAAACGAGATAGATCAAGACTTTCCTGTTAGAATCTGTAAGATGGTATGGCTAAATATACACTGTAATGAGACAAAAATAAAATAAAGTGACCCAACTGGGAATTGAACCCAGCCACCAGAGATGGCCAGAGGGGGCCTCGGTTTTTAATGTCACATCTGAAGGATGGCACCTCCATAGTGCAGTACTGCAGAGTAGGTGCTGCATATTAACCCAAGTGCCTGGCACTAGACTTGAACCCACAATCTTCCAATCTTCCTGGCCCAGTTTAAAACGCAGCACACAGTGACGTTCTGCAGTCTGAGGATGGTAACTTTTTTTTTTTCTCTAAAGTAACTGAGCAGGTCATTTGCTGATCCAATTTTCCCCAGACTTACAGTCAGCTCTGATAACTCTCCCCTCATTAAAGCTAAACACACGTCGATTCAGCTGTCTGCTGAGCAGACAATCTGGCACGCCATGATTAGGCCTCCTCAGCCATGCTACAAAAAGGCCGGGTGACCTTTCTTCTGCACCTTTTATGTTCCCTGCGCACACTGGGCTAATTCGCGCCTCGTGGACTTATCCCGCCATAGGAGGCTTTTGCCTTCTTTATTACAAAGGAGCATTTAAGGCGCTTTAAACAAATTCCTGGGATTTAAGCTAACTAAGCCAAGCACAGAAAGCCGCAGTTGCTGCAGAAGGGGTCGAACTTCAATCCATGCAACTTAAATGGAGATAAAAAAAAATAAATCGACATGCATAAGCAAAGGGGCCGAGACTTCAACACTAATTGGCAGCTAGGGCACCAAAGCGCCCCGCTGGATCTTCTTGCTGACACACATTGCATTCAAATCCCTTTTGGGTATTAAGAAGGAAATGCTCCTCTCCTTCATCAGTCTGGGTGGGGTTTTCAACCCAGTGTCTGAACACTCCTCGCAAAAACTCAATTCTGGACCAAAATAAAACAGGAAACATTTATTTTTTTCTCATTTGAGATATGTATGTGTACATCTATACATCTATATTCTCCTTGCTTCCCTGCCTGCCTCTGTCTGGATGGCCCTTCGTAGCCCAGTCAGCCACCACCCCTGGTACTTACACTGATTTTCCTGTGACTTGCCCCTCATGGTGGTGTTGGGGGGGGTATGAGTCTTGCACCCCCCCATTGCAGGATCAGGCTGATGCCCAGCTGGTGGTGCCAGGCATGTGGAAGGGCCGTACTTCATCCCGCTGTGGCTGGGATGGTTTTCCTCCATCTTCTGCTGCCCATGGGACGATGAAGTGCAATGACGCAGAGACTGTCAATGTCCCACACCCTTTACAGCCTCCCATCTGCCGTGACACCTAGCCTCTGGTGTCAGGCACACTGCAGGAGGTGCAACCCTCCCGAGGAAAGCAGTCCTCCAGATGCCAGATCCTCCCCCACCCCTGAGTCAACTCCCACAGATCCGAGTCTGCTCCTGGACCCTGATCATAGCATGGGGGGTGGTAGTGCTACTGGGCCAGCAACAGCGTCCATTCTTTTTTTGCTTGTTTACTGTGTTTTTCTCCCAGCCAGTTGCCTGACATACAGGGATATAATCTGGATCAGATATATATATTTGTTTGCTCCTCCCCCAAGCCCTCTGGTCATCCATTCCTTTGGGCCGCCTAGGCCCCTCGCCACCACCACACCCCGTCGCCATCCGCTGCCCCTTCATTGCTGGATCCCCCCTCCTAGGTAACCTGACGTAACCCTTTGTTGGGTGGGTCCCCCTCCCTCTGGGGCAGAAGCACCTGAAGACGCAGAGAAGAGTATCCTGGGGAGAGCTGGGTCAGCTCAGCCTCTGTCAGGCTATCATGGCGATGGGGACCTGCAGCCATCTTCCAGTCAGCCGGGGGGGGGACAGATTTTCCTTTTTCTAACTCCTCCCACCACACACAGTGACTGCACACAGCGTCCTGGCATGATGCACAGGCGGCATGTGATCACCCATGCCGGTATATGCGTCACCGCCAGGAGCTGCTCCTGAGCGGTGCAGACTCACGTTCCCCCCCCCAGGAGGAAAGCATCCCGCGGATGCTCTGTACCCTCCCTGCCGGCCTCTGCTCCTGATGTCCCAGGCTTGGGGCATGAACCCAGGTCGCCAGTGTGTTAGGCGATCTCCTAACGCCATGGAACCAGTCATGGTCAGGTATATTTTATTTAATGAAACACACCAGTTAGCTGGGCTTCACATAACAGAGTCATAAATACTATCCAAAGTGATAAAGCATGAGGTAGTGACGTAAAATGTCGACACTACGGGGGGTGGGGGTTGCTACTCCATTTGTAATTTTCCAATAAATTATTAATTTCAATCCCTCCAAAGTTTTGGATAATATCTGTGGCTCTGTTACATGAAGCCCAGCTAACTGGTGTGTTTCAGTTGGTTTTTCACTGCAGGCTCCATATTAGGAAACTTCGAGCCGCCTCTTCCATTTTGTTCATATTTTATTTATTGCCTGAACGAGTTATACCAGGAAAGGCCCAGTGAGCTTTAACAGCTCAGTTCTAGAGGCATCTTGGGGGAAGGATATACAGGGGAAACACTGAGATATGGAGGCAATTAAGCAGCAAGGCAAAATTTCAAAATACAGTGAGCAGCTGGAGAATACAACACAGTGCAGTACGAGCAGGGCGATAAACACGTACTGGTTAACTGAGTAAAAACGGATAAAGAGCGTGACATGGGGGATGCACGGGTGCAAGAACGGAGATTAGGAGGCCACCACGATGACCCAGTGGCAGTGCTCTGGGGTGCCATGCACATGACCAGCGTCAAGGAGCAGACTCTGGTCATCACATCAGGAACCAGACCACAGGCAGCTTCTGGAGGGCAGTGCACCTCGTCCTGCGACAGCTGGCAATGGGTTCCAGGCTTGGGATTCAGAAATTTCTCCCCCCTGAGCTAGTGGTTAACAGGTGAGATGCAAAGGTGATGCGTCACTGTTGGACAAGGGGCAGGCCTTAGGCTGCATGACTAAAAATCAGCCACTGGTAGTTGACTAAGGCATAGAAAATGGCATCGGTCTTGCAAAAACTTGTGTCTTGGGGCTGAGGTATGGTGGCTGGTAACAGAATTAAAGTGTTGGGAATCACTGCGGTGACACAGTGGGGGTACCTGATGCCTTGGTGGGGAGAGGGAATCAGGACAACAAATAATAAGAAACAAATGCCCTCTAAGTACATAGACTGTCCTCAGCCCAAATGCTGACCAGGGCCTTCAATTCCAAAAATACAAACCAGCAACTTCAACTTGCTGCTAGCTTGGAATTCAAGCGAGGGGTGGTGATATCGGAAAAAAACAAAAACACTGCACTTTACCTGTTCCTGTACAGTACAGCTGAGCCCCACTAGAACATACAAACTCCCCTTTTCACAGCTTTAATCCTTACGAGCTTTACTACCATTGCAGACAAAAACGTAACTTTTATCTGGATGGGATTTATTGTGTTACTCATTCTTAGAGACTTCTGCATACAAACCGCCGTAGGGTTCAGGCTCTGCTAAGCCCTCTGGTATTCAGTATCTGCTGAGAAATTAGATTATGTGCAGCCCGGCAGCCATGCACTCCAGAGGGATTCTTGGAACTCTTAGCTGGAAAGAGGCACTGGCAGCTCAGTGTATGGCAGGGGAGGGGCAGAACTGGGATGTCATACCTCTGAACATTATGAGTGGTGTCCGACGGTCTTTGCTGTATTCGCACTTGCAAGTTTTACAGGTTTCAGCATTAAAAGTATTTCACCCTGCTTTGCATACCTGTTTTCAAAGCAGAATACCATTTCCCAGCACGCTGGTATTCCAACCGGAGTAGCACTTCACCACGTTACTGTTTTGTGGTTTAATCTACAGCTCTGTTTTGTTTTTTTGATGGTATTATGCCACCCACACTAGAATATTTTCTTCATTTCTTTCCCATTTCATAATTAATCAAACAAAGTAGTTAGCCAGCCTAGTGGTGAAGACAGCTGAGGTGCCATTCGAACATACGAAATTGCCAGCAAACAAGGCCTTATGGTCTATCAAGTCTGCTCGATTGGGCAGCTAGCATCCCTTATACTGCAGCAGCCCCCCCCATGACCCTCCCCCTTACCCTGTGCCACCCCTTCTGAAGCATCCCACTGTTCTACAGGACACCACTTCCTCTGGCAATGCTGCCCACCCAGACAGAACCCTCTCGTAAAAGTGTCTCCTCATTTCCTCCTGAACCTTCCCTCCAATCTCAGATCATGCCCTCAAGTGCCCCCTATTTGAAAAGCCCCTCCGTGCCTGTCTTATTTATCCTTTTCATTTACTTGAAGGTTTCAATCATGTTCCCCCATCCCTCCTCTCCACCAGGAAGTACATGTTCAACTCCCTCAGCCTGGTCTCGTAAGGTAAGTCTCCTAGCCCCTGGATCATCTTTGTTGCCCTGCGCTGCACCCCCTCCAGTAACCTAATGCCCTTCTTCAGGTACGGTCACCAGCACTGCATGCAGTACTCCAGGTGTGGTCTAACCAGTGACCTATATAGCGGCAGGATCACCTCCCCCTCCTGGAGGATATGCCCTTGTCAATACAACCCAGTATCCTGTTGGCCTTTGCAGCTGCCTTTCTACACTGTGCCGAGTTGTTCACTGCTCCCATTATGATCACCCCCAGATCCTTTTCCTCCTCCGTTTTGACTAGTTGAATCCCCCATAATTGGTAGCTCATTTTTTTTTTTTTGCACCAAAATGTAGCACTTTGCATTTCTTGGCATTGAACCCCAGCTGCCAAGTGTCTGATCAGGCTTCCAATTTCGCTAGATCCTCCTGTAACCCCTGTCCCCCTCCGAAAAGTCATCCACTACTGCTCCCATCTTGGTGCCATCTGCAAACAGACTGACCTTGCTCTTGATGCCTACTGAGATGTCTGCTATGAAGATCCCAAACAACACTGGCCCCAGTACAGAGCCCTGTGGCACCCTGCTTGTCACCACCCTGGGAGATGCCATGGGTATCTTACCTCTCACGCTGGTGACCCAGATCTAGGAATGGACACGGGTTGCTCGGGGGTTGGCCAGGGGAGGGAAGATTGAGCATCCGCAGGACTGCTCTCTTCCTTCAGGGAGCGGGGTTTCGGTAGCTCGCCACTTGACTGCCATCTGGAGGAATCCAGGTGGTGGTGCATATGAGTCACTCAGAGGCGAAGCGCCAGCGTTCAGAGTGTCTGGGGTGTCTCCGCGTAGCTCACACAATGTGCTCAATGCATGTCTGCGAAGCCCAAAGAGAGAATACAGGAGAAAAAAATGGAGGACGGGCTATATAGTAAGTAAACGTTTATTTTTATACAGGTTGCAGTGTTGAAACATCACTGGGTCAAAGACCCTTTTTCAAGATGGACCTGTTGCAGTTACATTTCAGCAAGTTTTAAACAAGTTACACACCAACATTTTTAAAAAACATATACCATGTGCATCCAAACAAGTATGTCACAACACCTTTTCATTCTCATTTGAAGCCCTGCCTGTCAAGCTGGTGGCCTGCCTGATCTCTCTGGTCCAGGGACAGTCTGAATTTGTCCCCCGGGTGGGGGAGGACAGCACTCACTTCCCGGCCCTGCTATGGGGGGCAATCAACGGGGGATAAATGGTCCCCAACACCAGAGGAGATACGGGACGGCTGTGGCTGGTGGGGACAGGGTTCAAACAGCCGCCCAATCCTGCCAAGATGGATGAAAACCTATATATATATATATATACACACACACACACACACACATATACACACACACATATATACATACACACACATACATATATATGTATAGAGAGAGAGAGAGAGAACACAAAAACAGGAAGTAGTTTACTCAAGTCCCTTTCCCTGGCAGACACAGGATTAATTCCTCTAGGCCTGAAATAAAGGAGGTGAAGCTAGTGTTCCTCCATTTTAGGAGTTCCACACTGGCAGTGGTGGGGGAGGGGGGCTGGTTATACCTTGGGTGGGAGGGATTCAGTTCTAACTGTGTAATTACTTCACTCGCTATTACACTTTATTCCCCCTTACTGAATAGTTATTTGGGGTATTTTTTTTTTACCCATAACCCCCTCCACCAACAACTGGGGCTGCCATGGTTACACTATTCTTCAGCCAGAAAGGCAGACGAGTGGATTCCTTCACAGTCACCAGCAATGCTTCTCCTTGGTAGACCAAGGTGGTCACAAGAACGCAGAGTAACTTACACCCCCCCCCATATCCCTCTATCTTCCTCCGGCCATCCCCTGACGTGTCCCAGGCTTGCTCCCAAACCCAGGATAATAGCGACATGAGTGGCAGGCCCGACGCTGTGCAACGGACCAACTATAAATAAATTATATATAAATAATCTCCCTCTCCATCCATATCTCTCTCTCTCTATATATGTATTTATTTCCTGGTGAACCATTTTCAATAAACTACATATACACATATATCTATACATATACACACACACATTATACACATATATATATATATACACACACATACATACACACACACACACACACACACACTCTACACTACACTTCAAATAAAAGAGGGGAACGCTGAGGAGGAACACAGTTTCTGCCATGGCCCTATAACATAAAAAGGGGGCTTTCAGAACGAGTGCCTGCAATTTGACATTTATCTTCAATGCACGCACCAGTTCCTAAAGTTAGGTGTAGCTGAGGGCGGAGCCAACTCCAGGTTCAAAGGGATAGTGTAGATTCTTACCTGAAAGTTTTCTTGCTCCAGAACAGCATTTCCATAATTCAGACCTCAGGGTTAACACCACCCTCCGGTAGCGGAAGGCAGGAAGAGACAGGTATGTACTCCCTGTTAACTGTACTAATCACACCTCTGATTTCCTGTTTGCACTACTGCAGCCACATCAAACCCCGTGACAGCAGAAAAGCAGCAATAATACTTGGGTACTGGGTGGGGTTCTGAATTGGTAGATGCCTTTTCAAAGAAAGAAAGATTTCGAGCTACGTATTTAACCTTCCATTCTCCTTCCTCTCCACCAATCCAGTTCTTGGGGATCTCTCAACGTAGTATTTGAGTCCCAAACAGGATGAAACGTACAGGGGCACTGCACCCTCATAACATGTTCTCACTGCTGAAGGAGTGCCCAGGAGCAAACAAAACTGCAACAATCAGAAAACGAGGCAACCAGGACACTTAAGAGCAGCTGTGCCACAAAAAATGTTTATTCCAAAAAAAGCTAGTGTCAGGTACAGTTAATGAAAATATTAGCATATCTATCAAATCTACTTTTCTAGGCACCTTTTGTGCAGCCCACCACAAACTTTCTTTTTCTCTCAATCCTAACCCTTGCCAGGTTTACAATGCTTTTTCTAAGCTAAAATGTGGTGGCCATCTTTTATTCTTTTTTTTTTTTTAATACTTTATTTATTCTTCTTCCGCCGACTTGTCCCCATCCACCAGTCCTTCTAGCCCTATCACCCTGGCGTCCAACGGTACTCACCTCGTGGCTTTGAGGTGCCGGATGGCTGGGTGTGGTGCCTGTGGGGGACTGGTTTCTTCATGCCGGTCGGCAGGATTTTCTTCTTCTGGTTTTACCCCTCCCCAAGCACGGCAGCTTGCAATGACGCCAATGGCTGAGCCGCACGTCTCTGTATGTGGCGCACTGGGCATCTGCTCTGCCTCCACCCCCTACATCTGTTGGGCTGGTGTGCCAGCTCCTAGCCACCGCTAAGGGCCAGGCATGCACCGGTCTTCAAGCTCACCCTTCCCCAAGAGAGAAAAAATGCTCTCTGGATGCCTGATCCTCTCCCTTCCCGGCCAACCTCCCGGTGACCCGCTTGCACCGTGAACATAGGTTGCTGGCGTGGCAGGAGGTAAGGCAGCGATGCTTCAGCTCTCCATGCCACTGGGCCAGCTTCCATCTTTTATTCTTTTCAATATTATGTTTTTCCTCCTGTGGCCTGCCGATGATATCCATCCCCCCCTTCCAGTCTGGCAGTCACCTCCCCCCTCTCGGACCCCGAGCCCTGATTACTTGCCAATTACAGGCAGTCCGGGGCGCCATCAAGTTGGCGGGGACTTCACGGAGTCAGCAGCCATTTTTCCTCTGTTTTTCTGTTCCCCTGTCCCTCGCAGCCATGAATGCACACATATGGAGGTGCGCGCATCATGTCGCCGAGCTACTCGTCTCCCGTGGTCTGGCACTGCTCCCCATCCTCCACCGGGGCCGGGGCAGCCAAGGAGCACGACGACATGCCCACCCACCCCTGGAGAGGAGCACTGTTGTTGGACGCTCAATCCTCTCTCTCCCCTGCCAACACCTGGTGACCCGAGGTGTGGCGTCCAGCGACTCAACCCTTAGCACCACCGGGCCAGCTGTACATCTTTTAATTTTGACAAAAAAAAAACTAAATTAAAACATTTCATTGCACTGCTGCTTGAAGAGGAGAGTACTTTTTTTATGTAGCTTTTTTGCCCATCCGCCACCACCTACTTCTGTCACTGGGCCCCGTATTGAGGGTACCCCAGTCCTGTCAACCACTCCCCCCACTGTCACGTCAGCGGGGATCCACAGAAAGCAGGACCCGAGAGTCCCTCGAGGGCCATCACGGCGATGGGGGGCACAGACTTTTTCATGCTCTTCGCTTGTTCTCACACGGCGGGCGCATTACGTGACATTTGCAGAGACGCAGTGCAATCCCTGGAGTCCCGCAGCCCTCCCTACTACTTCCTCCTAGACCCGCGACTCACCTGGCCTCCACTGGGTGGCAGTCATTCGCAAAAGCGCAAGTGTCCCCCCGGAAAGGAGAGCAGCCATTGAGTGCTCAATCCTTCCTCCTCCCTGGCCAACCCCCAGCAACCCACACTTGACACCGAACACAGGTCACCAGTGTAGTAGGAGGTAAGGCACCAGTGCCTCAGCTGTCCACGCCACTAGACCAGCCGAGTACTTCTATTTTTTATTTTTTTTTTTCAATCAAGCTTTTTATTTTTGTTTCCAGTTCTTCCCAGGCACCCCCCTCAGCACCATCTCTGATTTTCTTCCCCAGGGGTGCCGGCATGCAGGGACTCCTACATGAGTGCCTGGTGTCCAGCGGCTACCCCTCCCCATTCTTGTGCTTCCCAGCCAGCCTCCACCAGGTGGCAGCCATGCAGCAGAAGACGCGTTTCCCCCTTCCTGAGGGAGGAAAGAGCAGTCCATGAGATGCTAAATCCTCTCTCTCCCAGCAGGCCCCCGCTGGTTCCTGAATGCAGGACGCTGTCACTACAAGCAGTAGCACTACTGCTGCGCCAACGGGCCAGCTCCGAGGGGAGCACGTCTGACAGTAAAAATCAACACGCACCAACGTTTATACCTACACAAACGGTGACAAGGAAGCAGATAAACTACAGTATAGGTGAGCGTGCATTGTTACTTTTCAGCAATATATACCCATAATGAGAATCATCTCCGTGGCTGTGGATTCTTGCGCTGCTTTCCCCTCCCTTTTCTCCGGGATACATGGGGGAAGGGATTTCGCAAAGGGTGTGCCTCACACTGTTGCTTCTCAGGAGGGAGTGCTCAGCCAGTGCACAATCAAAAGAGTCAGTGTTACCTGTTCATTATTTTACTGTGGTGGGCCACCGGCATATACTTTTTGTCCCACCTTTCTAGGTTTTTTCCTACCACCAAAATATTTTTTAACCATCATTCAGTTTTTTTACCACCACTACCACCCTATATTTTTTGCAATCAGTGATCACCCTAATTTGTTAAGCACCATCCTTTATGTAAGTAATAATACCCGACAGGGTGGGCGTTACTGGGATATAACGGACCGCCCAGGGTCGTAATGAGGTCCAACGCTGCAGGCGGAGGGCCCTGTAGCCCGAGGTTCGTTATATCCCATAACACCCACCATGGAGGGTATTATTACACTTAAAAAATAGGTTTATATTATTACTTTGTTTTAGAATAATGATTTAATTTAAAAAAGGGTAAAATGTTAGTACAAGTGTACTGAAATGCTGGGTTGTGTAAAATAGTCCGTTTAGTGCCACTAGATGGTGCTGCTGTTTGTTATATCTGTTTTTGGTAGTGCCTTACAGTGTCGCCTTTTTGATAACAATGTCCGGGGAATTATTGTGACTTTTAATTTTTCGTCTTCCTCAGTCATCTCTTTGTATTATGTGGAAATATATCATTTGGTTGCAAGAGTGAGAGGCGGAAGCTAGAGGCTGAGCTGTAAAGCGGGAATCATGCAGTGTTGTGTGACATGATTCGTGGACACGGAAGTAAGCCGATGAGGTCTTCGGCAAGAAATGAAGGAGGAACATAGTTTTTAATTAGAAAGTTTGTGAACGGAGGAGTGGGAGTTTTTAATTTGAATCTTTGGGTGGGATGGAGCCGTGCTGGTGGGTAGCGGCAGTTGCGAGAGCGGGAGAGGATCAGAGGTTCTGGGCCCTGCGAGCATTGGAGTCAGTACTGGCTTACTAGAGGGGAAAAAAAAAAACAAAAAGAAGAATTTTCATTTTTTGTACTGTGTTACTGTTGAGCGGTTTGAGGATTGGCTGTGTGCGGGTGCTTTTAGGCGACTCTGTCTGTAACAGTATACTAAAAAATCGGGGCTATGAGAAAATGGATACAGAGATACCAGGACGTGATGGGTAGTGCTAGGGGAACTTGTTATTCAGCAGGCGTTGTTAAGAAATAACAGTCCGGCTGCTTCAGCCAATCAGGAAGCAAATTTTAGTTTACCCATTATCTAATGCACTTTTACCAATTCTTATAGCAGTGCTCTACACCTTATTAAAAAAAAAAAAAAAACACTTTTGCACATGCAGCATATCGGGGCTGGCAGTATGACCTAGAGGTTAGAGTAACAAGCTGAGAATGAGCTTGGTACATCCAGCAGAATTGGGCTCGATTCCCACAATCTCCACTTGCATGCTGTGTAACCTTGAGCAAGTCACTTAACCTCCCCAGTGCTTCCCGGTCGTCCCTGAAAACTGGCGCTTGTACCTAGTGTGCCGTATCTGGTTACCAAAGAATTACAAAACTTTACGTATAGGTAAAGTAATAAGCCATGACAGAGTGTGCACTATAGGATTTTAATGCATGCCACAGGGATGTAGTAAGTCACAACATACAAAAAACAAGTCGTCCTTGCACCCCTGGGAAATGTATTAAAATTCTACGATGTACATCCTGGAGGGACTTACTACATTTATAAAATGGCTCTAAGTAGTTTTATGGGGAAGGAAATGAGATTGGGCATCTGACCATGTATTTACATAGATTTAATACACGGTCAGGTGATGTCTCTCGGCCAATGAAATTTCTAGATTTTTTTCTTGCCATTTTAGTATATACATAAGATTTTAGGGCAGACCACTGCACAGAAAACCTACAAGGCCTTGTATCACTGTGCTGGCATTGAACTCGAAGCTTCAAAACTGCACTACCTCCTAAAAGCAAGACACAGTCGTCCTACTCATTAGCATAAGACAAACATAAGGACTCATTACCACTTTCCAGGAGACTGGCCTGTGGGTTGTTTGTTGATCACCTAACAAAATCTTGTAGCTGCACAGCTCTTGTAGACAAAATACCTATTACCTCACACATCAGTATTCTCAGCTGCTTTTAGACACCCCCACTGTTTAACGTCATTTTTCTTGTGACTAAATTGAACCAGAATGCAACAGACACTGTTCCCCCTGAACCTATGGCGCAGTGGGTGTTCACAAGCAGCTGAGAGTTCTGACAAAGTCCATTATGGACTGCAACCTCTTACAACAATGTCTGGCCCATAAATATGATGGACTATACTGTAATGCATGCTCACTCATGTTAACAATGTTTTTCTGCTATGCTTATGTAAATATCTGTATCCAAAACTGTATATAATGTCTGTAACCCGTACATTTTTTTTTAATTCTTTTTTAACCTTATCTTTATTCCTCCTTACCGCACCATTCCTCCACTCATTCAGACACCCTCAATTCACCTTCCACACGGCCCCACAGTACCCCCAGGAGTCTGCTCCTAGAGTGGTCGCCTGCTCAATGGATCCTTAGGTATCCCGGTACACCCCACAGGCGGGGCAGGGAAGGAACCGCCCGATCCTCCCACTAATAAAGGCGGAGCTGGTGATTCACAGTGGAGTCTGCCCTGGTGACGTGGACTGGCGTTGGAGGAGTCGTCACCTAGGAGTGACTGGCTCCATTTTCTCCTGTTCTGCCCTATCCCCTGCAGTTGCCGGCACACTGGGAGAGCCAATGAGGAGGCACGCTTATACAGCTGCTCCTCCCGGGCTCTCATTGCACTGCCCCTCCGTTAATGATTAATACCCACGCGCCATTCCTCGGGTTCACCCAGGAAGTGGCGATAGCAGCGGACAGACTGGTAACCTCCCCAGAGAGAGATGCCGCTGGGCGCTCAATCCCTCTCTTCCCCTGCCAACCCCCGACGGCCCGGGCTCGTTCCCAAACCTGGGTCACCAGCGTGGAGCGAGGTGTGGTGTCCAGGGCCTCAACCCTCAGCGCCACTGGGCCAGCCCGGTACATGACGGCTATTTCCTTTGTAAACTGTACCGCCTGCTTTTATTCTGTCCTCCACGTGATGAGGTACCTTTGTAAATGAGCCGTCTGGCTCAAAGGTTGTAAATCCGATATTTCAAATAAGTAAATAAAAAAGAGATGTGATGACACTCTAGGACAGCCATATTAAAAGTACTGGGGGACTGGATGCCGTGACCATTTTAAAAGAAGCCATATTATTCTGTATTTATAATCATAAAGAAGGCTGAGGCAGCCTAAAAAGGACATCTTACGAGATAGGCGAAGAGGGGCACCCTAAAATTGAATGAAAATGTATAGGTAGTACATTTTCACCTTAAAATGCACAGCTGCTTTAACGAATTTTAAAAACCAAATACAGAACAGGTCGAGTGACTTGGTTCTCCACACCCCACCTTGAAAAAATGCAATTCTAATTTATCTTTCAGAGTCATTCTGCAAGACGAGAACGTCTGCCCTGGTCCGTATAGAAAAGGAGCAAGGAGTTCAGTCTGGATGACGAAGAACACCTGCGTCAAAAACTCTATTATTAGTTCAGTCGTTCCCAAACTTCTGCTGCGGTGAATGAATTGTGACACACTTCTCAAGTGCAAAGTCCTCCACAGGCCACAGTATAGATTCGGCTCCGTCACTCAGCTCATTTGCTCGGAACAGTCCGTCAAGTCAATAGACTAAGAACAATCTAAACACCGTTAGAGCAGCTGCCACTATCAATTACCTAACTGGACAACCCTGACTGCAGGGAGGAGAGGCAGAGCGAGCACTTGCCAGTTTTAATAAACTGTGTTTCTCAGGTTATTTAACCCGCCAGATTGCTACGTGCTAGGCTGTAACAAACCCTCAGCTTCTGGGGCTCAACTGGCTGTCGTGGGTGGTGAAGATGTGTATGTGGGTGAAATTTATTAAGCTTGGACAAGAATTCAAGAGGCAGAATTGGAGTTTCTGTTAATCGCATGGTAAGGATCGCTGCTGGACCCGGTGAATTCTGCTCAAGACTGCTGATCAGCAGAGTGTTGGGGGATTTGCAATGATGCATTATTTTTTATCCAGACATTTAAACCTGAATTTCTGAGCTAAATGTTTCTGTATCTATTTACCCAGTCTACCCCCATCTTCCTACACCCCTTAGCCTCATCACCAACCTTCTCTGGGACGTACCTCCACCACTTGCCCTGAACCTGTATCTGGTGGGTGGGGGCCTTGGTCTGTGGTGTGGGAGCTGCAATGGTGCTGGCTCTTCCTGACGGCTGGATTCCCCCCCTCCCAACTCGTTTCACCCCGAGGGTGGCTAGCGTGCAGTGATGCACATGCTAGTGCATGAACACTAGTGGCGACCGACCAGCAGTCTCCCCTTCCCTGTTGCCCGTCCGCTGTGCTGCCTGGCCTCCACCAGGTGACAGGCATGTAGCATGACATGGTGCACCCCTTGCATATGAAGAGCTGTCCCTGAGATGCTCAATGCTCCCCCCAGCCCCCTCCTCCAAGCAACCCAAATCCGTTCCCAAACCCAGATAACTGGCATAGTGTGCAGAAACACCAGCAGGCTGGCTTGAGGGCATTATTTTCAATACAATAAGGCTGTATTCTTGGGATGGAATTCCTTGGGTAAGACGTCAAAACTCTGCTGGGGGGGGACAGGGGGTCCTCACTCTTCATAAAAAATGTCTTGCTGAAGCTCTAAGCAGATGTGCTGTCTTGTGCGTGCCTGTCTGCATGATGTACACCACTTTTTTTTTTTTACTATTATTCAGTTTCTTCTTTTTTCCCACCTTCCCGGTTCCCTGTCCCCCTAACCTAATGTTGGCAACCTCCCTGCTTGCCCTTTTCCGCTGGCCTGCAGGGCGGGCACTTCGTCGCCTTCACAGCCGATGCCACTGCTGCTCGTTGGTCGCCGGGCAGGGGCTGTACGTATACCTGGAGGCCCATGGCTTTCCTCCCTGGGACCTAGGCCTCCGCAACACGTTTGTGCATGGCTCATTTCCTGCCTTTCTCTTTCAAAGTTCCAAGTGCCAGACCCATGACAGGTCTGGAGTGGGAGCAACACCGTATCGTGGGGGTGGTGCCAACAATTTTGCTTGATCCCGCTTTGGCAACTGGCACAAGAAAGCTACTTAATTTGTAGGTCTGGATGAAAGTTACCATTATTATATTAGGCAGGGGTTGGGGTACGCTTGCTGAGCACAACAACAGATGGGCTAAAAAAAAAAAAACAACAACACTGCAGCCTGTATAATGCAAAACAGTGTGCTGCAAAGTCTGGAGCTTAAACAAGCACTAAACTCACATCTAAACTAACCCCAGACAGTCACAGAGTTCCACTATCTCCAGTATATAGCGCAGTGGATTAAGGCTCTGAGCTGCAAACCTGGAGACCTGGGTTTGAATCCCACAGCCCCCACTTGCATACTGTATGACTTGAGCAAGTCACTTAACTTCCTTGTGCTCCCAGGTAGCATCTGGAAACAAGCTTCGGCTTACTGTGCCTCTTCTGGTTAAACAATTTCCCCTTCCCGGCCACCACACCCCGCTGCCACACCTTCTTTATTTTCGTATAAATGAAAACTGACGATTGCCTTACTGCCTCCTGATGATTTCCTGATTTTCTAGCGTGTGACTAGGCTGCTTTATGAAGTTTCTAGCTCAGAGGCACACCTCTGCTCTCCCCAGAGCAGGCAAGTCATATACGAGAGAAAATATTCTTGGCACCAAGCTAATAACTTTCTGACTCCTGTAGGGCTTGTGAGAGGTCAAATCTGAACTGACACAGTGGCTGTGGATTCATCTGATGCTTTCCCCTCCGTCTGCATTCCGCATGGGTGCAGCCCAAGGATACATGGAAGGTGAGGATTCGACCAAGCGGACTGGGTGTCCCTCTAACACAAGGTGCTGCTGCTCAGCAGGGAATGCTCGGCCAGTGTACTACCAAATGAGGGTCAACCATAGGAAGAAAGGAAGTGCCAGATGAAAACAGAATAACAGTCCGTCATGTCTGCCTCCTGCCAACCAGACAGGCTACTGCACAATTCAGTATTATGTGAGACAGCTGCAGTTAAAAGGAAGGAGAACCAGTGCACGTGAAGGATGCTGGCACTATGGAGAGGGAAAATGCCAGTGGCAGACACCACAGACCAAGTGGTTCAGCTGTTTTTCTCATGTGCGACAGATCACCTGACACAACGAGGCATCTTTTCTCCCATTTAAGCTGCAGACTTTCTTCCATCAATGTCCCCAGCCCAGCCAGCTCATGCACCTCACTGCCGGCGCACCGCGACACCTAATGATAGTTGTGGCGCTGGTGCACTGCGACACCTAATGATAGCTGCAGTGCACCATGACACCTAACGACAGCTGCGGCGCTGGCGCACCGCGACACCTAATGATAGCTGCGGCGCAGCACGACACCTAATGACAGCTGCAGCACCAGCGCACCACGACACCTAATGATAGCTGCGGCGCCGGCGCACCGCGACACTAGATAGCTGCGGCGCTGGCGCACCGCGACACCTAATGATAGCTGCGGCGTTGATATGAACTTCCCCATAGTGTTTGCCCTCTTACTGCCCACTAGAACTCTGGGAGGGATAGATAAACCACTATGGGTTCTACTCTGAGAAACAAAAAGGGTCTAATCCACCACCTCCTGACCCTGCTCCCAGTTCACCCACAGAGAGATCCCCATGGTGGAGGGGAGGCAGGTGTCCACACCTCTCCTGCTGGATCACTCTCTAGTGTGGGAGTGGAGGGTGGCTTAGTTCCAGTGCCACAGCGACCCCCCCCCCCCGCAGATGTGCCAGAGATACAGGTTACTCACCTGTAACAGGTGTTCTAGGAGTGGTATATGTTGTTCTTTCACACTGTCTGGCAGGTACCTTGCTGCTTTAAGATGGGCTGGAAAGTCTTCAAGCTGGCTCCTCCCAAACACCCGGGTGATTAAACTCTTGGCTCTGCCCCATGACACCAGATCTAGCCCGCTGGAAGCCAGGTTGTGCGCCAAAGTCGGGGAGGTCGGGTGGGTCCATGTGGATGAACAACATATACCACTCCTAGAACTCCTGTTACAAGTGAGTAACCTGAATTTCTAGGGGCGTGGATATGTTGTTCTATCCACACTGGCTGGCAGACTCCTAGCAGTTCTTCGGGAGGAGGGAGGCAAGGCACACACCCCCTACTTAGGGAACAGGGACTGGAGAACTGAGGTTCAAAAACCAGCAACCCGGTGTGACTCAAGGTCGATGTGGTAATGGGGAATGAAGGTGTGTGCCGACATCCAGGTAGCAGCCCTGCAGATTTCCTGGATAGGGACGTCCCTAGAAGCAGCCACCGACACAGCGGTATGATGTGTGGAATGAGCCTAAGCCCTACGGGAGGCTCCTACCCGCCAACCCATAGCAGAGATCAATGCAGGAAGTCATCCACCTGCCAAGTGTCCGCTTTGCTGCAGGTCTGCCAGGTGCGGCTTCAGTGTAGGTGACAAACAGCTGGCGATCCTCTCCCCGAACTTCCACTGTACTCTTTTTGTAGAAAACGAGCGCTCTTATCACGTCCAAAGTATGGAGCCTGTATTTGGCCTCCGAGGTGTCATTGGGGTAGAACACTGGCAGAGTCAACACCTGGTTCAGGTGAAACTCCGACACCACCTTCGGGAGAAATTTCGGTTAGGGGTGCAGGACAACCTTGTCCCTGTGGAAGACCAGGTAGGGAGCTTTGATGGAAAATGCCTGGAGCTCCCCAATCCTTCTGGCAGACGTGACAGCCACCAAGAAGGTGGTCTTCCACGACAGGTGAGAGATGCCACACCTGTGCATCGGTTCAAATGGCTTGCCCATAAGCTTGGCCAATACCAGCAGTAAATCCCACGGAGGTGGTG
The DNA here is from genome assembly GCA_016271365.2 of Neoceratodus forsteri. Lineage (NCBI taxonomy): Eukaryota > Metazoa > Chordata > Ceratodontiformes > Ceratodontidae > Neoceratodus > Neoceratodus forsteri. The sequence goes on along the minus strand of JADMNL010000027.1, from coordinate 286,241,142 downwards.
GTTCACGCACTGGAGGGGATATGTGATCTAGGCTCTTAAAAAAGCACCAAACCACCTTCTCCTGCACCACCAACTGCTTGCCGGCCCACGCCCAGTAAGCAGAGATGGTTGTCAGGTGCACCTTGAGGGTTGTCGATTGAAGCCCCTGCTGGTAAAGGGACCACAGGTAGTCCAGAATGCTAGCCAGTGGACAGAACAAGGGGTCCAACCCCTTGCCCCGACACCAAATGGAGAATCTCTTCCATTTGAAGACATAGCATTTGCTGGTCAACTCCTTGCGAGATGCCTCAATGACATTAAGGACCTCATCGGAAAGACCCACGGGCCTGGAACTTCTAGCCGCTCAGTAACCAGGCCGTCGGGTGCAGGGATTGAAGGTCCAGGTGGAGTACCTTCCCCTCACTGATGGGAGAGCAGGTCTGGGCGGGCTGGAAGCTGCCTCAGGAACCTGGAGCTGAGGAGATCTTGAAACCAGAACTCGCGAGGCCAGTCTGGGGCTACCAGGATCACCTGCGCCTTGTCCCTCCTGATCTTGAGCACCTTGTGGATCAAGGGCAGAGGAGGGAAGGCATAGAAGAGGCCCAGGGTCCATGGCCTGGAGAAGGCATCCCCCTGCAGCGAGCCCTGCTGAGGGGGGCCGGCATGGTACAGCCTCAGCTTGATGCTCTCCCAGGAGGCGAACAGATCCACCTGAGGTGTGCCCCAGTGAAAGAACAGGTATTGTACTAGCTTCGGCAGGAGAGACCACTTGTGAGATGCATCACCTATCTGGCTGAGGGCATTGGCAAGACTGTTCGAGGCTCCTGCCACATGAATGGTTAGGAGATCTGCCCCCAGACTGAGCACGAGAGACCAAATGTGAAGAGCTTCCTTGCAAGGAGTGCATCTTGCCCTGTCTGTTGAGATAGTACATGGTCGTTGTGTTGTCCATCTGGACCTGGACCACTTGACCCCAAACAAATGAAGCAAAGGCGGCCAGGGGTAGCCGGACCGCTCAGAGCACCAGCAGGTTGATGTGGCATCGGGACTCCTGCGGGGACCAGAGTCCGTGGGCTCTGTGCTCCCCCAGATGGGCACCCCTACCCATCAGAGAGGCGTCGGTCGTCAGGATGACCATCGGCTCGGGAAGCGGACGAACGGGATTCCCTCCCGCAGATGAGCTGGGACGAGCCACCACTGCAGGCCATCCCACATCTCCTGGGTCACAGAGACTGGCTGGTCTAGATGACCTGAGCGCTGACACCACTGGCGGGCAAGCCCCCACTGCAAGGGGCGCATATGCCAGTGGGCCCAATGGACCACGCTGGTGCAGGCCGCCATGAGACTCAGAAGGTGCAGAAAGTCCCGGTGTCCAACCAGAAATGACTGGGCAAAGGAGGAATGGACCTCAGATCTGTCCGCCGGGAGCCGGGCTCTGGCTCGGAGACAGTCGTGCTCTGCCCCGATGAACTGAATCACCTGCGAGGGCATGAGTTCCAACTTGGCCTTGTTGATGAGGAGGCCGAGCTGAAAGCAAGCCTGGAGGGCCAGATCTCTGGACCGCTCCACCTCCAACCTGGAAGGACGTGCTATCAGCCGGTCGTCCAGGTAAGGGTAGACCTGGACCCCTCGGCGCCGCAGGAATGCTGCCACCACTGCGATGCATTTGGTGAAGACCCTGGGGGCTGATGAGAGGCTGAAGGGCATGGCTCAGAACTCGTAGAGGGTTCCCTCTGCCCGAAAGTGGAGGAACCGCTGATGAGCCGGACGGACTGGGACGCGAAAGAACGCATTCTGGAGGTCCAGGGAGCAGAACCACATGCCCTGCTCCAGGGATGGTATTATCTGAGCCAGGGTTACCATCCGAAAGATGCATGGCCTTAGGAACTTGTTCAGCTCTTGCAGATCGAGAATGGGGCCTTAGTCCCCCATCCGTTTTGGAACCAGGAAGTACCTGGAAACAACCCCTGGGCACGGAGGAGGATCCGCAACCTTGCTGACTACCCCTTTGCAGAGAAGCTGGTCGATGTCATCTCGGAGAGCCGACTGGGAGGCTGCGGATCCGGTAGCCCCCCATGGGGTGCGGGCTCAAAAGGGAGGGACCTGCTCGAACTCCAGAGGCAGGCCCCTGCCGACCACTTCCAGCACCCAGTGGTCCATGGTGATAGCGGACCAGGCAGAAAGGAAGTGGCTGAGCCGGACCCCCAAGGTGGGACCGACAGGAGGTGAGACAAGGTTGGGGGCGGCACCCCGCAACCCATCACTGGGCAGGCTTGGAGGAGGAGGGACCGGCCGAGGAGCCACCGGGGCCCTTCCCCCGGGCTTCCTGACCGAAGAAGTGACAGACTTGGCTCGAGGGCACCAAGTTTGAGCCTGCTGGCCCTGCTGCTGGGAAGGTCTTGCTGCAGGAGTGGAGGGACGAAAGGGTTTACGCTGCTGATAGCGACCTTTGTCCTTCTGTGCAGATGTGACCGAATTTAGGGTGGCACTGGATTTTTCAATGCGCTGGAGGTGGCCCTCCACACCGGACCCGAGCAGGTCTGTGCCCAGAAAGGGAACATCTGCGAGCTTGTGTTGGGTGTCTGCCGTGAAGGTCGAGATCTGCAACCAAGCCCTGTGGTGCATGGCCACTGCGGCCACTACCGAACAGGCACAAGAGTCTCCAATGTCCAGAGCCATCTGGAGCTGCTGCTTTGCCACCGCCCTTCCCTGATCCTGGACCTTCCTGACCGTGGTCTGGAGGTTGGCCAGAAGATGAGGGAGCACCTCATCCAGGGAGCCCAACAGGGTGTGAGAGAAGTGCGCCATCATAACAGCCGAGCTGGCCTGGCGAAGCCCAAAGAGGCAGCAGTGTACACCTTTCTCCCCAAGTAGTCCAATTTCTTGGACTCCTTATCTGGGGGCTTGTCCACATCCCTCGTGTTGCCTGAGTGCCTGAAGACAGAATCTTCCACCAACCCCTCAGCCGAGGGGTGCTCTGAGAAGCCGGAGAGAGAGAGAGAGAGAGCCAGTAGGGACCACGTACTTGTGGGCCATCCTGGCCGATGGCACTGGGCAGGAGGCTGGGCGCTGCCAGAGTTCTAACACCAGGCCCACAATGGCCTCGGCTATGGGGAGGCCTCCGTGGGGGAGTCCCTCTTGTCCAGAATCTCTGGAATGTAATATTTGGCCTATTTCTGCACGGGTTTGAGCGGCATCCCGGTGGACTCCGAGATGAGCCGAAGGATACCGAGGAACGAGGTGGGGCTCTCGTCCACAGAAAGACACCCCCGAGGATTCCAGGTCGACTGGACGCTAATGCAACAAGGAGTCTTCAGAATCTGAAGAGTCTGCGTACAGCTGGTGACCGCCTGAGCCACTCTCCCAGGGTGATCGGGGGTGAGAGTGACTGACAACCAATGGGGCAAACCTTGAGCCGACCAAGAATCCTTGGTTGGCGGCCCATTCTTCGGCTAGGGAGGCAGTGGTTCCACCACAATGGGCGCGGCAGCCGGTTCTGGCCAAGCCGTTGCTGCCAGGACTGGGTCCTCTACTGGGGAACTGATGGCGGGAGTGGGCTTCAGCTGTTCGGGCAACAACCACTTAACTGCCAGTGTGGAAGCCGTTGGCGGCTTGCTGCCAGTCAAAAGGAGCCGTTGCCACATTAGATCCTCATAGTGCCAACGCAACTTGCACCACAGCCTCTCCTCAGCCGAGGAGGATAAGGAAGAAAAGCGGCGGTGCCGCTTTCTGCAATGTCAGGACCGAGATCGCCGATGTTGGTGGGATTTCCCGGAAGTGGAGGAGGACCGAGACCTCGAACGTCGGCAGGCCGAGGAAGGAGTGGGGAAAACCCACTGCCCCTCCAGTTCAGGGTCCTGGGCCAGGGACTTCGGCTCAATGGTCTGAGGCAAGCCCTCGGCAGGCACAGGAAGCACCGGTGTCAGAGAGAGAGAGAGAGAGAGAGAGAGAGAGAGAGAGAGAGAGAGAGAGGGTTGTCAGCCTCCTCAAGTCAACAACCTGTCGGAGGGCTCGAGAAAAATCTTGGCCACGTCAACAGGCGTCTCGGCTAACTGGTCTGACGGTGACATTGTGAAACCAACAGTCCGGGCCACAACATCGACCGAAGTGGAGGGCCGACAGTCCGGAGAATGAGATCTTTCCCGCGCCCAAGAGCACCATTGGTGGGTCTTACCTTTTTTTTTGGATCCCTCTTCCAGGAACATGGGGTGTGAGACCCAGAAGGACCCACCCCTTTAGTCTCGAGGGACTGGCACAGCTCCCGAAAGGAAGCCGTATAAGAAGAGCCCAGTTGTAGCTGAATAAAGGCCGAAGAGGAGCTCACCGCAGCCTGGGCTGCCTCGAGGGCCGTGAGTTGTTCAAGTTGTTCCGCAGAGCCCGCCGCCACGGACACCACTCAACGGGCCTCCTTCGATTTGACCGGTGGGTACCATTTCTCTGGTCGCTCTAGCTGGAGTCAGGCAGCGCGGTCTTCCAGCACCGGAGAAAACGACAGACACATCTCGCAAGCCTGCGGATCATGGTCGTGCCCGAGGCAATAAATGCACGAGGCGTGGGGGGTCGGTGCGTGACATCTTCTGCCCACAGGGGCACCGGTGGAACCCGGGGACGGTCTTGTCCTCCATTGCAGCCACGAGGGAAGAGGGTGAAGACTGAACTTGAACGAGTTTCAAAGTAAGTTTAGGAAAAAAAATCAGAAGTTTTTAGAGCCAGGGCCTGCAAAATGCGAGAACGCTAAGGAGGGAACCTGATGCTTCCAAGTGGTAAGGAAGATCTGGCGTCATGGGGTAGAGCCAAAAGGTTCATCACCCGGGTGGGTGGGAGGAGCCAGCTTGAAGTCTTTTCGGCCCATCTTAAAGCGGCAAGGTACCTGCCAGACAGTGTGGATAGAACAACATATCCACGTCCCTATAAAGCTAGTTTTCGCTCCAGGGATGCTGAAACCTCCGAGATCAACGCAGGTATCTCTCATGCCATGGGGTGAAGGGAGGGACTCTGGAGAGGAAACCAGTGAAAAAAGTATGAGCAGTGAGATGTCTGTATGATGGTCGGTGGTGCCCTTGGGCCCTGCTCCATGTGGATCCCAACCGGCTGTGATGGTGTGGGGAGGGGGGGGGAGCAGCTGACCAGGTTGCTGACAGCAGGGCAGCATGACCCAAATGGTAGTGGGGGTGGGGGCTAAAAAAAGTGATAAGGGATTGGGGAATCAACCTTCCCCAACCTCCTCATTGCATCTATGATCTCGACTAAGGAAAGCATACATGTGCAATGTGCGTTAAAAAACAAAAAAAAGGAGTCCATCACTGCCGCTGCCTCCTTTCATATCGTGCTGGCACATCAACCTTTGCCAGTAAATTCTGGAAGGAATGCTGGCCCCAGTTGACTTAACAGACATGCTCCATCTCCGTTGATGCTGTAAACAGTATCCTGCTTATGACACTTGAAAGATATTTACTTTAGTTCTTCACAGTTCGCTTCCAAAACATAAATACAGATAACAAAATATTAACAGCACATTTGACAGCTGAGGAGAAAAAAAAAAAACACACACACACACACACACACACACACACACACACAAAACAAGGGGAAAAAAAACAACCCTCATACCCAGATGTTTTAAAGGCTAATGTGTCTTTGACAGCCACATCCTTTCCATCAAAGAATGGTTTGCAAAATGTAAGGTGCCGCTCAGTTTAAGTGTTCCCTGACATCATTACAACCAGTCATGACACTCTGATGGTATGTTAACATTCCATTCAACAGGTTATTGAAGTCTGTCTGTACAAGTCCGTGGCTCCACCCTCTCCCCAACTACCTCCATACCAAGAGTCTCGAGTGACTGCACCTGCAGTGCTAACCCGACAGCTGGGATGAAATGCAGATGGGGCGATTATTATAAAGAAGTGAGAGTGGAAGTCCTCTGACTCTAACAGAAGGCCGGCCAGCACGCTCGTCTTAACACCTGCATGTAAGGAAATGGATGACTACAATATGATTTATATGGCAGGGCTAGTGTTAAGAGTTTTTCTCAGGATGGCCAGCCCAGTGACACCACAAAGAACAGACACAAGGCCTGCGAGAAAGGGGGAATTATATACTGGCAGTTCCGGTACCAGTAATTATACTGGTAATTTCATCTGTGTGTAAGCTCTGTCCATCGGCAGTCAGATGGTGAACTTGGGTTTGTGGGGAAGAATCTGTAGTCGGCCTTGCAAGGCTCTGAAATGGGACTGTGAGCCACTGCAACCCTACCAGTGCACTGTAGCCTGGGCTTCACCCCAAATGACTGCCTTGAGGTGTCAACACACAAAGACCTTTCTTTTAGAGACCGTCTAAACTTTGAGGCTCTACTTTTCTGGCTTCCGGCATGTCTTTTTATTACTGAAAACAACAAGGATTAGACAGGAAGTGTTGCCTAGTAGTCAGCGCAGTGACCTGTCAACCGGCAGATCACAGGTTTGAATGCTACCACTGTCACTGACCTCCCTTTCATGAACCCCCAAGGCTGACCATCTCTCCTATCAAACTAAGCTTCTCTAAATGTTACGTTGTGCCATCCTTTCCTTGATTTTTGCTGCAGGCATTCTATCTACAACGGAGGTCAGGAGGACTGGCCTGCAGTTTCCGCCGCTCCATCACTCCTCTCTCTGTTTTTTTACTCTGTATATATTATCCCCAGCCCCAACCTTCGCCCAGGGATATACCCTGTTCAGACAATTGTTGTCAAATGGACAGAAAGGATGTTTTTCCGCCTTTGTTTTATCCCTCTTCCTCGCTCCTATGGCATGGGATGCGCCCTACAGCTTCAACAACGCAATGTACCCCCGAGGAATATGCTCCCTGGCCACCCTGCAGGAGTCTCTATGTGCTGGAACCTCTAGGTGACACCAAATTCCCCTGGCCGAGGCATGTTGCCCTTATGCAGCTGCCTGTCCCCTGAAGTGAAGACCGAAGTCCGATCCCGAACTCTGATCACCTGCACTGCAGCGCAACTTACTGCTGCTGAGCCCTCTCTCTACTGTTTTTTTTTTTTTGTTGTTGTTGTTGTAGTCCTTCTTGCACCTAGAGTTTCTACAGACTCCCTTTCGCCACCCCAACCCCTGATGTTCAGGTTCACCCGGGCTGTGCCGTTCCGCCTGCCGGGAGGGTGGTCGAGCACCAACCTTCACAGCTGACCCCAACTCTGTGACTGACTGGCAAAAAGTGTGCGGGGTGCAGGATGGCCTGCGCCCCTTCTCCTAAGGAGCAACCTCCTGTGTCTGACCAGCAGTGCATTACAGTGCGGAAACCCCAGTTACCCAGCTGGCAGCACAAGGTCCCTCGCTTCCTTCATATTTAAAAACATAAATTGACAGCTAGTTAGGCTTTTTCAAGTACAGCACCTCACTGCCGTTATTAATTCAGCTAAATTCAGCTGTGAGGGTCTTGCAAAGTGTCACTGCCCCTTGGAAAAAACTTTTTCACTTCTTTTACTTTATTTTGGCTAGGAATGACACACTGAGCCTAAACGTATTTCCAGGTGCATCCTGGGAACACATGAAGGTTAAATGACCTGCTTACGGTCACACACTATACAAGAGGAGGCTGTGAGAATCAAACTTATGTTTGCTGGAAGTCCCAAGCTCATTGCTTGTTGCTCTAACCTCTAGGCCTAACTGTCAGCACAATCCCACAAATATTAAACAACCTTTTTCTATTATGTGTTTTAAAACAAATCTCAGAATACATCTGTTATGAACTACTCCAGGTACCTGCAACTGATCTTAGGTTACATAAGACGTTAAGTGATGCATAATGTATGTTGATATAATAGAGAATAAAGTATGGGGTGGTGTGTGTAACGATAAGTTTACACACACCCGAGGGGTTAGATGCTACATAAACCCCGGAAGCGAAGCTCGAGGGGTTTGTGCAAGTATCCAACCCTGAGGGTGTGTTTAAACTTCGAGTTTACACACACTATCCCATATTTTATTTTATATAATTGCTGTGTTTCCAATTTTCCCCACAGCAATTATATAAAATAGAAGAGGTTCTGGCCGGGGACCGCGCTCCGTTTTTATTTTTTCATCGGTTGATGGTGCCAGATTTAAAAAGTGGTCCGTGGTGTTTATTTGCCCCTGCAAATGTTGAATGTGACCAGAATTGTTTGAAACAACAGATATATATAACTTACTGCCGAGTTACTGTGGCGGACGGCAGTTTACTTTTTGGCGAGCAGGCAAGCAACGCATTTGGGAAGCGGCGAAGTCTGGTAGGCACATGCGCAGAGTGAGGGAAACCGTGTGCATGTTTGCAATTATAAATGCTCCTTTATAATGGCAAATTACGCCAGGGTTTCCCTATGGGAAAAATGGGGAGCCAGTTGTTATTCATGCATTATATGTGCTGTGTGGGTTGAGCCTGACAGGCTTTTCTGTCTAGTGCTCCCACCCCATTACCAAAACTTTAATAAATAAACAGTAATTGCACCGGTTTTCCCATGTGACCTAAAAGAGACATTCAGTATCAAGTAATAATCATTACAACCATGCTGGCCCATTGGAGAAACGGCAGCACTACCACTCACGATGTCGATGACACGAGTTTGGGAGCGAGCAACAGTACTGCCGAAAATCCCTTCGAAAAGTGTTGCCGAAATCGTGCACATGCGCAAGAGCAACACACTCTTGCACATGCGTGAGATCTTGCGCTTGTTGCTCTTGCACATGCGCGCGATTTCGGCAGCACTTTTTTCGAAAGGATTTTGCGGCAATACTAGTGCTCAGTTTTACATCAAACATGCCAGGACTGATTCCTTATTAGGATATCTGGTGAACGAACTCATCTGCACACAATGTTTGCACACAAATCCATATCAGGAGAGCGCGTGGTGGCAGACACGCGTTCTCGGTGAACAGATGCTTCCGGTGGGCGGCTCATTTCAGTCGGACTGCAACTAAAGAGAAATAAGAAAATGTTTCAAAAATTAGGTAAACTGGCGGCTTTTGTGATCTACAGGGGCGCTCTACTGTAAATGTTATGTAACTATGTGCCTAGAGGCACAAGGCTCACATTTTATTTAAAACGGAGGGGCAAAGGTGACAGTGTCCCTTTAAGTACAGCGAAGTGACTGTCCGTTGCTGCAATGGGACTCAAACCCTGTATCTTCTGGTTCTATGTACGGCCACTAGTCCATGCTGGCTTCCATATTCCTGATTACACAAACAACTCGCCTCCGATCTCATTGGCCATATGTGTTCAGCCTGGTCGTTTTGGTGGAAAAAGATCTCTGTGACAAACATTATCACCTCAGGCTTACGTTCATATTGCTTCTCATTTTTTCTCTATTTTATCTCACAATTTTTGGCAGGAAAGACACACTGAGCCAAGGCTTGTTTCCAGGTGTGTCCTGGAGCACAGGGGAAGTTAAGTGACTTGCTCATGGTCACCCAGCATGCAAGTGGTGGCTGTGGGATTCAAACCCAGGTCTCCAGGCTTGCAGCTCAGTGTTCTTAACAACTATGCTATACCACCTTCCAGGTTTAGGGAGGAATGAACCACTGACCAACTGAGTACCTCCCTCCCACCCAGCTCAGTGGGCCTCAATCTTTCAAACTCCTCCACCCCCGAACAAGAGCACAGTTTTTAAAACACTGACACTGTGAAAACAACAAGAGCCCTTGGCAGAAAAAGCAATCCTGCCACTTTAATTGGCCAAGCAGGAAAGGCTAACAAGCTAGCAGGTGTCACGCCACAAAGAGGGAAAGTACTTATTTTGCACTTTGAAATACATATTGATCCCCCGCCGGAGCCAGCATAATCACTCCAATTAAAACGTGAACCCAGGTCCCTATGCTGAAATTAAACCCCCACCGTCTGATCAATAATGCTAACCTCAGAGACTGCTACCCATTCAGCACTGCAGCAGCCTGTCATTTAGCTCTATTGAGCGCTTGTAGGCTGCTGTTCCCCATGTGTAATTAAATGCATCTTACTCAGTTTCCCTAGAAATAAACGATCTATAAATGAATGTATTGTTCCGTTTCAATGGGCTACTACTGAGCTGCGCGCTCCGAAACTGCACAGAGAGCTCATTTAAAGTGCTGGTGTGGCTTAATCTAAAATAGGTGGATGAATGTTGTTTGTGTGTGTGTGTGTGTGTGTGTGTGTGTGTGTGTGTGTGTGTGTGTGTTGGGGGGGCCGGGGAGTAACTTTTTTATTTTTATTTTATTCTTTGGTAACCAGGTAAGGCCCACTAGGTACAGGTGCCTGTTTTCAGGGGCTACCTGGGGGCCCTGGAGAGGTTAAGTGACTTGCTCAGTCACACAGTATGCAAGTGGAGGTTGAGGGAATCAAACCCAGGCCTGTCTGCTAGATGTTCCAAGCTCATTCACAGCTCGTTACTCTAACCTCTAGGCTATACTGCCAGCCCCGAACTATCAGATAAATATAGGGTCTGGTTTAAAAGAATATATAATTTTTTTTTTTAAATGACAACATTATTTGTCAGCTCCTCCGCCAGACCCAGCAGGGGCTGGTGAACCCCCTTGGAGGGTACGCCTCCGGCCCATCGGGGCCATCATGGGCCCTGCCGGGTCCCTGTATTTTCCTCCGTTTTTCTCCCCTGCCCCCATGCCCGTGTGGAGGCAACCAAGCCCACCTGGGTGCAGGTCAAACCCCTCTTGTGCCGACACACGCAGCACAAAAACCCCCCACCCCAAGGAAGGAGAGCAGTCCTCCAGACGCTCAATCCTTACCTCCCCGTCTGACCCCCGAACAACCAGAGGCCGTTCCTGAACCCAGGTCATCGGCATGGCACAAGGTGCAGCGTCCAGCGCCTCAGCCCTCAGCACCACCGGGCTGAATATGTAACCTTTTAAACATAGTGAGAATACTTTTTCCTGTCTGACTGGAAACTAAAAACAAAAGTGTCTGGCACAAGGACCTGGATACCTTGGAGAGGTGGTCAAGGAGATGGGGACTGAAGTTTAATGCAGGGAAGTGTAAGGTGCTGCATCTGGGGGCCAGAAACCCGGGCCATGTATACACCTGGGGGGGGGGATCACACTGCAAGCCACACTGGGCGAGAGGGATCATGGGGTGGTGGTGGACGTCAAAATGAATAACACTGCACACTGTCGAAGAATCGCAGCAAAAGCAAACAGGATACTGGGCCGCATAGCCAGGAGGATTACCTCCAGGAGGAGGGAGGTGATTCTCCCTCTGTATAATGCCCTGGTCAGGCCGCATCTTGAGTACTGTGTACAGTTCTGGAGACCCAGTCTTAAGAAAGACATAGCACTGCTGGAGAGGGTCCAGAGGAGGGCGACCAGGATGATTCAGGGCATGGGGGCGGAGGCCCTATGAGGAGAGACTGGAAGAGCTTGGGCTGTACCCACTGGAGGAGAGGAGAGACGGGTGGGGGGACATGATAGAGATCTTCAAATATGTGAAAGGAATAAATAAGGGTGGGAGCCAAGGAGGTGTTTAGGCTAAAGAAGGGGAACAACTAGGGGATGAGTGGAAGGGGGAGATTACAGGGGGAGCGAGCAGACACTACTTCACTGTTAGGGTGGTGGAGCCATGAAATGCACTGCTCAGGAGTCTGGTGGAAGAGGCAGAGTGGAGGGTTTCAAGAAGGGTGGGACAGCTACAAGGGAAACTGAAGCTGAAGAAGTCTCTCTCTGGGGGTGGGGGGGGCAGAGGAGCGAGCACCCAGTACGTGGCTGGCTACCGAGCAGACACGATAGACCATGAGGCCTATTCTACTGGCTTTTAGTATGTTAGTATTGTTTATATTCTGATCTCAAATGGCTAGGAAAAATCAAGCAATTTAATTGGCTCCCCGCATTCCAAGACCCATGGTTTTAATCCGTACCCACCACTGCTCCCTTTACTCCTCCTTCTCGCTGAACGCCAGTCAAGGCTCGCCCAAGGTGCCTCCTTCACCTCCAAATTTTGGCTTGGCTCTCTTCCTCCCCTGCTTCCTCCTATCCCATCTGGAACACTGCATTCCTTTCCCTCTCCCTTCCCTCCAGGAAAACTACTGTGGGCCAACCTGCCTTCTCATATCATTACCCTAAGCTCTGGTCCTCTCTTCCCCTGTCTATCTGCTCACCCTCTTCCTTCTCCTCCCTCAGCTCTCTTCATTGTGACTTTACTACCACCTCCTGCAACTGTACCTAACCCGTGACCTTAGTGTCCTCCTTCTCTGTGATGCTGGGTTGCGCCCCAGCTCGGAACAATATTTTTGTCCACCTTAGGCCCCCAGTCTGTGTTCATGTCTGGAAATGTATTGCACATATTTGTTTTTCTCTCATCCCTCCCACCACTGCTGGCATGGCACACCACCACCACCCTGCTGGCATGGCACACCACCACCACCCTGCTGGCATGACACGCCACCATCCCTGCTGGCATGGCGCACTACCAGCACTGCTGGCATGGCGCACTACCAGCACTGCTGGCATGGCGCACTACCACCACTGCTGGCATGGCGCACTACCACCACTGCTGGCATGGCGCACTACCACCACTGCTGGCATGGTACACTACCACCACTGCTGGCATGGCACACTACCACCACTGCTGGCATGGCACACTACCACCACTGCTGGCATGGCGCACTACCGCACTGCTGGCATGGCGCACTACCGCACTGCTGGCATGGCGCACTACCACCACTGCTGGCATGGCACACTACCACCACTGCTGGCATGGTGCACTACCACCCTTCTAGCATGGCACACTACCACCCTTCTGGCATGGCACACTACCACCACTGCTGGCATGGCACACCACCCTGCTGGCATGGCACACCACCCTACTGGCATGGCACACTACCATACTGCTGGCATGGCACACTACCACCACTGCTGGCCCTGTAGGCACAGAGGCAGGACTCCAATGCTTCCACGGCAGCATTTTCTGACTTCTGTGGCATGATTTATTCATTTCTGTGGTAGAATGCAGCCCTGCCATTGGCTAAAATGTGATGAGATGTCACTGATGACATCAGATGCCAAGCAAAGAGGAAGGGCCTCAGGATAAACAAGAGGGGTATGGGAACCTGGCACTCTGGAAAACTGTATATTTGAATGAAAATTCACAATAAAACAATGAATTCTACAGCACTGTATGAATTCTGTGGCATGATGCAAATTCTGCAGAAACTTCTGCAGCCGCAGAACCGCAGAATTCCAGGGGCCTTGCACATAGTTAACTTCCCCATGTGAAGGAGGCTGGTTTCTTGTCCTGTCATGGGGATAGCTGCAGAAGCAGCACCTCCCTTCCCCGATCAAGGACACGCCGACTACTCTCGTGAGACTTCAAACCCTCCCCCTACCACTTGAAACTCAGCTGTATTTGGAAAAACCAAACAAAACAAAAATTCAATAAGCACTGTGATACAGGATGTAATAGTACCACCTCTGCTCTGACCAGCCCCTCCATATTTCTGTCCTTCTAGCTAACCCATCATCCTCTTTATTAGTTCTTTTCTCATCTAGCTACGTGGCCCTAGTACTCCGTCTGCTGCAAATGTCAGGCCTTTTTTCCTTGACCTCCAAGTCTCATCAACCAGTCCCCCCCCACCCCATGCTGTCGAGCCTGGAGGGGATCCACATGGGGCAGGATCAGATAGTGCTGGAGCTGCTATGGGGGTGGTCTGGTGCTTACAGTATTTATTTTTTCTTTTGGTTACACCCTCCCCATTCCAAAGGACTTGCCCAGCTCTCTTTGCAATGACGTGGCCTCGTACATAGCAGCACACACTGGACTTGCACCACCCTTTGCGGAGGTGGCTGAAGCGTCAGGCACCTTCCTCCCTGGGCTGGCAAGCACCATGGCCAGCAGCACCTTAGCTTAGGACTGTTCTGACCCTTTATCACTCCCTAATCCAGGTCCCCCGATAGAAGCATGATGCAGTTCTGTCGCCTATCAGATGCCCTCCCCATCACCTTCATTATTTACTTACAACATTGATGTTTCTGCAATAGGCAGTATAAGACCCAAGACCACAACGTGTTAAAAGGACAATTTTTTTTCCTCATCCCAACCCAACACCTAACTTTCAATCTACCTGTCTGAAGGGACAAACGAAGATTAATGTTGCTGGAAACACCATCCGTCTGGTTTGATTTATGTTTGGTGAAGGTATCACTGTCACTGCCAGGACGACTGATAGGAAGGAGAGGCTTTGTCCCACTGGGTAATGTCCTGGCTTGTTGTTGATTCACAACATAAATTACTATGAATCTTTGCTTTAAAATCTTAACACAGAATGTGGGACACCACCTTCTCAGTGTGGGACAAGGGCCTCTGTGAAGTAAAATCAGGAATGGCCCTTTGTAATGTGGGACGGTTGAGAGGCCTGTTTACACATCACATAAGCAAAGGACTTGTTTTGTAAATTTACTCTGTCGCTCAACTTGTGGCAGGTGCCCTCTTCAGCAGGTACCTCCAGTCCCGTTATCCCTGCCATTTCCAGAACTTACCTCTCACCCCCACTAGCACCATGGTGTGGTCCCCCACCCTCATGTTGAGGCCGTGAGAGGGTGGCCAAACCCTGGAGGAGACTGAATCTGTCATGGGGGAGTGGGGGGTGGGGGAGTCTGTCGGGCAAGTGTGGGGCCAGTGAGGTGCAGCCATGTTGGCATTTTCAACTTGTTCCACTGCTTCCATCTGTAGTCAGCAGCGTGAATGTGCACATGTAAGCATGCAACGGGTGTGCACATGCGCGAGCCTGCCAACTCCACTCTCCCCTTGTTGGCTGTGCAAACTGCGACTCTTGTGCACCCAAAGGAGGTCTCCATGCAGTGGCTCTGTCTACCCTCCCCTGAGGGAAAGAGCATCCTTTGGGGATGTTCATCCCCCTCCCCCCAGCCGACCCTCCAGTGGCTCAGGCCCATTCCCAAACCCGGGTCACCAGCGCTGCGAGCGGTGGCACTCCCGCCGCATCAACGGGTTGGCTCCATAAACAAAGAATGTTAATAAAACTGTAATAAAAGACCAACAAAGAGATTGGCCCCGTGTTTGTGGAGGCAATGCAACAAGACTGTGTTCACAAGGAAGCCCCAGAATCCAACAGGGTTGGGCGGACGCCAAACACGTTGCAAAGATGAGGCTCTCCATTCCTGAGGGAGGGACGGCACATGCCACTCAGGATTTGAGTACACCCTCACTGGCTGATTACGGAGCACAGTTGGCGACATCTGCGAAGGCAGCAACTCATCCACCCATTGGGCAGATGGGAAGAGTGCAGCTGTGGCTTCACTGACCAGCAGGTGGGGGACTGGGGGAATAAAGGTTGCAAAACAGGGGGAAACAAAATAATAACAAAATAAAACAGGATCTGCTTAGGGTTCAGCAAAAGTGTCTCAATTTGCGCAGCTCTCCACACTTTCGTGGCGTCTTCTGCTTCATGAACTATGTAATTTCAGGGCACAAATCACACTATGCACAGGAAAAAACTGCATATTGTTAAAATCGGAGAAAATGGCATGCAAACTTTGCCTGAATTATATGCAAAGTGCTCCACTTCGCTGCAAATAAGCCCTCAAATGAAGCCATCGATGTTATATCCAGATCGTCTGCTCAATCTGGATCTTTTAAAATCATTAAAATTTGAAGAGCTGGTAACACGTTCAGGAGAATTTTAGCAAAACTTAATATTTAGACGCAGTCCAGCGTGTATTTCCCATTAGTGCTGTATTCCTCCTCCCCATTATTTACTACTGAGGTCATCTGTATGAAAACAGTATCTTTGCTCCTGAAGAGTTTCTCTATTCCTGCTGCTTTCTCCCTACCTGAAGTCATAAGCACTGCTTGTGATATCACAGTTACTCCCATGGCAACAGATTGTGATGTCACAACAGAGGATTATGACTTGAAGTATGGCGTAAGCTACAGAGGCAGATGGACTCTAAATAATAATAATAATAAAACTTTATTTATTAAGCGTCTTTCAAGCACCAAGGCGCTGTACAAAATAAGCATAAAACAGAACCATATATAAAATCAGAATGACAACAATCTTCAATATTAACAATAAAACCAGAGACATATACAAAATCAAATGACAGCACTCAAGTCAAAAAGGCTTGAGTCCAAAGAAGGGTCTTGAGTTCGCACTTAAAGATCTCCACAGACGTGCATTCCCGAAGCTGACAAGGAACTCTAAGGGCTAAAGATCATATAGCCATCCAAATTTCCTTAGTAATAAATAATGGAGAGGAGAAATATATAAAATGTAAATGGAATGCAGGCAGAATTGTGCCTAATTGTTATGTTTTTTTTATAGTTTTCTTTGAGGCATCAGTAGCTCTTTAGAAGTTCTGCAAATGACAAGGTGAAATCGGAATAATGGTTCCAGATGTGATACAGAAAAATGGGACGGAATGCTGCCAGTTTCCAGCCCTTTCTGTTATGGTCCCAGACAAGTTCACAGAGACTGCTTCCAGTCCAACAAGATAGGTCACAGGCAGCTCTCAGTATCCTGAACTGAACCCTTTTTCCCTGCGACACCAAATGCTCTGTCAGTTCCTATCAGAAGTGGGCCCAATGACATTTCCATCCATCTGTTCAAACAGACACTGACTGTCTAGTGGCATCTGTACCATCGTGTACATGCAGATCCTGATGAACAGGTTGTTTTTATGAACAGCACAGAATTTGGGTCTTATGTGGTGCTCTTTTCATTAACCAAATGTATCAAAAAGCTTTACATAATATTTTTATTTTTTTTTCCTCGCCTTACTTGCCCCCTGGCCTGCCTCTCCTTCCGGCTGCACATGACTCTCCCGACCCCCTTCCTACTCACCTCAGATCGCAGCTGACCCAGGGGTGGCCTGGTGTAACCCTTCGCCGGATGGGTCCCTCTCCTCCGAGGGGGAAGGCGCCAGGAGGGGGATACCAGCGAGCTCTACAATCAGTCCCCGGGCGCTGCTGAGGTGGATTCCGGGTCGTCGGGGCATCTGAGACGGCGGGAGCCGGCAGCCATCATCCGGCAGACCAGGAGGCAGCCTTCCACTTTTCTCCCTGGGGGCGTGGCGTGCCACGGACGTCTAGGCCGAAGCCAACATTCACCACACCCCTTGTACAGTGGGGCTCACTTGAGTTGTTGCTCTCCGGCCTCCGCCAGGGGGCAGCAGACAGCGAGCCACGTCTCCTCCCTTCCCCCCGGAGAAGGCCAGCAGTCGCGGGACGCTCAAGCCTTCTCCCCCCGGCCGTCTCTCCAGCGACCAGAGTCCGTTCCCGAACCTGGGTCGCCGGCGTCGCAAGTGGAAATCCAACCGCTGCGCTGACGAGCCGGCTTCTTTACATATTATTTAATGAGTAAGACAAACCAAGGTCTCTCGACTGGTCAGAAGTGAACACATAACCACACGTTACTCCAGCAAATCAGCACAGGTCAGAAATACTTCACTTCTCGGGTTATGTAAGGCACTAAACACTGACTCGCCTCATTTACAAACGTGTGCCGTTATCCCACAATAATGTACACCCTGTCACGCCTTACTGCTTGAATATGATGTTATGATACTAGCAGTGCAGTGACTGCATGCAGACAGAAGGAGCAGTCTTAATGCACTTAAGCAATAATGACTGAGAAGCCGGTCATTTCTGAGGGATTAACAACCGGTTGCGGGAATGGGTGGCCTGAATCTGTGCCTCGGGCCACCTTCCTCCAGTCGATCGTTAATCCAAGGAAATGACCTGCTTCGAGACTGTCACTGTGAATAAGTCTAACCGCAAAACAGCTTTTGTTTTTACCCCTTTAACTGCTTTTAGGCTTTGAGCAGAGTGGCGTTTGCAGTGTGGCACGAGTGTGTGCCACACTGTGTCAGCTGGCAGCTGGATCAGTCTCTTTTTTTTTTTCACGCTTTTTTCCCTGCCACCCAGCCGCCCTCCTTTCTCTCCAACTGCCCACCCCTGTCATCCACTGCCTTGGGGACCCACAGATTTACCCTCCCTCTGTGGCAGGCTCTGAGGTGGAAGGTCCATTCTCCCCACCTCTGAAGCACAGTCCAGAAGTCCTCAGGGGCCTGTCGGTGGTACAGGAGCAGTGGTGGTTGGAGAATCACCCTGCAGCTAGTGTGGGTATTTCCAGTTTACTGGCTCCACCCTCCTCTCCAACATCAGGCCTAGCTCCGAGGCACCCTCACACGCTTTAGTGTGCCCCAGCAGGAGAGGCAAGGCCCACTGCAGTGGTCACAAGAGTGTAGGGACCTGACGTCATCATGTCCCTGGCTGGGAGGGCTACTGCATAGCAGTGCTTACCTGCTCCTCAGGGTGGCCCAACCAGCTTCCTGGGCTTGCATCTAAACCAGGCAGCCGGAGGGGAAGGGGGTGGGCTGGGAGGAGCCACCATGCACCATGTGGCAGCACTCCCAGCTGGGGAGGAATGGCAATGGGTTCCACTGTGCTAGCAATTCCTGCAGTGGGCCAGGAAGCTGCATGCCAGGTCAGCCGGAACATGGTCTGATGTCAGCGGTCGCAAGAGTGTAGGGACCTGACGTCATCATGTCCCTGGCTGGGAGGGCTACTGCATAGCAGTGCTTACCTGCTCCTCAGGGTGGCCCAACCAGCTTCCTGGGCTTGCATCTAAACCAGGCAGCCGGGGAGGCTGGGAGGAGCCACCATGCACCATGTGGCAGCACTCCCAGCTGGGGAGGAATGGCAATGGGAAAACTATTTGAAAGGGGATGGAACCACACATCATTAGGGCCGGCATCTTTGGGAGGGTGGTGGGGTGCACAGGGTGTGGAGCAGCCATGATACTGGACTGGGCTTGGAAGTTTGGTGGTTGCCCAGTGTGCTACCAGCTGGCACAGCTTAGGGAGGAGGTTGTGGGATGAGGAGAAAGCTGGGGAAGGGGGTGGTATTGTTGGGGAAGGGGCTGGAAATCTCCACAGGGTTGCACCAAGCACTGGGGGTGGGGTATGGGGAAAGGAGTGCAGGAGAATACTAGGGGTCACATAGGACCCTGGCAGAGGGGCCCAAAAGGACACTACCAAGGAAGCAGGCAGGTAACTGGGGACCTCACAAAGGGGACGGAGGACAACATTCTCAGGAAGTAGGCGGATAGCCAGTGCTGGACAGAAAGAAGCAAGGCAGGAGGTGGATCAGACCTTATACTTAGTAACCGCTTCAATTCTCTTCTTCTGCTCAAAGATGGGGGGATGTAGCCACGACAGAGGTGGTTAGAGACGGAAAGGGTGTGGGAGTGGGGGCAGGAGGCAGGGCCAGATAGCAGGAAGAACAGGGGGACCTGGAATGCAGGAGAATGGGGGAGTAGTAGATCGGAGCAGGGGGAAGAGAGGAAAGCGCAAGGAGAAGGACCAGTTGGGAGGAAAGGTAAAGAAGGACCAGGAGTACAAGGATGATTCAGTAAAGAGAGTTGAGGGTTAGGCCAGGGAGCACGATGAGCAAGGAGGAACTAAATGGAGACAGGAAGGAAGGAGGATGAGCCAGGCTAGTTTAGCAGATGGGGAGAAGGACCAGTTCCATAGCAGTGAGGGGGAATTAGCAAGGTACAGAAGGATACTCAGGAGGAGGAGAGGTATAGGATTGGAGGGAGGGAGTGGCCATGGTAAATAAGGAACGGGTGGCATGTGGCACCCAGATAGGGGAGGAACAAGGAGCCAGCTGGGTGGGGGGCGGTAGAAAGGATGAGGGACATGGAAGGGAGGGGAAATGGAGGAAAGAGGTGGTCAGAGTGCTCCTGCTGGGGATTCTATGATCAGGGTATCAAATGGGATAGGGAGGGAGAAGCCTGGCCAGTTAGAACAGATGCTTCCTGGACTAACGTGCACAGGGCTAAGCACGAGGTATATCAGCTGGCAAAGGACTGTGGGGTTCCCCAGACATACTGGTCCACCTGGGCACAAATGACATTGAGGGAAATAGCGAGCTAGAGATACAGGCAAGATTCAGGGAGCTCGCCAGGTCTGTCATGACATAGAATGCACAGTTTCCTTCTCAGAAATCCTGCCAGTGCCAAGGGCTAGTGGGGAACACAAAAGAAAAATTAGGAGATAAACCAGTGGCTCAGGGGGTGGTGTGAGGCCAGAGGGTATGGGTTGATGGGGATTGGGGGAGACCTGGGAGGATAAGGAGCTCTATGCTGAGATAGACTCCATCTCAATTTGAGGGAGGGAATCCTTAAGTTGAAAATGGAGGAGTTCATTGGTGAAAAGTGGGGTTTAAACTTGTGAAGGGGGTGGGATGGGAGAAAAGGCAGTCAAGGGATGCCGATAAAGGAGGGACTATGTCTCCACCCCCCTGGGGACCAGGAGGATTGCAGGAAAAGACCAACTGGCAAAGTGCAGACCAGGAGAAAACAGAATCCCCAAGGGAACACGAGCAGGGGAAATGAAACTATAAGGAAAGGGTGGAAGGTAGTCCTGCTAAATGCCAGGAGCTTGGGCAATAAAATGCTTGAGCTCCAGGCGATGTTAACTGAGGGAGCAGTGGATGTGGCAGCGGTCACTGAGACTTGGGCCACTGCAAGATATGACTGGGACCTGAACCTGGAGGGATACACTATGTTCAGGAAGGACAGGGGCGAGGGAAGGGGAGGAGGGGTAGCAATGATAGTCAAAAACTGCATTGGCATAGGGGGAGTTGAGGAGGCGGAGGGAACCGTGGAGGCAATTTGGGTCACCTTGATAACAAGGGGGGGCAAGAGAGTAAAAATAGGAGTGGTGTATAGACCCCCTGCCCTGGCGGAGGAGCTGGAGGACAGTCTGGTGGCAGATGTTAGGAGACACTGCAGACTGGGCAGAGGAAAGGTGGTGGTGTTAGGGGACTTAAACATGCCAGGAACAGACTGGGAGACTATGACATCCTCTGTGACCAGGGAACAGAGGTTGGATGTCTTTCAAGACGTTGCTAACTCAGCAGGTGAGGGAACCGACCAGGAGGCAGGGTACTGGATGTGGTCCTGGCAGACAGTGACCAGATTGAGGGGCCTGGAGGTAAAGGACCCATTGGCGGGAGTGACCATGCCACGGTCTGGTTCTGCCTGGACCTAGGAGGGGTAGAAGGCTGCACAAAGACGGAAGTAACAGACTTCAGGGGGGTGGATTTTAAGGAAATGGGAAGGATCCTTAAGGAGCATTTGGATGGGATTGGGTCAGACATGGACGCTGATAGTAGGTGGGAAATCATCAGGAGAGGGGTGCAGGATGCTACCAGCACCTGTGCAAGAGTAAGACGAAAATGCGGTAGGGCCCAAAAACCCTGTTGGTGGACCAGGGAGGTCCAGGAGGTGGTGCTGGGGAAAGAAGCAGCCTATAAGAATTCAAGTGCTCAAGGGTGAAAGGGATCGGGGAGATGAGCTGTTGGCTAGAAGGGCCACTAGAGTGGTGAGGCGGCTAAGGCAAGGAAGGAGCAGAACCTGGCCAGGGAAATTAGGAGAGGGAAAAGGGTTCTTTAGATACATTGGGGAAAGGCGAAGGGTGAAGGGGCAGATTAGCAGGATTAAATCAGGAGAGATGGGCACAAGACCCAGAGGAGCAGGCTGAGGTACTAAATGAGTACTTCACCTCAGTTTTCACCAGGGAAAATGGGGATGCTGCATCATACATGGGAGGAGACAGAGATAATGAGGAGGGGGACCCTTACCAATCGGCAGGTCTGGGGAGAGGGGGGGAATCACTGGCAGGTGGGGGGAGGGCTAAGCAGGGAGAAGAGGTACTGGAAGTGGAAATCACAGCAGAGAGAGAGTGAGGGAAGCCCTCAGCTCCCTTAAGACGGAGAAAGCACCGGGGCCGGATAAATTACATCCATGAATGCTGAAGGAACTTGCAGATGTCCTGGCGAAACCCCTGGCAGAGCTTTTCACCATCTCTCTGAGGACAGGGTGGGTGCCCCAAGACTGGAAGGTGGCGCATGTAGTGCCTATCCACAAGGGGGGGGATCAAGGGAGGTGGCAGGGAACTACAGGCCTGTCAGCCTGACATCAGTGGTGGGCAAGGTGATGGAGGGCATTGTCAAGGAGTGGCTAGGGGGGGCCCTGGATAAGTCAGGGTGCCTGGACGATAGACAGCATGGATTCATCCCGGGGAAATCGTGTCAGACAAACCTGGTGGAGTTCTATGACTGGGTGACAAGTGCCTTGGACCTGGTAGACCAGTGGATGTCCTCTTTCTGGACTTCAGCAAGGCATTTGACTCTGTTCCTCACGGGGCCTGTTGGATAAACTAGGAGAAATGGGGTGGAAACCAGATGATCCGATGGATAGGCAATTGGCTCCAGGACCGGACCCAGAGGGTCGTAGTTGGTGGGATAATCTCTTCCCCAAGGAGGGTCATTAGTGGGGTCCCACAGGGATCAGTCCTTGGGTCCCTTCTGTTCAACGCCTACGTATCTGACATAAGGACAGGAATCAGGAGTGAGATGAGTCTCTTTGCAGATGACTCGAAACTGGGGGCAGTGGTGGATGGGGAGGAGGGGAGGGTGGCCCTGCAGGGGGACCTGGAGGCTCTGGAAAGATGGTCTAGAAAGTGGAAGCTGAGGTTTAATGCAGGGAAATGCAAGGTACTCCATCTGGGGGCCAGAAACCCAGGCCAAGTGTACACCCTGGGGGAATACTACAAGTCTCAATGGCTGAGAGGGACCTGGGGGTGGTGGTGGATGTCAAGATGAACAACTCTGAGACTTGTAGGAGGGCAGCAGCCAAGGCCAACAGGATGCTGGGATGCATCGCTAGGGGATCACCTCAGAAGGAGGAAGTGATACTCCCCCTGTATAACTGCTTGGTGAGGCCGCACCTGGAGTACTGCGTGCAGTTTTGGAGGCCTCACTTAAAGAGGGACATTAACCTCCTGGAGAGGGTCCAGAGGAGGGCAACCAAAATGATTTGGGGCTTGGGGGACAGGACCTATGAGGAGAGGCTCGAAGAGCTAAATATGTACACTTTGGAAGAGAGAAGGGACCGGGGGGACATGATAGAGGTCTTCAGGTACATGAAGAGGGTAAATAGGGGAGGAATAGTGAGTGTGCTTCGAAGGAAAGAGGAAGGGGCCACTAGAGGGCATGGGTGGAAGCTGGAGGGGGGAAGATTCAGGGAGAAAAGGAGGTGCTACTTCACTGAGAGGTGGTAGAGCCATGGAATGCACTACCTAGGGGGCTGGTGGAGGCAGAGACAGTGGAGGGGTTCAAGAAGGGGTGGGACAGGTACAGGGGAAGGGTTCAGGAAGCAAAATCCAATGCAGCAAGAATATCCGGAACTGGGAAGGGAGAAGCCAGAGAAGGCGAGGGGGACAGCAAGGTCAGCACCCAGGGTGGGGGCTGACCAAATGAGCAGACACGAAAGACCATTAGGCCTATTCTGCTGGCATTTTAGTATGTTAGTATGGTTCCACTGTGCTAGCAATTCCTGCAGTGGGCCAGGAAGCTGCATGCCAGGTCAGCCGGAACATGGTCTGATGTCAGGGAGGAGGTGGGGAGAAGCGGCACAAAAGGGTAAACTCTTATGAGCGCCAGCTACCATTAATATTAACATACTAAGAAGCCAGCAGATTAGACCCTATGATCTATTGAGTCTGCTCAATGATCAGTGCCTTCCAAGGGCACCATTTTTAGCTGCTCCCCCCACAAGGTCCCCATCCCCACCACCAGCGGGGCTCTGGGATGCACCCCCCCTCTATACCTATCCCAGCCCTTCTTAAACCCCTCCACAGTCGTAGCAGCTACCAACTCCCCGGGCAGCGCATTCCAGGGCTCCACCACCCTCTCAGTGAAGCAGCGTTTCTCCTTGTTTTCCCCTTCAGTCTTCCCCCGTCCAGCCTCACTGAGAGTCCTCTGGTGGCCCTTACCTCCCTCAGCTGAAGCACTCCCTCAAGGCTTACCCTGTTCTTTCCTTTAAGAAATCTGAAGACATCTATCATATCTCCCCCCTGTTCCTTCACTCCTCCAGTGAGTACAGGTTGAGCTCCTCCAGTCTCTCCTCACAGGGCCTTTCCCCTACTCCCAGTATCATCCTGGTCACCCTCCTCTGGACCTTCTCCAGAAGAGCACTGTCCCTCTTTAAGTAGGGATGCCAAAACTGCACGCAGCATTCGAGGTATGGTCTAACCAGGCAATTGTACAACAGAAGGAGCACCTCTCGACTCCTTGAGGTTATCCTCCTGGCTGTGCAGCCCAGCATTTTATTTGCTTGGGCCACAGCCCTCCTACACTGCTCCAAGTTATTCATTTTGGCATCCACTACCACCACCTCGAGGTCCTTCCTCCCCTAGAAACCTGCTGTGTCTCTCCCCCCAAGGTGTATACATGAGCTGGGTTTTTGGCCCCCGGGTACAGAATCCTTAACTTCCCAGCATTAAATTTTAGCTTCCAGGCTCGTGACCACCTCCCCTGAGTCTCCAGGTCCTCCTGGAGAGCCAGCTTCCCCTCCTCCCCCTCTACCACCACCACCCACAGCTTCGAGTCATCTGCAAAGAGGCTCATCCCGCTCCTGATACAGCTTCTGATGTCTGAGATATAGGCGTTAAACAGGAGTGGGCCCAGTACCAACAACCCCTGTGGGATCCCACTAATGACTCTCCTGGGGAATGAAACCTCCCCCCCAACCCTCACCTTCTGTACACGCCCCTCCAGCCAGCCCACTGGGCTCAAGCTGAAAGCAATATGCATGCATGTCCCTCACCAGTTACAGGTTCCCAACACAGCACTCACTGGTCTCAGGCTGACAACACTGCACATTCATGTCCCTCACCAGTTACAGGTTCCCAACACGGCACTCACTGGGCTCAGTAACAACAATGTGTATGCAGGTCCCTCACCAGTTACAGGTTCCCAACGCGGCACTCGCTGGGCTCAGTAACAACAATGTGTATGCAAGTCCCTCACCGGTTACAGGTTCCCAACGCGGCACTTGCTGGGCTCAGGCTAACAACACTGCATTCATGTCCCTCGCCAGTTACCGGTTCCCAACATGGCACTCGCTGGACTCAGGCTGACAACACTGTGCATTCATGTCCCACACCAGTTACAGGTTCCCAACGTGGCACTCACTGGGCTCAGTAACAACAATGTGTATGCATGTCCCTCACCAGTTACAGGTTCCCAACGTGGCACTCACTGGGCTCAGTAACAACAATGTGTATGCAAGTCCCTCACCAGTTACAGGTTCCCAACGTGGCACTCGCTGGGCTCAGTAACAACAATGTGTATGCAAGTCCCTCACCAGTTACCGGTTCCCAACATGGCACTCGCTGGACTCAGGCTAACAACAGTGCGCATTCATGTCCCTCGCCAGTTACAGGTTCCCAACATGGCACTAGCTGGGCTCAGGCTGACAACACTGTGCATTCATGTCCCACACCAGTTACCGGTTCCCAACGTGGTACTCACTGGGCTCAGTAATAACAATGTGTATGCATGTCCTTCTCTAGTTACAGATTCCCAACACGACACTCACTGGTCTCAGTAACAACAATGTGTATGCAAGTCCCTCACCAGTTACAGGTTCCCAACACGGCACTCGCTGGGCTCACGCTAACAACAGTGCGCATTCATGTCCCTCGCCAGTTACAGGTTCCCAACATGGCACTAGCTAGGCTCAGGCTGACAACACTGTGCATTCATGTCCCACACCAGTTACCGGTTCCCAACGTGGTACTTACTGGGCTCAGTAATAACAATGTGTATGCATGTCCCTCTCTAGTTACAGGTTCCCAACACGACACTCACTGGGCTCAGACTTACAGCAATGTGCATTCACGTCTCTCACCAGTTACAGGTTCTCAATACGACACTCACTCTGTCCAGTTACAACAATGTGTATGCACGTCTCTCACCAGTTACAGGTTCCCAGCACGACACTCGCTGGGCTCAGGCTGACAACACACAGCTACCTTGGCCCTTGATTACTTAGAAGTGTAGAGCCAAGCCAGCGTTAAGAACTGGAATCTAGAGAGGTTCAAGTGCTCCCTAGCTTGTCCATCTCAATGACTAGGAAAGATAGGTATTAGTATATGGTAACATTATCCACTTCACCCCTTTTAGACTGGATAGAACTGGCCTAGCCTGAGCAAAGGCAGAGTTACTAAACTATTCTGTTCATCACAACAGGCATCAGTCAAGGTCGCTGGTGGCCTGTGGTTATTAGCTGAGTACCAGTGGTGTGATCTCATTATCTCACTGTGACTCATGGCTGGTTCTGATCATTCATTCAGGTCAGTTAAACTAAGAAAGCGTTTATCTCATCTCACCTGCAGGCTATTTCAGCAAAATCTGATTGCGTGCTTAAGGGCAGCAAACTCTGAGCCAACCAGAAAACATGAAAGCTCGACTCTGTCTGGCCCCACGTCCTGAAAAGTTACCGATCACAACTGTTGCCCTCAACTCGAGCACCAGAAAACAAACTAAAACACTGTGTCTCCATCACAAAAATACTTGAAAACAGACCTTTTAAGTCTTCCAGGAACTGGAGGGTTAAACTTGTTGGCTTACTTCGAGGCGCTCTCATCAATGGGCTCCACGAATTGCCTGTCACACTCGATCTCATCTTCAGTGGAAAGCAGACAAGAATCCGTTGTTGTCACCACCACAACAGGTACTGGATCTAAGCCACTCAGTAGCCCGACTGCCAAAGTAAACATGGCTTTCTGCACAGAGTCTGAAGGGAGAGATTCTCGGTAAGGGAGTCAATTTCCGACCAACTGGCGAACTCCATGGCCCTCGGCAGGTAATAGCAAGCACACAATTGTGTGTGTGTGTTTCTCAGATGTGTTCTCACTCGGAGAGGCCCCTGCACTCCATCCATCATCCCTCATTAGGAAAGCTATTGGCAGCCAATTAAGTGAAGATGGATCAGAGCCATGAAGCTAATCAAGACTGGTTCATCTTGTAACCCTCAGGCCTCAGGCGGCCAGCTCATACTGGCAAGGGCTGTCACATCTGGTTTCCCTCTCCCTAAAGGGGTCATTCTCCGAGCTGTCAGAGTGGATTTAGGGAGCGAAGCAGAGCGGCATGGCAGCGGCTACAACGGACAGTAGGGAAAGCCCAAAAAGATGAACGCAGAAGGGGAACTATAGTAGTATGCGGGGGGTGGGGATTTCGTTTTTCAAATGATCTCCCACCAGATTCCTCCTTTCAGCACACAGGTAAGCTCTACATTCCTTAAGGACTGGAATGTCTAACTAACACGTACACATTCCATGTAGTGTAGACAATACTACACAGATGGGACTTCCCAGAGAGGGCTGAGCAAACACAAAATGAGCCCAAATAAAAGGAATTCAAGTGCAGACCCACCACACATGCACGAAGTGCGCATACACACACACACACACACACACACACGACAAAATCGTCACACTTCAGAATTTATAAATAGCAACACCACTTAGAACATAAGATTTAAGTACACTGCTGTGTGCAGAGACTTTTCCTGCCCACAGCTAGGGAAAGCAAGGCATAAAATGTTCTTGGTATGATAATCAAGAAAGGTAATTCTGCAAATATTTATTTTATTAATGCATTTAGTTTTTATTAACCGCGAAAGGAGGGCTAGACAATACTTCCTATTTTCAGCCTCGTCCAGGATGACACAGATCCAAGCCAAATGAAACTGAAGGGTTAAGCTGCTGGTGGTATTTTAGTGACTGGTTATCACCAAGGCCAGAGGTGCTGTATTAATCACTGTTCAGGGGCATGGAACTGTGGAAATTTGGGACTGTGTGTGCAGGAGAGGCGCATGATACTCCAGGTCTGAGGGGGGAGGTGGATCAGGGGTGGTAGGCGGTTAGTGCAGTTATGAGAAATTATTTATGGCATCAATACCATGATTTCAAATGCTGGAGCTAGGTGCAATACCATGATTTCCCAAATGCTGGAGGGCCCGGTGCTGACCCAATACCACGATTTCCCAAATGCTGGAGGGGCCAGGGGTTGACCCAATACCATGATTTCCCAAATGCTGGGAGGGGGCCAGGGCGCTGACCCAATACCATGATTTCCAAATGCTGGAGGGGCCAGGGCGCTGACCCAATACCATGATTTCCCAATGCTGGGGGTCAGGGCGCTGGACCCAATACCATGATTTCCCAAATGCTGAGGGGTCAGCTGGACCCAATACCATGATTTCCCAAATGCTGGAGGGGGCCAGGGCGCTGACCCAATACCATGATTTCCAAATGCTGAGGGGCCAGGGCGCTGACCCAATACCATGATTTCCAATGCTGGAGGCCAGAGGCGCTGACCCAATACCATGATTTCAAATGCTGGAGGGGCCAGGGCGCGACCCAATACCATGATTTCCCAAATGCTGAGGGGCCAGGGCGCTGACCCAATACCATGATTTCCCAAATGCTGGGAAGGGGCTAGGGGCGCTGATCTTATTGGTGCAAAGAAACGTAGAATCTGCACTAAAAACCTGCACTTAGTTCATGCTGTGCTTGATATCAAAGCAGATAAACGACCATTTGTGCTACAACTGTAGCGTAACCTGCTATTAAGCTGGAAAAAAGACTAACATGACGACCTCTATGAAAACTGAAACACATATCCAGTTTAAAGAGCACCGTCCTGCTCTTATTAGACGCACTAAAGAAGAAAGGGGAAGCCCTCCTTACCTGCATGGGAGTTCCTCGCTGGCTGTTTTAAATTTTTTTTAAAAGCCCCGTAAGGAATGGAAGGGATCGTAATTGCCCCCCCCCTCCCGAGGGGCTAGCTGCACATTCCTTTCTACTTCCTTATCTCCTGCTCCGCCTCACGCTTACATGTTTTGTGACAACCCTATAGGGAGGGCAAAGGGCTGGGCTCTATTCAACTGTATGCAGCATCTTTCTGAACACCTTTTTTCCCGAATTTAAATGAGCTTTTGGAAAAAATCGTAGCCAAGGTTCAGCTACCAAGGCTTTTGATAGCTGAACCATGGTTTTGAATATTTCCAGAAGTCCATTTACATTCAAGAAAAAAGCGTGCATGAAGACGTTCTATACAGCTGAAGGGAGCGCCCCCCACACTCTCCCTATAAGGATGTCACAAAACACCTGAGCGCGGGGGCGGAGCCAGAGAAACGGAGGTGGGAAGAGATTGTGCAGCTAGCCCCTTGGGCCAAATTATGATCCCTTCCCTTCCTTAGAGGGCATTTAAAAACATTTTAAAACAGACACGGAGGAACTTCCATGCAGGTAAGGAAGCTTCCTCGTTCTTGTTTGAAGCACCAAGAAAGGTGTTCTTTAAAGCAGAGCTAAAACGCTGCCCAGGAGGCTGTTGGAGGAGGGCACAGTGGAGGGCTTCAAGAAGGGGTTGGACAGGTACAAGGGGAAACTGAAATCAGAAGGGACCCTCTTGAGGGATTGGGGGGGTGGTTAGGCGAGCAGCCACTAGGTTGCTGGCTTTCGAGCAGACATTGAGAGACCTTTTGGTCTATTCTGCTGGCTTTTAGTATGTTAGTAAAACAGGACCTTTACAATGTCTACGTATGTGCCTGTGTTACATAAAATTGTTGTACATGTTACTGTGTCAGTTACTTTGTTTTCCTGCAACTGTATGATGACACTCCTACTGTAACTGTTTTACCTGTCCAGGTCGTGCCTGAAAATAGGATATGTCAGTCTAATGAACTTATCCAATTAACAAAATCTTAAAAATAAATTAAAAAAAATGCAGGACATGTAGGAGGAACAACGAGAGTGCATCAGGCCCCCCAACTACTTTATCAACAGTCATGCACAAGATTATCTGGTCCTCTGTAAATCAGACCCCTGTTCTCAATTTTCTTTAATTAACCAGCAACTCAAAACCAATGAAAAAAGAAAGGAACTAATCCCTGTGGGATTCACAATCCCGCCTTGGGAGGTGGCTGGACGCTGTCAAAGTACCGTGGTGCACAACACTGCTAGTATACAGACACAAACACATAGGTTGTTTTTGGAACGAGGCGGCAAATAAAGTTCCACAGGCTGGCAGGTGTGGAAGACACAAACTGGGGGTGGGTGGCAGTTGCTCAGATGGGTAGAAAATTAGCTAACGGGCAAATACAGAGGGTAGTGGTTGGTGGGATAGTCTCCTCCCCCAGGAACGTCAATAGTGGGGTCCCCCAAGGTTCGGTATTGGGGTCACTCCTGTTCAACGCCTATGTCTCGGATATGGGGAAGGAGGTTAGGAGTAGGATGAGTCTCTTTGCAGATGACTCAAAACTGGGAGCACTGGCAGACGGAGACGAAGTGAGAGAGACAGTCCAGAGGGACCTGGATACCCTGGAGGGGTGGTCAAGGAGATGGGGATTGAGGTTTAATGTAGGGGAGTGTAGGGTGCTGCCTCTGGGGGTCAGAAACCCGGGCCATGTATACACGTGGGGAGGGGTCTCACTGCAAGCCACATCGAGCGATAGGGATCTAGGGGTGGTGATAGACGTCAAAATGAATAACACTGAAAATTGCAGAAGAACTGTGGCAAAAGCAAAAAGGATACTGGGCTGCATAGTCAGGGGTATTACGTCCAGGAGGAGGGAGGGAGGTGATCCTCCCTCTGTATAATGCCCTGGTCAGACACATCTCGAGTACTATATGCAGTTCTGGAGATCTCACCTCAAGAAGGACATAGCACTGCTGGAGAGGGTCCAGAAGAGGGCAACCAGGATGATTCAGGGCATGGGGGGGGGGCCCTATGAAGAAAGGCTGGATGTACTTGGGCTGTACTCGCTGGAGGAAAGAAGAGACAGGGGGGACAAAATAGTGGTTTTCAAATATGTAAAAGGAATAAACAAGGGAGGAGCCAAAGAGATGTTCAGACTAAAGAAGCGGGGAACAACCAGGGGGCATGTGTGGAAGCTAGAGGGGGGAAATTACAGGGGGGGAATGCAGGAGACATTAATTCAATGAGAGGGTGGTGGAGCCATGGAATGCACTACCTGGGAGTCTGGTGGAGGAGGACGCAGTGGAGGGACAGGTACAAGGGAAAACTGAAGCCGAAGATGACCCTCTCTGGGGCTGGGCGGTGGAAATGCGAGCACCCATTAGGAGGCTGGCTACTAGGAGGCTCAGAAAGAACTGGAAGGGGACAGGATCAGTTGTGTTCCAGGACAGTAGCTGCTGCTGTTTTCACAGGGTTCTTGTGGATTTTACTTGGTAGGTTAGTTCTTTTCTTTCTTACTTCTAAGGGGCTAGCAGGGTATTGTTTTGGGGGATGCTGGATGTTTGTAAACTGATTTGGTGGCTGCAAGTGGGGCTCTTTTTGTGGATGTTTCACTGTGTAACAGGCTGCGCTGGTAGAGGCCTATTTCTTCTGATTTAAAACCTATTTGGTGGGATTTGCTTGGGCCTGGTTCTTTAGCTGCAGGGCTTGGAGGAGACACAGGGCTGATACACTCTCTTTTGTCAGGTGTCTGCCCAGACCCACCCTCCCACCCCTCCCTCCCCAGAAGTCTGCAAATTTATAGGGGAACACCTGCCCTGCAATTGGAGGAAAAGGCTGCTGGTGCAGCTCATGTAGTTCTAGCCACTGGGGGTTGGATTTAAAGGCTGGGAGAGAGAAGCTTAGGGAGTTGTTCATTTCCCTTATAAGTTTAATGTGTTGTACTGCACCTAGTAACAGAGTTACTGGTGTACAGTGGGACTGTCTCTAAGATTAGTGGGTGACCTGATTAGGCAGTAGGGGTATCTTGGACTAGGGGGGAACCTGGTGGCTCACCCAAGGAAACCTATTTGGAAGGGGATGGAAGCACACATCATTAGGGCCGGCATCTTTGGGAGGGTGGTGGGGTGCACAGGGTGTGGAGCAGCCATGATACTGGACTGGGCTTGGAAGTTTGGTGGTTGCCCAGTGTGCTACCAGCTAGCACAGCTTAGGGAGGAGGTTGCGGGGATGAGGAGAAAGCTGGGGGAAGTGGGGTGGTATGGTTGGGAAGGGGCTGGAAATCTCCCACAGGGTTGCACCAAGCACTGGGGGTGGGGGTATAGGGAAAGGAGTGCAGGAGAATACTCAGGGGTCACATAGGGACCCTGGCAGAGGGGGTCCAAAAGGACACTACCAAGGAAGCAGGCAGGTAACTGGGGACCCTCACAAAGGGGGACGGAGGGACAACATTCTCAGGGAAGTAGGCAGATGGCCAGTGCTGGACAGAAGGAAGCAAGGTGGGAGGTGGATCAGACCTTACACTCAGTAACCGCTTCAATTTCTTCTTCTGCTCAAGGATGAGGGGGGATGTAGCCACGACAGAGGTGGTTAGAGACGGAAAGGGAGTGAGGCAGGAGGCAGGGGCCAGATAGCAGGAAGAACAGGGGGACCTGGAATGCAGGAGAATGGGGGGAGCAGTGAATCAGAGCAGGAGGGGCAGGGGGAAGAGGGAGGAAAGCGCAAGGAGAAGGACCAGTTGGGAGGAAAGGTAAAGAAGGACCAGGAGTACAAGGATGATTCAGTAAAGAGAGTTGAGGGGTTAGGCCAGGGGAGCACGATGAGCAAGGAGGAACTAAATGGAGACAGGAAGGAAGGGAGGATGAGCCAGGCTAGTTTAGCAGATGGGGGAGAAGGACCAGTTGCGAGCAGTGAGGGGGGAATTAGCAAGGTACAGAAGGATACTCAGGAGGAGGAGAGGCATAGGATTGGAGGGGAGGGGTGGCCATGGTAAATAAGGAGGGGGTGGCATGTGGCACCCAGATAGGGGGAGGAACAAGGAGCCAGCTGGGTGGAGGGCGGTAGAAAGGATGAGGGACATGGAAGGGGAATGGAGGAAAGGAGTGGTCAGAGTGCTCCTGCTGGGGATTCTATGATCAGGGGTATCAAATGGATAGGGAGGAGAAGTCTGGCCAGTTAGAACAAGATGCTTCCCTGGACTAACGGTGCTGGGCTAAGCACGAGGTATATCAGCTGGCAAGGACTGTGGGGTTCCCAGACATACTGGTCCACCTGGGTACAAATGACATTGAGGGAAATAGCGAGCTAGAGATACAGGCAAGATTCAGGGAGCTCGCCAGGGTCTGTCATGACACAGGATGCACAGTTTCCTTCTCAGAAATCCTGCCAGTGCCAAGGGCTAGTGGGGAACACAAAAAATTAGGGAGATAAACCAGTGGCTCAGGGAGTGGTGTGAGGCCAGAGGGTATGGGTTGATGGGGGATTGGGGGGAGACCTGGGAGGATAAGGAGCTGTATGCTAGAGATAGACTACATCTCAATTTGGAGGGGAAGGGAATCCTTAAGTTGAAAATAGAGGAGTTCATTGGTGAAAAGTGGGGTTTAAACTTGTGAAGGGGGGTGGGATGGGAGAAAAGGCTGTCAAGGGGGTGCCGATAAAGGAGGGACTCTGTCTCCACCCCCCTTGGGACCAGGAGGATTGCAGGAAAAGGCCAACTGGCAAAGTGCAGACCAGGAGAAAACAGAATCCCCATGGGAACACGAGCAGGGAAATGGAACTATAGGGAAAGGGTGGAAGGTAGTCCTGCTAAATGCCAGGAGCTTGGGCAATAAAATGCCTGAGCTCCAGGCGATGCTAACTGAGGGAGCAGTGGATGTGGCAGCGGTCACTGAGACTTGGGCCACTGCAAGACATGACTGGGACCTGAACTGGAGGGTTACACTATGTTCAGGAAGGACAGGGGAGGGAAGGAGGAGGGTAGCAATGATAGTCAAAAACTGCATTGGCATAGGGGAGTAGAGGAGGCGGAGGGAACTCGTGAGGCGATTTGGGTCACCTGATAACAAGGGGCAAAGAGAGTAAAATAGGAGTGGTGTATAGACCCCTGCCCTGGCGGAGGAGCTGGAGGACAGTCTGGTGGCAGATGTTAGGAGACACTGCAGACTGGGCAGAGGAACGGTGGTGGTGTTAGGGGACTTAAACATGCCAGGAACAGACTGGGAGACTATGACATCCTCTTGACCAGGAACAGAGGTTGTTGGATGTTTTTCAAGACGTTCTAACTCAGCAGGTGAGGGAACCGACCAGGAGACACGCAGGTACTGGATGTGGTCCCAGCAGACAGTGACCAGATTGGGGGCCTGGAGGTAGGGGACCCATTGGGCGGGAGTGACCATGCCACTGCTCTGGTTCTGCCTGGACCTAGGAGGGTAGAAGGCTGCACAAAGATGGAAGTAACTGACTTCAGGGGCGGATTTTAAGGAAATGGGAAGGATCCTCAAGGAGCATTTGGATGGGATTGGGTCAGACATGGATGCTGATAGTAGGTGGGAAATCATCAGGAGAGGGTGCAGGATGCTACGGCACCTGTGCAAGAGTAAGACGAAAATGCGGTAGGGCCCAAAAACCCTGTTGGTGGACCAGGGAGGTCCAGGAGGTGGTGCGGGGAAAGAAAGCAGCCTATAAGAAATTCAAGTGCTCAAGGAGTGAAAGGGATCGAGGGGAGTACGAGCTGATGGCTAGAAGGGCCACTAGAGTGGTGAGGGCGGCTAAGGCAAGGAAGGAGCAGAACCTGGCCAGGGAAATTAGGAGAGGGAAAAAGGGGTTCTTTAGATACATTGGGGAAAGACGAAGGGTGAAGGGGCAGATTAGCAGGATTAAATCAGGGGAGAGATGGGCACAAGACCCGGGGGAGCAGGCTGAGGTACTAAATGAGTACTTCACCTCAGTTTTCACCAGGGAAAATGGGGATGCTGCATCATACATGGGAGGAGACAGAGATAATGAGGAGGGGGGGACCCTTACCGATCGGCAGGTCTGGGGAGAGGGGGAGGCATCACTGGCAGGTGGGGGAGGGCTAAGCAGGAGAAGAGGTACCAGAAGTGGAAATCACAGCAGAGAGAGTGAGGAAGCCCCAGCTCCCTTAAGACGGAGAAAGCACGGGCCGGATAAATTACATCCTAGAGTGCTGAAGGAACTTGCAGATGTCCTGGCGAAACCCCTGGCAGAGTTTTCACCATCTCTGAGGACAGGGTGGGTGCCCCAAGACTGGAAGGTGGCGATGTAGTGCCTATCCACAAGGGGGATCAAGGAGGTGGCAGGGAACTACAGGCCTGTCAGCCTGACATCGGTGGTGGGCAAGGTGATGGAGGGCATTGTCGAGGAGGCTGGGGGGACCTGGATAAGTCAGGGTGCCTGGACGATAGACAGCATGGATTCATCCCGGGGAAATCGTGTCAGACAAACCTGGTGGAGTTCTATGACTGGGTGACAAGTGCCTTGGACCTGGGTAGACCAGTGGATGTCCTCTTTCTGGACTTCAGCAAGGCATTTGACTCTGTTCCTCACGTGGGCCTGTTGGATAAGCTAGGAGAAATGGGGGTGGGAAACCACATGATCAGATGGATAAGCAACTGGCTCCAGGACTGGACCCAGAGGGTCGTAGTTGGTGGGATAGTCTCATCCCCAAGGAGGGTCATTAGTGGGGTCCCACAGGGATCAGTCCTTGGGCCCCTTCTGTTCAACGCCTACCTATCTGACATAAGGACAGGAATCAGGAGTGAGATGAGTCTCTTTGCAGATGACTGAAACTGGGGCGGTGGTGGATGGGAGGAGGGAGGGTGGCTCCTGCAGGGGGACCTGGAGGCTCTGGAAAGATGGTCTAGAAAGTGGAAGCTGAGGTTCAATGCAGGAAATGCAAGGTACTCCACCTGGGGCCAGATACCCAGGCCAAGTGTACACCTGGGGGATACTACAAGTCTCAATGGCTGAGAGGACCTGGGGTGGTGGTGGATGTCAAGATGAACAACTCTGAGACTTGTAGGAGGGCAGCAGCCAAGGCCAACAGGATGCTGGGATGCATCGCTAGGGGATAACCTCCAGAAGGAGGGAAGTGATACTCCTCTGTATAACTGCTTGGTGAGGCCGCACCTGAGTACTGCGCAGTTTTGGAGGCCACACTTAAAGAGGACATTAACCTCCTGGAGAGGGTCCAGAGGAGGGCAACCAAAATGATTTGGGGCTTGGGGACAGGACCTATGAGGAGAGGCTCAAGAGCTAAATATGTACACATTGGAAGAGAGAAGGGACCGGGGACATGATAGAGGCTCTCAGGTACATGAAGAGGGTAAATGGGGAGGAACAGTCAGGGTGCTTCAAGGAAGGAGGAAGGGGCCACTAGAGGGCATGGGTGGAAGCTGGAGGGGGGAAGATTCAGGGGAGAAAGGAGGAGGTGCTACTTCACTGAGAGGGTGGTGGAGCCATGGAATGCGCTGCCTAGGGGCTGGTGGAGGCAGAGACAGTGGAGGGGTTCAAGAAGAGGTGGGACAGGTACAGGGGAAGGGTTCAGGAAGCAAAATCCAATGCAGCAAGAATATCCGGAACTGGGAAGGGAGAAGCCAGAGAAGGCGAGGGGGACAGCAAGGTCAGCACCCAGGGTGGGGGCTGACCAAATGAGCAGACACGCAAGACCGTTAGGCCTATTCTGCTGGCATTTTAGTATGTTAGTACTAAGCAGACACAACAGACCATCAGGCCTATTCTGCTGGCTTTTAGTATGTTAGTAAGGCCTGGCTGGATAAGCAGCCGTTGGGAGAGTGAACAAATGAGTGTGTGTGTGTTTTTTTTTTTTTCTGGTGGGGGGGAAGTGGCCCTCTAATATTAGGAAACTGTCATGTTTCATGTTATTTACATGAAATGCAATTTACCCCCCCCAAAAAAGAAAAACAACAACTAATGGGCTTGTTTCCAGTTGTAACCAGAGAGGGGATGGGGATCGTCAAGGAAAATGAAATACAAACAATACAGGGTACACAGTAATCAATAAATACAAACAATACAGGGTACACAGTAATCAATAAATACAAACAATACAGGGTACACAGTAATCAATAAATACAAACATTACAGGGTACACAGTAATCAATAAATACAAACAATACAGGGTACACAGTAATCAATAAATACAAACAATACAGGGTACACAGTAATCAATAAATACAAACAATACAGGGTACACAGTAATCAATAAATACAAACAATACAGGGTACACAGTAATCAATAAATACAAACAATACAGGGTACACAGTAATCAATAAATACAAACAATACAGGGTACACAGTAATCAATAAATACAAACAATACAGGGTACACAGTAATCAATAAATACAAACAATACAGGGTACACAGTAATCAATAAATACAAACAATACAGCGTACACAGTAATCAATAAATACAAACAATACAGGGTACACAGTAATCAATAAATACAAACAATACAGGGTACATAGTAATCAATAAATACAAAGATGATTACATATGCAGAGACCAAATGTACGGTGGATGTGAGCAATAAATGCCAAGAAATGGTGCAAAGTGGTTTATTTACTGGGCCCCAGAGGGGCGGAGTAGCAAAGACGCTATACCGTGGCCATTACTGGCTATAGATACAAACAGAAGTACTGGACCATACCTGAGGTACTCTCAGATTTTGATATATATAATGTATCAAAGGTAGGAACTAAAAGAAATGACAGCATCAGCTCCTAGTACAGTGTCAGGAACCGTCAATTTTTTTTTGACAACACTGTTTGAGAGGGCGGAGGGAAGGGGGCTAGCCAGTTCATGTGGACAGCGGGTTATGGGAATGGGGGGGGGGAGGCAACTAGCTTTACCTCACAGCCTGCCACAACACAGAACTGTATGACATGGTAGACCTGTGATTTAACGGATATCGGAAGGAACAACCGGTAAAACTTTATTTCCGCTTCCGGACAGAATCACACTTATGACCCCAAGAAACCTACTCAGTTAAAGCCAAGCAGCCTTACAAACAAATTAATAAATGAATATACTGTATAGCAGGTTGAATTAGCGTCCGTTATATTTAGTGGGAGTCAACCTTCTGTACATATTCACATCCGACAGAATTAGCGCAGACAGCTTACTCTTCCAATACAGTACTACTGACAATCTGCTGTCCATTATTTTTCACTGTCTCTTTATTTTCACTGATTGTCAGCAATAGCGAAGATAGATAACCTTGTATACAGTATGTTGTTTTCTGTATGGGAACAGTATCGGGACTCAGCCCAGGTGTCCACAACACTGTTTCAGACAACACTGTCCCCATAAGCCCTGTGGAAGAGCCCACACAAACATATTTTACTTTAAAAAACACTGTAAGACATAAATACAATTATTATGACAGATATTTTATAAACTGTAGGGGTTTCTAGTCTGCCGTGTTGACTACCAGAAGCAGCAGTTTAAACCACTGCCTCCGGCCGCACACCAGAAAGGGGACAAAATTCTCTTGTGCACAGTAGCTTGCAGTCTTTTATTGCACTCCGAGAAGAAACGCTCTACTCAGCTAGTGAAGGCAGATACAGTCAGCCCTTGATAAAGGCTTACCCACGAGGGAGGGAGATGGCAAAAACGAGGCCTCTGTTAACTTAGTGCTGTTTACCAAGGCTTTATGGGTTTGTGCCAGGGCACTCAAACACGTGTGCGTGCCTACCACAGGCGCGTGCACACACACACACACACACACACACACACACACACACACACACACACAACACACACTCACTCTCAAAAGGCTTGAAGGGAAGAAGCAGACCAGATTTGAAACTCACAGGGCTAGAAAATTCCACTGGTTCTGGATCCAGGACTTGCTATTTTTTGACCTGGGCCACCAAGAATGTACTGAATTTGGCTTCTGAGACGATCATCAAGCAGACAAAATTTTCTATTTGTGTCAAGGCTGCGATATGGATATCTGTATAAAGTAAACTACAAGCTTTAGCCTGATTTAAAATGTTTAATTCCTGTAAAATGTTGCATTAGCTAGCCAGCAACATGGTACCCACTAATGGGGAACAGCTTTGGCACTCTCTGACCTGGGTTTTCGTTCTGCGCCGGGGACGTCTGGCATGAAGGCTAGCAGGAAAAGCTCACACAAAAGGACACTCACCTCCCAGAAAAGGTGGGCCACGGTGCAACTCTTGGTGGAGGCGTTGGAGTGGTACCCTAGGCATCGTGGGTGATCAGGCATTATTGGGTGACCCCTTAGATGTCATGTGTGCATGTGCGGGTAGCAGGTAGAATCTATGAACAAGGAAACACACTATCTAACACGTCTGATAACAGCCTCCTGGAGCCACTATCATGCCACCTGACCCCTCAAGTAGGCCAGCTCCATCTCCCCCGACCACTGGTCCAACAATCAAGGTGTGGCCTTCTCCCTGGTGGCAGAATGGGAAGAACATACTAGACTCAAGTGATCAGTGGGGGATTCAGAGGATCTGGATGTTAAGCGTTCAATGGTACTGGAGGGGTCCAGAGGGCAGAAGGGATTTTCTTGAAGATTCCAGAAGGTGTTGGGTGCCGAGGGCAGGTAAGGAGGACTAGAGAGCATACAAAAAAACTTGCCGTTAGCTATAACAGGACAAAGTAACATTTCAATAAGTACAACAGTTGGGCCAGTAGATTTCAGTTGGGCAAGTGGATAATTTTGGCCCCTGCTCTTTACTGTATCTCTCAACTGGCAATGGCAGGGCATCCGAACCCAGTGACTTCTGCCACTTGTTTGTTCTGCAAGAGGAAAAAATTCCATCATAAATACATTTTGAAGAAAAAAAAAAAGGGAAAAACTAGACAAGCTCTTTCCCTACCAAGTTTGAATAGCCTCTCACAACAGTTTTCACTTGAAAGTTAAAGCACTGAAACGATATTCACTTAGAAAGAATGCCAAACGGCCGAAGGAAAAAGCCTAGGTCAGCTGGCAAGAACCCACTGAGACACCTGTAGTGTTGCCTGCTGGGTTTTCCACCAGGGAACAGGAAGTTGCTGCTGCTTGACTGTAAGGGGAGAAAATACCCCTAGTGCCAGCTAAATGAGAGGCCAAATGGCACACTCGAGCTCTGACTGGTTAGCCTGCTCTCCTAACCAGATCCTGGTAGCGCGGGGTGGGGGGCAAATCATGAAAGAACAGAACAGGGGTAACTGAGATGGTGCTGGGTGGTTGCCAGTGACAGCCTGAGCACTGGACAGCTAAGGGGAGAAAAACACAAATGTATTTAATTGTTCTTAAAATAAGGTTTTGGATCTGGAGACAGAGACTAGCACAGTCCATCGGAGGACAGCTGAAACCTCAAATAAACTATCCGAACACCAATAAACAGAGGACAATACTGATGGGTACCACAAGAAATAGCTGTCATTCACCTGGACTGACACCTGTGGGTCTCTATAAAAGTTCCCAAAGGCAGCGATAAAAGCAGCATTAATCCCGAAAGTCTTTCAAGTCTGACATTAGAAAAATGGCCCAGATGCACTGTCAAATGCCTTCTTGGCACATGATGAGTTTTTTTTTATCGAGGATAGGCACAGCGCAATTATTAACTCTCTATTTTCACCAGTAAAGCGCTGACAATCAGAC
This sequence comes from Neoceratodus forsteri, assembly GCA_016271365.2. Taxonomy (NCBI): domain Eukaryota; kingdom Metazoa; phylum Chordata; order Ceratodontiformes; family Ceratodontidae; genus Neoceratodus; species Neoceratodus forsteri. The sequence goes on along the minus strand of JADMNL010000027.1, from coordinate 286,200,923 downwards.
ATGTGCTGACAGAAACGCAGGAAAGGACAAACAGTGAACAGTGACCTTTTCTAAAAAAATAAATAAATTAGAGTTTGGGGAATACTCCTGTGAGCCGTCTGTGCACATCTATACAGTTTGAACAGTACCTTTTCCATGAAATGCAGATGGCTTCCTCATACCATGCACAGAGCTAAATCGCTGCATCTAACCCAGACGAGACAAGGCCATTCCTGGCATGAAGGGATCCAGTTAAATTGTATCTAAATACGGTACTGGATGTGTCACAGTTACACTACCTGAAGCAGTCTAATCCAATACTGGGGTCAGAATGAAATACACATAAACGCCTGCATTAAAAGCAAGCAGCGACTGATTATGGTAACTGTGTTTAGACCATGGCCTTCAAAATCTTTTATTGCTTTTAAGACTATATTAAGTATTTTGTTAAACATGAGTCTCCATTTTGACTGACATACTAAGAAACCAGCAGATTAGGCCCTATGATCCATCAAGTCTGCTCGATAATCAGTGCCTTCCCAGGGTACCATTATTAGCCCCTCCCCCCTTACAAGGTCCCCCACCTCCACCCCAGCGAGGATCTGGGATGCACCCTTGTCCTATACCTATCCCAGCCTTTCTTGAACACCTCCATAGTTGCAGCAGCCACCATCTCGCCAGGCAGCGCATTCCACGACTCCACCACCCTCTCAATGAAGTAGCATCTTGTTTCCCCCTTCAGTCCCCTCCAGCTTCATTGAATGACCCCTGGTGCGCCCCACCTCCCTCAGCTGAAGCACCCCCTCAAGGCTTACCCTGGTTACTACTTTGAGATATCTGAAGACCTCTATCATATCCCTCTGTTCCTTCTCTCCTCCAGCGAGTACATATTGAGCTCCTCCAGTCTCTCCTCGTAGGGCCTTTCCCCTAGTCCCAGTACCATCCTGGTTGCCCTCCTCTGGACCCTCTCCAGAGGAGCAATATCCCTCTTTAAGCAGGGATGCCAAAACTGCACTTATGCATTGCACTGCCATGCAGAAGATCAAGGTGTGTGGGCAAGCCTCAGAATTCCAACCTGAGGCCAGCTGGGGCCCGGACAAATCACTGAGGTGAGGTGCATGGCTCCCAGAGTGGTGCCCGGCCCCTGGCCTGAAGAGTGGTGCCAGGCCCCAGGCATGAAATGTGGTGCCAGGACCTGGGCCTGAAGAGTTCTGTCAGGCTCTGGACATAAAGAGTGGTACCAAACTCCAGGCGTGAAGAGTAGTGTCAGGCCCTGGATGTGGGGAGTGGTGCCAAGCCCTGGGCATAAAACAGTGGAGTCAGATTCCAGGAGTAAATGGTAGTGACAGACCCCAGACATAAAGAGAGGTGCCAGACACCGGGTATGAAGAGTAGTGCCAAGCCCCAGATGTGAAGAGCTGAGTAGTGCCAGACCTCAGACGTGAAGAGTGTGCCAGGCCCTGGACCCCAGATGTGAAGAGTGGTGCCGGGCCCTGGATACAAACGTGGTGCCAGATTCCAGATGTGAAGAGTGGTGCCAGACCCTAGATATGTACAGTAGTGCCAGGCCTTAGACATGGAATGTTTCCAGAATCCCTGCATGAAGAGTGGTTCCAGGCCCCAGACATAAAGACAGGTGTCGGGGGCCCCAGATGTGAACAGTGGTGCCAGGTCCCAGACATAAAGAAAGGTGTCGGGGGCCCCATATGTGAAAAGTGGTTCCAGGCCCTAGACATAAAGAAAGGTGTCGGGGGCCCCAGATGTGAACAGTGGTGCCAGGTCCCAGACATAAAGAAAGGTGTCGGGGGCCCCAGATGTGAAGAGTGGTGCCAGGCCTCAGACATAAAGGCAGGTGTCAGGGGCCCCAGATGTGAAGAGTGGTGCCAGGCCTCAGACATAAAGGCAGGTGTCAGGGGCCCCAGATGTGAAGAGTGGTGCCAGGCCCTAGACATAAAGACAGGTATTGGGGCCCTCAGATGAGAAGAGTGGTGCAAGGCCCTGGATACAAACGTGGTGCCAGATTCCAGATGTGAAGAGTGGTGCCAGACCCTAGACATGTACAGTAGTGCCAGGCCTTAGACATGGAATTTTTCCAGAATCTGTGCGTGAAGAGTGGTTCCAGGCCCCAGACATAAAGACAGGTGTTGGGGCCTCAGATGAGAAGAGTGGTGCCAGGCCTCAGACATAAAGACAGGTGTCGGGGGCCCCAGATGAGAAGAGTGGTGCCAGGCCTCAGACATAAAGACAGGTGTCGGGGGCCCCAGATGTGAAGAGTGGTTCCAGGCTCCAGACATAAAGACAGGTGTTGGGGCCTCAGATGAGAAGAGTGGTGCCAGGCCCTGGATACAAACGTGGTGCCAGATTCCAGATGTGAAGAGTGGTGCCGGGCCCTGGATACAAATGTGGTGCCAGATTCCAGATGTGAAGAGTAGTGCCAGACCCTAGACATGTACAGTAGTGCCAGGCCTTAGACATGGAATTTTTCCAGAATCCGTGCATGAAGAGTGGTTCCAGGCCCCAGACATAAAGACAGGTGTCGGGGCCTCAGATGAGAAGAGTGGTGCCAGGCCTCAGACATAAAGACAGGTGTCGTGGGCCCCAGATGTGAAGAGTGGTGTTAGGCCCTAGACATAAAGACAGGTGTCGGGGGCCCCAGATGTGAAGAGTGGTGCCAGGCCTCAGACAAAGACAGGTGTCGGGGGCCCCAGATGTGAAGAGTGGTGCCAGGCCCTAGACAAAGACAGGTGTCGGAGGCCCCAGATGTGAAGAGTGGTGCCAGGCCTCAGACATAAAGACAGGTGTCGGGGGCCCCAGATGTGAAGAGTGGTGCCAGGCCTCAGACATAAAGACAGGTGTCGGGGGCCCCAGATGTGAACAGTGGTGCCAGGCCTCAGACATAAAGACAGGTGTCGGGGCCTCAGATGAGAAGAGTGGTGCCAATCCCTAGACATAAAGACAGGTGTCAGGGGCCCCAGATGTGAACAGTGGTGTTAGGCCTCAGACATAAAGACAGGTGTCGGGGGCCCCAGATGTGAACAGTGGTGCCAGGCCTCAGACATAAAGACAGGTGTTGGGGCCTCAGATGAGAAGAGTGGTGCCAATCCCTAGACATAAAGACAGGTGTCGGGGGCCCCAGATGTGAAGAGTGGTGTTAGGCCCTAGACATAAAGACAGGTGTCGGGGGCCCCAGATGTGAACAGTGGTGCCAGGCCTCAGACATAAAGACAGGTGTCGGGGCCTCAGATGAGAAGAGTGGTGCCAATCCCTAGACATAAAGACAGGTGTCGGGGGCCCCAGATGTGAAGAGTGGTGTTAGGCCCTAGACATAAAGACAGGTGTCGGGGCCCCCAGATGTGAAGAGTGGTTCCAGGCCCTAGACATAAAGACAGGTGTCGGGGGCCCCAGATGTGAACAGTGGTGCCAGGCCTCAGACATAAAGACAGGTGTCGGGGCCTCAGATGAGAAGAGTGGTGCCAATCCCTAGACATAAAGACAGGTGTCGGGGTCCCCAGATGTGAAGAGTGGTGTTAGGCCCTAGATGTAGGAGAATGCTGCTCTCAGAAATCTGACTGAAATATGCCCTCATTGTGCCCTTAGAAACACCAACTTCACCTTGCAAGGACTAGTTACAGAAGACAGTCTCCTACCTCAGCGCCAAGTATTTAGAGAACAGTCAGCAATACTATTTTTCCTTAATTAATGGGCTTGGCTTTAATCCTTCTTAACACTCCTCCCCTAAAAGCCCCGAGCACTCTACACACTATTCCATTCAATAAAAGAAAGCCCGCTCTGTCTAGGAGATGAAAATAAAGTCCTTCCTTGAGAGTTGCTATAGCTGCAGTTACAAGTACAACCCACAAATCCCAGCTCTCTTTGAGGCCCTTCAATCTGATTAGTTTCGTATTACCCGAGACTGGGCTGACTTACCGATGTCCCCTGATGAGGTGATCCGAAACTGTATTAGCTAGGACGCAGCAACAGCTAGCCTACAGTAGTAACCACAAAAAAAACAAAAAAAACAAACAAACAAGAGCCGATGCCAAGAGCCGTAGTTCGACACAACTAGCAATCTGCCCCCTAGAGACAGTACAGGGTATCAGCAGACTCTGGCTCAATGGTTTACAGGTACATATTGTAGGTCCCCAAATCACCGGAAGGCAGGTAACACTAATGAGTGTACAAGTACAGTTGCAACACCTCTTATGGTTATAAGAATGTCTCGAATGTTTAGAAACTGTGACTGACTAAAATGATGTCACGATTTATAACAATGTGACATGTCTAGATTCAGGCTGTGTATACAATCCAATGTATTCTCCCCCATTTTACATATGATTTGCATATTACTTTTACAGCTCCCATTCACCTTAAAGAATAGTAGCACCAAGAAGAGAAGACAGCACATTTTATTACTTTTGAGAAGTAGCCAGTTGTCACTTTTTATTCCTGTACCATTTTTTTTTTTCCAAATAGCAGATTTTATATTTGACACTGCAAGCTGTGATGTATAAAGTTGTTCAGGTCCTGACAGCTGTCATATTTTAAATTCCCCTTCATACCTCAGTGTTCGGACCACACTCACTGTGACACCATTACTGACCAATCTGGCAGGGCAGGTGAGTGACTCTTCTTTGGCTAGTCATGCTGTCACAGTCAGTGAGGAGATCACAATGCTGATGAGGTATGAAGGGGAAGAGAACTAGAGACGTCGGCCTCCAGGGAGCGGACTGTTCCACAAATTACATCTAGCACCATCAGGCAGAGTATCTTGTGAACTGCAAGAGAGACACGGAAAAACTGCAGAACTTCCGATGGTTAATGGTGGTATCCAAACTACTATGGTGCCCTCTGATAATGTAGGCTTCTTACTGCATCTTTGTATATGCTCCTATGTATTCTGAGCTCTGTTTTCCTGGCTCTCCTTTAGTCAAGCCAGTTTTCCTTGTGGGCAAAACCTACAACAAAATCACGGCGTTTAGAATTTGCTGCAGGGATAATACAAAATAAATGACTGTATCGTGTTTGTTGTATTGTACATACAGTGTATAAATATTATGTTTTGTAACACGGCATTATTGAAAGGTGTCTGAAAGGGTATGGCATAAATCACGTGAGTGCAGGAGCAACCACGCAATTGTGAGCCGATAATGCCGTGTTGCTGTTATGGAAGCGTTTCGAGCCCAACACGGCATTATTTCATAATGCCGTGTTGCTCTTGTTGCCTCTCGAGCCCATCACGGCATTATTTCATAACGCCGTGTTGCTCCTGTAGTGGCCACTGCAGCCAGAGAGCGGCAAGTAGCGCCAATGGTATCCTCCAAACGGGTGGCATAGAGGCTTCAGGCAGGTGCGGAGGGCACGGGCGTCTGCAGGGGGTAGAGTTACTCAGGACACACAGAGGCAGACACAGGGAGAGAGTCGCAGGGACTGTAGTGAGAAGGCACATGGATGTGGAGTTTGGTTTATGCGCACCGATGAGTGTTGAGGAGTGGAGCAATATACAGTTTGATAACGAGATGGAGGAAAGGTTCTGGAGGGCCGAGAAGAGGTGGTCCCATATAAGAGAGCTGCTAAGTTGAGGCATGGGAGCAGCGGCTGCTGCAGTAATGATGAGCTGGACAGCATAGAGGGTGAAGTGGAGAGCAGTGGTGCAGACAGCTGCCAGACTCAAAGACATGCTCAGATCTCACAAAAAGAGCTGGATCAGTTGGAGAGCAAAACACTACGAAAAACACGCAGTGGGCGTGTAATGTGTTTTCTGACTGGCTCAGAGCTAAAGACATGTTGCTAGACATAGGGACAGTTTCAGTTGAGAGCCTCAGCAGTATTCTGAGGGAGTTCTACGGATCTGTGAGGGCAGAGGATGGGAAGCAGTACAGTATCAGCTCATTCTGTGGCTTGAGAGCAGGGTTAAACCGGTACATCAACAGCATTCAGGTGAGAAGAAATATTAATATCATCAGTGACCCACGTTGTCAGGCAGCAAACAACGTCTTTGTTGCTGCTGTGAAGCAGTATAGGAGACAGGGGAAAGACACTGCCAGGCACCATCCACCAATCAGAGAGGAGGACTTGCACAGAATAAGAGACCCTGACCGCCTCAACCCTGAAACTGCCCAGGGCCTTGTCAAGCAGCTGTGGTTTGAGCTATAGCTAGGGCTCGCAAGAAGAGGCCGCAAGGGCCTAAGGGAGCTCACACAGAGATCCTTTGAGGTTGCGCAGGATGAGATGGGGCATGAGTATGTGACGTTGTCATTTAATGAGGCCACAAAAAACCATGGCCGGGCAGACGAAAGCAACAGAGAGGCACTGAGAGGCGTGCTGTACTCACAGGGAGAGTCTAGGGACTGCCCAGTGGCACTCTTCAAAGAGTACATCAGCCGCTGCCCATCTCTGCACCTGCATTCTACCCACACCCATTAAACAACCACAGACGCTGCTTGACCAAAAGGAAGTGTGGTACTCCAGGCAGCAGGTGGGAAGAAATTTTCTTGGGAAATGATGGCAAAGATATCGGAGGACGCAGGGCTCAGCAGGAGTTATACAAACCACAGCGTCAGGAGTACTGCTGTGCAGATGTTATCACACGCAGGAGTGCCCACACGTGAGATCATGTCTGTGACAGGGCACAGGTCTGAGAGCAGCATTCACAACTATTGGGCACCCACACAACAAGACAGGGAGAGATGGTCAAGCATCCTGTCTGTCCCACAGCCAAGGTGTCCACAGCCAGTGGCTCCCCTATGCAGCATGACTGACCAGCCAACCACTTCTCACAGCCAGTTGCACCGCATAGTGGACAGCATAGATGACACACTGATACTGCAGTGCTGCTTCACCAGTCCACAGGGAGATCAGGTGGGAACACAGGCGCAGGTCAGCAGAGCAGGAGCAGAGATGGCGTGCATCCCACACCGATAGAGGTGACGACAGGGCATAGAACCCAGTAGATGGCTGCCAGAGAGCAGCATGAGTTGTAGGCACACAGCGAGGCAGCACCCAGGCAGCACTGACCAACACACGCTGGCATGCGGGGACACACAGAACCCGCGCCCGCCACCACCAGCGGCGCACACCAGCAGCAGGTACCAGAGAATCCACGGAAGCGTTTGCCAGAGGAGAGTGGAACAGAGCGTGAGGCAGCAGCAGCAGGCTACACATCCAGCCGCCTGGAACCACAGCAGCAGAGCGAGTCAGGAAGCAGTGCAGCTGAAACTACAGACCTGTCAGTCTGACCTCTGTGGTAGGGAAAATGATGGAGTCACTTCTGAAGGAAAGAATAGTTGAGTACCTAGAGGTCAGTGGAGCACAGGATCCAAGGCAGCATGGATTCACAGCGGGAAGGTCATGCCAGACAAATCTGATAGATTTCTTTGACTGGGTGACCAAAGTAGTTGATCAGGGAGGGGCTGTGGACATGGCCTACCTAGACTTTAGCAAGGCATTTCACACAGTCCCACACAAAAGATTACTATACAAGTTAGTCAGCCTGGGAGTGGGTCCCAAGATGACAGCCTGGGTAAAGAACTGGCTGGAGAATAGGACACATAGAGTAATAGTAAATGGAGTCCACTCTGAAAAAAAGGGGGTTAGCAGTGGGGTACCGCAAGGTTCAGTATTAGGACCAGTCCTCTTCAATGTCTTTATAAGTGACATTGCAGAGGGACTGGAAGGAAAAAGATGTCTCTTGCAGATGACACAAAGATCTGCAACAGAGTTGATGCACAAGGTGGAGTGGAAAGGATGAAGGGACTTGGCAAGGTTAGAGGAATGGTCAAATGTATGGCAGCTTAGATTCAATGCTAAGAAGTGCAAGGTAATGCACCTGGGAAACAAAACCCAGGGAAGAGTACACAATGGGGGTGAGATACAAACAACAACAAAATGGAAAGGGACCTGGGGGTAGTCATATCAGATGACCTAAAGGTGGCAAGCAATGTGAGAGGGCAGCAAGGAGGGTTGGGGGATACTGGGATGCACAGGAGAGGCATCACCAGTAGAAAACAGGAAGTTATTATCCCTCTGTACAGACAGCTAGTGAGACCCCATCTGGAGTACTGCGTGCAGTTCTGGAGACCCAATCTCCACAAAGACATAGACAGGATGGAAGCTGTCCAGAGGAGGGCAACTAAAATGGTGCAGGGTCTGCACCGGAAGACATATGAAGAGAGACTTAAGGAGCTAAATATGTATAGCCTCGAGGAAAGGAGGGAGAGGGGGACATGATAGAAACTTTCAAGTACCTCAAGGGAATCAACAAAGTCCAAGAGGGTAGCATCTTTCAAAAAAAGAGGTGTGCAAGAACAAGGGGGCACAATTTGAAGATAGAAGGGGGCGGCTCAGAGGTAATTTAAGGAAGTATTTTTTCACAGAGAGGGTGGTGAATGTATGGAACGGCCTTCCAGAGGAGGTTGTGGAGTCACAAACAGTGGTGGAATTCAAGCATGCATGGGACAGTCATAAGGCAATTCTAGGGGGTGGGGGTAGGAAGAAGTAGGCTGCTGGTTAACTAGGATCTGCAGCTTATCCATCAGGTAGGGAAATGGGCAGACTGGGTGGGCCAAGCGGTCCTTATCTGCCATCAAATTCTATGTTTCTATGTTTCTGTTGTATGTCCTTTGTAACTTGAAACACTGAAAGTGTACCTTTGGTTTAATTGAGCGTTGTTCCTGTTCACATTACTTGATATGAATAATATTTTACTAAACTACTTCAGATATAAAAAGTACCAGTTATGCTGGCCCGTCAGTGCAACGACAGAGGTACCGCTCACGGCGTCAGCGACCCAAATCTGAGAAAAATGTCCGGACAGCTAGGTGGAGCGTCTCAGCGGATGTTCTCCTCCAGGGAGGAGAGAGCTGTGTGTTACGCTGGAATACTGCCACCTGGACGATTACAACGTGCACTGCAGGTTGGAACACCAGCTCTTGATGGCAGTGGGACGGAACGCTCAGTGTGCGTGCGATAGGAGGTAAATGCCTAGTACAGCAGCAGAATGGCGGTTTCTGTGATGCTCATAGACCCCCACACCTGTCCGGCTTGCTCTCTCAACCTAGAAAATCAGAGGGGGTTGCCCCTACTCTGTGCTCCATCCAGGTGAAAACAGACAGATGACTGAAATGCGGCAGGTGGGGGGAGACGGGGCCGGGTGGGGGCCAAGATAAGACCCTGATATGGGCCTGGTCAGAAGTTATAAGGAAAAACAGAAAATAAATAAAACAACAGTTGACTGTTTTTAATTTTAGGTAGTGCTCTTTAAAGCCTATTGAAGACTACAGTCACCGTAACACTCACTTTGTTAACAGAAGTGACTGGAATCCTTGCCTGGAATTCACACTGGCATTTCAGCCAGACTCTCTTGGTGTTTCTTGCCCCTTGTATTGTGAGGGTCTTCACAGGAAATATCTAGCTGCAGGCTTGCCAGAATGTCTAGCCACTGTTTTATTGTGCAGAGGACTCTGTTAATCAATGAATGAAGCACCCTTTACACCGAGGATTTCATAAGAAAATCATTAGGGATATAGCTATACAGATAATAGTCCAGGGAGGGTACAGGGCAATCACCTGAGAAAATGTCCTCAATCTATTGGGGGGGCTCGCAGCAGCATAAGCACTTGAAAAAGAGAACCCAACCAGCCTGGTAGTACAGTGGCAGCTGTACTGCTCATTACGCTGGCGGCCAGAGTTCGGGAATGGACCTAGGGTGCCAGAGGCATGGCCAGGGGAGGGAGGACTGAGCATTCCTGGGACAGCTCTCCTCCCTCGGAGAGGGGGATCCTGCAGCTCCACTGCTTGACTGACATGCAGTGAGGGCTGGGTGGGCTCTCAGTTGGAGCGCCAGCGTGGGTGAACTCGCGCCATACGGCTGCCCTCCCCAGGGACCTTGTCCTCAGGAGTAAGTTGTGAAGGCATCGCCTGGGGGTAAGTCCTGGGGAAGGTCGGTGATCAGGCTTGGTGGGGGGGGAAGGGGAGCCCAAACAAAAGCCAAGCAGGCGAAGGGAATAAAAACTTTTTTTTTTTGGTAACAGAAAAGGAAAACCCCACTTCAGTCATTACCAGGAACATCTCTGCAGTGAAAACAGTGAATCACTTGGCAGAAGGCAGGCTAGTCTAGTGGTCAGAACACAAAACTATGAAAGAAGTGATCCTGGGTTCGAATCCAACTGCAGACAATGACTTATGAGTCAACCTTAAGTAACTGTCTTGATTTCCCCATTCTTCAGGCCCCCCCCCAACCTACCCAGCTGTAAAATTTCATAGAAGCAGGACCCCAATGAACTAGAGAGTCTAAAGCAGCAAATAGTGTCTCAGACAGTTTGTGAGAAAGTGATGGTGTTAATTGGTTGCATGTTTTGTTTTTGTTCTATGAGAGTTTGCTCAGAGTATTACATCAGCATCTGCCATTCTAGTTTCTTTAATTCCATGCAGAACCCCAAAGAAAATGAGATACTGCATCCTGCTGAGGGGAGAGGTCAACCTTTCCATTCAAAATGCTTCAGATGCAAAAACAGACGAACGCAGAAAAAGCACAAGCATAACATTCAGAATCAATTACTGCAAAATCCTAATCCAGCTTTGCTGTCAAGTCCCTTGTTTAAGAAACGCCAAACATGTATTGACAGGACACACTGCTTTTACAGTCGCACTACCTGCTGATTACTTTGAAGTGCTTTAATCTGTTTCCTCCACTTTCCTTTTGTAACCGGGGGTGTTGACTGTAGGGATAAGCTTTAACAAAGGACTCATGGGAAATAAACACGAGAAGCCAAGTCCGGCCAAGAGAGAGACTCAATTCCTTCCTTCACATGTTTTTTTTTTTTTCTATTTGCTTTTACCTCCCCCTCACTGTACCCCACCACCACCCAACCCACTACAAAGAGTAGGGTCTCTAATTATAATAGAAGGCAAGCGCTTGCCTTCATAGCCAACGTCAACACTACTCTCCCTGGTCACCCGGTGAGGGAGAAAAAGATGACAGTAACCAAAAAAAAAAAAAAAAATGCCTGGAATGTTTTATAGTGAAAAAAGGTAGGGTCAAATTTGTTACCCAATTTCACTGCACTGCTACTTTAAGTGTGCTAACCAATACCATTCCTAAGGGACAGGCACACACACCCACACCCTTGACCACGTCTAACACTGGGATGTCTGGTAGTCTGCAAGTCAAAACAAAACAGACATCAGGCTGTAGGTTGTTCTTTCCCCGCACCCCCCTCCAATGCCTGTGCTGCTGTTCTGAAATAACAAGTCGCCCCGTCTGGGGTGGGGTAGCCACTTCCACATCAAGTACACAGGCGTCCATTAAAATTAAACAAAAACCCGAGGCCTGCTCTGCTGTGCCAGAGTACACACTAACGCAGCATGTTTTAGAGCCAGAAAAAATGTTGGAACACACCAAATTTTGATTCGCTCTGCCCTGTGGGACTCATTTATTTTTTTCAAGGACAGCTTACGAATTTACAACAGAGGTGGGGGTGGGGTCCTCCGTTCCAATGATGAAGATTTTTTGAGTTGTGCTTTTGTAAACTCTCTGTCTGGACACATGACTTGTTCAGTTGGGGGGAGGGGAGTACAGCAATGAAAGGCATTCAAGATGCTTGCATAATTTGCTGTGTGTAACGAACACCACAGACAGGGGCCATTACTGGTCAAAAGTTTACGTAAATTGGATATCCAGTTATCCATGCCATTACGTAGTAACAAGGTAATTTTTTCCTAATCATTCTTCATACTCTCTCTGTCCCTGACCCCGGTCACATTCCCAAAGCTCCAACACCGGTTTTCTCCTGGACTTGCCATGCAGATAGGGCTCCCATGGTTTCCCACTATGTCAGGAACATCAGGGGTGTGTTCGAACCCCTTTCAGAGACTGAACTCAGTGTGCCACGAGAAAGCCAGGTTGGCCGAGTGGGGCCTGTGGGTAGCTGGCATCATCCTACTGGCACAAGTTTTTTTTTTTTTTTTGGTTCTGTTCTTCCCCTCCTCAGGACAGTCACACAGACCCCACTTGACCAACCGGGTTTTCTCGTGGCACACTGAGTTCAGTCTCTGACATAACTGCAATGGGCATTTGCGTCACTTCAGCTTGACCATCCTATCACTCCCAATGGCATCCCCAAACTGCCTGCAACAGCTAGGAGGCTATATGGCACTGCTGCTACAGCAGTGAATGATTAACCTCCCAATATGAGTAACACAGCAATTTAAGGTCACAACGGACTCTAGGTCCATCATGCCCCCACCCCCACATTCACAGACAGGGACCAACAAGTACGGCATGTCAGCATTAACTGATAGGGATTTCGCTACACACTCTACTATGCAGGGTACCCTGAGATTCCCTTGGTAGGCAGAAATTGGTCCACTTGTACACGGAAGGCGTCCATCTGTTTTCATGTCCACTGTGTCTGCTGGTAGGTTATTATGTAAGTTCACACTGCTCTGGGAAGAAAACAGCCTTCTAATTATTATCCCATAATTCACCACCTCTGAGCTTCAGGGCATGCCCCACCCCCACCCCCAATGTCCTGCTGGAAGACACCGGATCAAGTACTAGTATCTGCCTTGACATGATCTTGTCCATAGACTGAGCTCAAGCCCCTCTCCCTTTGGCCAAGGTGAACATGTTAACAGTATTCTGTCAAATTATCCAGGACTATCTGGCCCAAGATGGATACTGCATGATCTGAGCATGACTAGATTTTATTGAAACTTTTAGTTTTCTCTCGAATTTATACATATATATATACACACACACACACACACACACACACACACATATATGTGCGTGTATATCTATATATGAGCTATGACATGGGCTGCATGAAAATAGATAATTTATTTTGAAGATCTGTAGGGTTTCTAACACAAATCGTTACAGAGGCTTCAAGAAATGAAAAAGAAATGGGGAACTGTTGTTTCCATTTAAAATGGAAAAAAAGGATTTCAAAGAATAAAAAAGTGCTCATTTGGGATAAGCCAACATTGATGCTAGGAGCAACAGAATGATTTACACTCCACAAATGAGCCTAATACAAAAATCAATTATTGGAACAGGCGGCATATCAAAGCCCTGATTACTCTAGAAAATGAACTATTACCGTTCATCATTGACATCGATCATGGTGTCTGCGGCAGCAAACGCACCACTAATCAATGACATGCCCCGTGGTCCCCAGCGCACTTACTCTCCCTCTGTTTTTTTTGTAGGCGAGCTGGGTAATGCAATTCTCTTAAAAGAGCCTGCTGCTGCGACCAATGGGGCTGCCTGCGAGTCACTACAATTTGCTGGAGTGACCAGGATGCATGCACAAAAGGCCTGGCCGGATTCATCTGCCATCAGTGAACAGGCCAGGCATCTGTTGTCATTGATTGCCCTTGTGGAAACACGAGATGAACTCGGGGGGTGGGGGTCATTTCAAACTGCCACTCACTCCTGACCTGTCAAGTTACCAGTCGAACAAGTCGATTGTGTCAGGTCAGCAGCTGGTGGCGCTCTAGTAGTCTGGAGACTGTTGTTTTTGGTGTCACGGGGGGGGGGGGGCAGCACTGTGGTTTTACAGAGCTAGGAGCAGCTTACCATTGACATCTTGTCAACCTGCTTGCCTACAGCAAATCCTGGGGATTAATAAACCAGCGTAAAACAACCAACAGACCGCAGATAAGTCACGGAAATCTCCCTCCCCCATACTGAAGTAAAAGCGAAACCTTGCTATGTTCAAATTCTTAGGGCAGGATAAGAGTCGAAGTTGAACCTGGCACTCGTGTTCTCGCAGTTCAGTGCACTACGCTCTGGGACCTCACTGCCTTCCAGTCCTCCATCTTAAGAGGAACACACCACATTTAACTCTTATTCACAACCTCAATTCAGAAAGCTTATTCACTTGCAGTTCCCAAATGTCATACTAAGTCTGGGACATTTACCATTTCTTTTTTGACTGCTCGTTCCTGACTGGAGCATTGACAAAACAAACTATATATATATATCTCAAAATAAAGGTATTGTATTTATTTCCATTCTACATTTTATATTATAGATCAAGGGAGCGCTTCTGACTAATCGAGGGGCTCCTTTCCCCTGCACGTGAGACACCCTTATTCTGTGAACAGCATCTCACACGCAGATACCTTGGAAACGAGCACATTCTGGGACAGTTAAAAAAAAAAACCACTGATCACACTCTATCTATAATATATTAATATGTCACCTGTCACCACTCGTTGCAGGATGAGTGGTTTCACTTGCGTTCTGCTCGAGTCAGAACAACTCAGCTTCATTTCATTGTTCTCTCTCGAGCAAACCGCACATGAAACCACTGTTATCACACAACAAGTGGCTCCAGAGGACATATTAATATATATTATTGGTCTAAGGGCCACCCGATTGGCCAGTCGAGGGGGAGGAAGGGGTGGGGAAATTGTTTAACCAGGAAAGGCATACTAAGCTGAAGCTTGTTTCCAGGTGCGACCTGGGAGCACAAGGAAATTAAGCGACTTGCTCAGGGTCACACAGTATGCAAGTGGGGGCTGTGGGGTTCAAACCCAGGTCTTCCGGTAAACCACCGTGCTATACTGCCTCCAGTGGAAGTGCTATGTGCTTCTGTGCTGGCGACCTGGGTTCAGGAACAGAAGCAGGGTGCCAGAATGATTGTGGGGTGCTGGAATGACTGTGGCCAGGGCTGGGGAGTCCTGACGGCAGCCCCAGCCAGCCGGGCATGAGAGAAGATGTTGCATGGTGACACAGTGGCCCCTTGCAGTGCACTGGGGAGCCTGCTCCCACGCATGGGGTGGTGCACGCACCCAGTGGGCGCTGGGTCATCTAAGGCCACTTGGATGGCTGTGGAGGGAGGCAAGAAAAAACCGGGGAAGGAACTCCTGCTGCCATCTGAGTGACAGTGGAGGCCTGAACAAGATATATCCCTGAACTTAGGGTGTCCCCGATGACAACTGTACCTGTCCGGGGCAGGGACATTACAATCTATGTAAAAAAAAAAAAACAGAAAGATTGGTTTATTGTACTTTGCACAACTGCGTGAATGCTGTAAGCCGTACGTGTGTTTTGTAAGTGCTGCATCTTTTTGAACTGAGCTTTTCTTGAATACTTACATCAGTAAAATGTGGCCTCCTGGTAAACATGCTGACTCAGTGGAACTGGGTTACCTGGCATAATAATAATAAGGTAGGTTGGCCCAGTGGCATGGTGCCAGCAAGGGCAGAGTTTACATGCAAGACAAGAAACCCCACACTGGAGCTGGTGGTGGCTGTTGTGTGTTGTGTAGGTGAGGTGCTCGGCTCCTGGGCGTGGAGGGTGCGGGCACCTGGTTTCCACGCACTGCAATACGATTAAGTAGCAGCAGCGATTGCTGCTGGGATGGCAGCTGCTTTCCTGGGGCAGGAAGGAGCAGTCATAGTGACCATGATCATCGGGGCATTGGGAGGACCACAGGGAAAATATAACCACAACAAAGGTGACTTCAGGATGCAACTGAAAATGAGGGAGTGACTACCAATATGATTGAGCCGGCAACTGCAACATCCCTTAAATTTACATAAGTATATGTTCCACCTGGAGACTCTGCGATGATTACTCCTATTTTGGGGGTAGGGGGGTTGGGGAGAATCTTAGCAGTGCCACAGAGTCAAATACAAGTATCTAGAATTTTTTAAGGGGATAGCACTTTCCCCCAGAAATGTAAAATGTTGCCTTTACAAGCTCAGGTTAGGCTGAGCGAGCCGGTTTGCTGACCTAAGGGGCTACCGGGTGCTACTTTGCTGCAAAACTGGATCCACGAGTGCGTGCAAACCACAGGCTAATAAAGTTGTTCTGACTACTGCAGTCCCAGTACTTCCAAATAGGGTGCCACCATGTACTAGTGACAAATACCAGATAGCAGTGGTGAGGAAAACATCATACAGTACATATGTGTCGGGGGAGACAGTACATACGTGAGAGGCACAGAAAGAATGAAAGGAATTAGAAAATGATAGTTAAGTCTTTACGCTTAAAGCTCATGGGGACCACCTTCTTACAGGATAAAGATTTTTTTTCTAGATGAATTTCACCAGTGGTCCCCGGAGCATTACACTACTTAAAGAAAAGAGAGAGAAAGATCTGAGGAAATGATCGGGCTTTGATGGTGCAAAAGGCCCCCAGAAAATGAAGCCTCCAGCTTCAGGCTTAGAGTCAGATAATTGCTTTTTCTCCCCACCACGGCTCCTGGTTCGGGTGGTTTTAAATCAAAAAGCAATTTCAGCCTGTAATAGCAGCAATAAATAATTAAACAAACTTTTATCTCTTGCAGTGGCGCAGCTATTCATTCAAATCCCTGAGACAGAGCGGGGATGGTTTAGAACCTTATATCTTAGGAAAACAGAGCAAGGCCGAGCAGAAACTGTAGAATGCTGGAATAGAACCCCAATTTATTTCACAAGGTTCTTCCTCTCTCTTTTGAGTGGGGGCAGTGTGCCAAGTCCTGATGGCTCTGTGTGCAATGGATGGTTTCGTTACTAAAATGTGGGTGTAGGTGGGGGGGGAGGGGCTAAGTAAGGAATAACATGGAACAGCCTATGCGAGTTAATCTATGTTACAACACTTCTGATCATTTTACGAATGTTGTAAGTATAATATACCACTCTAGGTGTGCATCAGTTTTGCCATAACTTCACTTCTTGGGTGGCTGAAGGCACCTAGCTGCACCTCAGGCCTCACAACCTCCCAGGTTGTTCCATTACTACAGTACTGCCACACACCTGACTGTGGATTATTCCTTACTCAAAAACTCTACTAAAATAAAAAACCTAAAAACGATGGCTTTACACCAACTATGTTTTAAAGGGCAACTGACGTCCTCTGGGCAGTCAGCTCATGACAAGAAGCTGCTTGTCCGAGGACCTGATAAAGTCACTTTAACATTTTTTTAAAAGGGGATTATTTAGATAGTTAACGTGTCACATTATCGGCTATACTTCCTTGTTTGGCCGAGTCGCCAATCGCAAGCCGCAGCCCCACCCCTAAAAACCACATTATAATGATGCGAAGTAGGGAAGGGACTGCAATGTAACTAATAGGCAACTAATATGTTTTGAGCAGTGACGGTCTTTATATGTGTTTATTTACATTTGTAGGCAATTGTACATGCAGAAGATGCAGTGTATACTTCCCCTTTACATGTACAATTGCCTACAAATGTAAATAAACACATATAAGGGCTGTCGCTGCCCCAAAATCCATTAGATGCCTATTAGTTACATTGCAGACCCTTTCCTACTTCTTGTCATCATAACACAGTTTTTGGGGAAGGGGCTGCAGCTTGTGATCAGCGATGTGGCCAAATGAGGAAGTACTGCCAAAAAAGGTGATACATTACATATCTAAATAATCCCCTTTAAAAAAAACAAAAAAAACTTAAGTGTCTCTACTGGGTCCTCGGGCAGGCAGATTCTTGTCACGAACTGCCTGTCCCGAGGATATATTCGTGTCAGCAGCTCTAAATTTGTTGTAGATAATGTAGCACTTATTTTACTGAGTCTTTCAAAATGTATCAGACTCTCCCCTGCTAACTACGCAACTGCGGTTTGTGACATCACAGTCTGTTGTCATGGTGAGCACTGTGATGCCACAAACAAAGGTACTGAGGGGTTAAACAGGAGAGAGCCAAATGTCTTCTATACAGACTTTTTAGATACACTACCAAGATGTGCTGTGAACCTTGGAAAGGAACAATGAAAAGACAGACATGTATTCTCTAGTAAATTGTGATAGCTGAAACATCTTAGGTATGCAAGCACACGCCGAAGTGCAGAGCTACTCTTTAATACAGCTCATTGTGGGTTGGGCCTGAAATGCAGCTTGGGGGGGCTGTCCATCACCACAGATCTGCCTACTGGAAAGCAGTGCAGACTTGCAGTACAAAGCTGTCTGTCTACACGAAGGTGCGAGCGAGACCAGAAGCAGGTATTTCAGAAGAGGGCTGCTGTAAGGGTCTGAAGCACCAGCAGGTGTCTTATCTACCCCTCCGTGAGAGTCACACAAAGCACAAACCCCTGTACAAGCGCAAACCACCTGACTGGGATCACGCCCTGCAAGCAAGCTGGGCAGTTTATGGGCACAAACCCTTTGGCGCCGCAGTACAGAAATGCAATATTAGTAAAAAACACAATGCAAATGACCTCAGTCTTCATGTGCGGCACTAACACTTCCTCACCATATCATTAGTGAGCCACCAGCGCCTCGAGACGAACTTTGGAAAACCCAATATTTGTACACAAAGCAGCTTATATTTCTTATCAGCTCTCTATTTCTTATCCTCATTACTTACTACTGAGGTCTTATGATGAGAACAGAATAGCTGTTCCTTGAAGAGTTCATCAACTCCTCTTGCCTCTTCCCAACCTGATGTCATAATACTTTAGTTGTGACATCACAATTATTCCCATTGCGGCAGACTGTGTTGTCACAACAGGGCACTATAATTTCAAGTAGTGAATAAACCATACAGGCAGATAAACGCTGCGGGATAAAGATCCTGTTTTTGTCTGAATTCCTTCTGTAATAGATAATAATAATAACAATGTTTATTTATATTGCGCCTTTCAAAAAATCAAGGCGCCTTAACAATAAGATAAAACAAAATATTATAAAACACAGTTAAATATAAATTACCATAAAATTCAGACTTCAATAAAATTAGATAATTTAGGCTAGGTGCCATAGATGGTTTTTTAAGGCCTGTTTAAATTCCTCCATGGCCGCGCACTCCTGAAGCTGAAGATAGTGTAGAGAAGAAATCTACAGAAGATATATGAAATACAGGCAGAACGGTGTCTAAAATACAGGTTACTCACCTGTAACAGGAGTTCTAGGAATGGTATATGTTGTTCATCCACACTCATTGGCAGTATCCTTGCCGCTTTAAATCTTGCCGGAAGGTCTTCAAGCTTGCTCCTCCCACCCACCCGGGTGGTATAACTCTCGGCTCCGCCCCATGACGCCAGATCTGGCCCGCTGGAAGCTCGGGTTGTGCGTCGAAGCCGGGGAGGTCGGTGGGAGTCAGATGAACACCATACCATTCCTGAACTCCTGTTACAGGGTGAGCAACCCATTTCTAGGGACATGGATATGTTGTTCATCCACACTCATTGGCAGACTCCCAGCAGTTCTCCGGGAGGAGGGAGGCAAGACGACACCCCCATATACTTACTTGGGAAAGAGAGACTGGAGAACCGAGGCCCCAAAACCAGCATCCGGCGTGACTCAAGGTCGATGTGGTAGTGGGTAATGAAGGTGTTTGCTGACTTCAGGTAGCAGCCCTGCAGATTTCCTGGATAGGGACGTCCCTGGAAGCAGCCACCGTTGCAGCAGTATGGCGGGTAGAATGAGCTCTTATCCCTCTGGGAGGCTCCATGCCCGCTAACCTATAGCAGAGATCTATGCAGGAGGTTACCCACCTGCTTATCGTCGCTGGCTGCAGGTCTGCCGAATCGGCTTCAGCGTAGGTGACAAACAGCTGGCGAACCTCTCCCGAATTTCAGCCGTGCGCTCCTTATAATAGCGGCGCCCTTCTAAGATCAGAGTATGGAGCCTATATTACGACCTCCGAGGTGTGATTGGGGTAGAACACCGGCAGAGTCAACACCTGGTTAAGGTGAAACTCCGACACCACCTTCGGAAGGAATTTCGGGTGGGGGCGCAGGACAACCTTGTCCCTGTGGAAGACCAGGTAAGGAGACTCGATGGAAAGCGCCTGGAGCTCTCCCATCCTTCTGGCTGACGTGATAGCCACCAAGAAGGCGGTCTTCCACGACAGGTGAGAGAGAGCACACCTGTGCATAGGTTCGAATGGCTTGCCCATGAGCTTTGCCAGTACCAGCAGTAGATCCCACGGAGGTGGGGGTTCCCGCACTGGAGGGGAAATGTGATCAAGGCCTTTGAAAAAGCGCCAGACCACCTTCTCCTGCGCCACCGACTGCTTCCCGGCCCGCGCCCGGTAAGCAGAGATGGCTGCCAGGTGCACCCTTAGGGTCGTCGACCTAAGCCCTTGACTAGAAAGGGACCATAAATAGTCCAAGATGCTTGCCAAGGAACAGGAGGAAGGGTCCAAGCCCTTGCCCTGACACCAAATGGAAAACCTTTTCCATTTGAAGGCATAGCATTTTCTGGTCGACTCCTTACGGGACGCCTCAACTACATTGAGGACCTCGTCGGAAAGACCCAAAGCCTGGAACTCTAGCCGCTCAGGAACCAGGCCGTCAGGTGCAGGGATTGAAGGTCCGGATGGAACACCTTCCCCTGATTGACTGAGAGCAGGTCCGGGCGAGCTGGAAGCTGCCTCGGAGTCCTGGAGCTGAGACTGAGGAGATCTGGGTACCAGAACTGGCGAGGCCAGTCTGGGGCTATCAGAATCACCTGCGCCTTGTCCCTCCTCGCCTTGAGAAGCACCTTGTGGATCAAGGGAAATGGGGGAAAGGCGTAAAAGAGGCCCGGGGTCCATTGCCTCAAGAAGGCATCCCCCTGCAGCGAGCCCTGCTGAGGGGGGCGGGCATGGAACAGACTCAGCTTCGCGTTCTCCATGGAGGCAAACAGGTCCACCTGAGGTGTGCCCCAAAGGGAGAACAGATGCTGTACTACCTCCGGCAGGAGAGACCACTCGTGGGATGCATCCCTATCCGGCTCAGGGCATCGGCCAGGGTGTTGGAGGCTCCTGCCACGTGAATGGCTAGGAGATCCGCCTCCAGGCTGCGCAGAGTGACCAAATGCGGAGAGCTTCCTTGCATAGAAGCATGGAGCGCGTCCCGCCCTGGCGGTTTAGATAGTACATGGTCGTGGTATTGTCCGTCTGGACTCGGACCACTTGACCCCGGAGGAACGGAGCAAAGGCGGTGAGAGCTAGGCGGACCGCTCGGAGCTCCAGCAGGTTGATGTGGCATCGGGACTCCCGGGGACCAGAGGCCATGAGCCCGGTGTTCCCCAGATGGGCACCCCAACCCATCAGAGAGGCATCGGTCGACAGAGACCCGTCGGCTCGGGCGGGACGAGCAGGGATGCCCTCCTGCAAATGATCTGGAACGGTCCACCACTGGAGAGCATTCCACATCCCTGTGTCACCGACACAAGCTGGTCCAAGGGATCGCAGCTGTCAGACCACTGGCTGGCCAGTCCCCACTGAGGGGACGCATGTTCCAGCAGGCCCAACGGACCACGCCTGGTACAGGCCGCCATGAGACCCAGGAGGCGCAGGAAGTCCCGGCAGGCGCAATTGCCCAACCAGAAATGATCGGGCAAAGGAGGAAAGAACCTCGGCCCTGTCCGCGGGAGCAGCTCTGGCTCGAGAGAGTCGAGCTGCGCCCGATGAATAAAATCACCTGCTTGGCTCGAGTTCCGACTTGGCCTCGTTGATAAGGAGGCCCAGTTGAGAGCAGACCTGGAGGCCAGATCTCTGGACCACTCCGCCTCCTTCCTGGAGGAGCTGCTATCAGCCAGTCGTCCAGGTAAGGGTACACCGGACCCCTCGGCGCCGCCAGGAATGCTGTCACCACTGCCATGCATTTGGTGAAGACCCTGGGAGCTGGAGACAAGCCGAAGGGCATGGCTTGAAGCTGAAGAGGATCCTTCCGCTCGAGGCGAAGGAATCTCTGGTGGAGCAGACGGATAGGGACGTGAAAAAGCGCGTCCTGCAAGTCCAGAGAGCAGAACCACGCGCGTTCCAAGGATGGTATTATCTGAGCCAGAGTGACCATCCTGAAGGTTCGAGACCTTAGGAACTTGTTTAGTCGTGTAGGTCGAGAATGGGGCGCCAGCCCCCCGTCCGTTTCGGAACCAGGAAGTACCTGGACACAAACCCTGGGTCTGAAGGAGGGTCCACCACCTCTCTTACCACCTCCTTCTGGAGGAGGAGAGTGATGTCGGCTCGACGAGCCGCCAGTGAGGCTGGGGATCCCGAAGCCCCCCGAGGGGCGACGGCTCTGAAGGGTGGTGCCTGCTCGAATTCCAGAGGCAGGCCTCTTCCCACCACCTCCAAGACCCACCTGTCCGTGGTAACAGCGGACCAGGCGGAACGGAAGTGCCGGAGCCGTCCCCCCACGGGGGGACCAGGGAGTAGGTGGACGGGGATGGGGCGACACCCCTCAGCCCGTCACTGGGCAGGCTTGGAGGAGGGACCGCCGAGGGACCTCCTGGGCCCTCCTCCTGCCTCCTGTTAGAGGAAGCCGGCGGCTTGGGTTTGGGATGCCAAGCCGAGCCTGCTGGCCCTGCGTTGCTGGGCTGGCCGCGGGGCACAGAAGGACGAAAGGGCTTAGGCTGTGGTTTGCGCCTTTGTCCTTCTGGCGGAAGAGACCGAGTCCAAGGTGGCATTGACTTCTCGATCCTCTGCAGGTGACCTTCCACCCCAGGGCCGAAGAGGTCAGTCCCCAAAAGGAACATCCGCCAACTTGTGCTGGGTATCCGCAAAGGTGGATATCCTCAGCCAAGCCCGCTGACCATAGCCACTGCGGCCGCCACCGATCTGGCACATGAGTCCCCTACATCCAAAGCAGTCTGGAGCTGCTGTTTGGCCACTGCCCTGCCCTGGTCCGCACCTGCTTAACCGTAGTCTGCAGATCGGCGGAAGATGAGGGATGACCTCATCCAGGAGCCCAACAGGGCATGAGAAAATGTGCCATGGGGACGGCCGAACTGGCCTGGCAAGGCCGAGAAGAGGGGCCTTAGCGTAGACTTTCGCCCGACATAGTCCAATTTCTTGGACTCCTTGTCAGGAGGTTTGTCCATCCCTGGCGCTACGGCGCGCCGAAAACGCTGTCGGTAACCAACCCTCAGCAGAGGGTGTTCAAAACCGGACAAGGAACCGGGACCGCATACTTCCTGGCCATCCTGGCCAAGGCGCAGGGCAGGAAGCAGGCGCTGCCAAAGTTCCAGTGCCGGACCCACTATGGCCTCGGCCACCGGAAAGGCCTCCGTCCGGAGAATCCCTCGGTCCAGAATCTCCGTGAGGGATACCTGGCCCGTTTGGAACGGGTTCGAGCTCCATCCCGTAGACTCGAGATGAGCCGAAGCAGTCCTAGGAAGGACGACGGGCTATCGTCCATTGGCTGACCTCCCTGAAGACCCAAGTCCAGTCGCTGGAGAAGAAGGAGGAATCATCTTCGGACTCGGAAGAGTCCTCGAAGAGCTGCCTCTGGCCTGAGCCACCCTTCACCTGCCGAGGTCGGTCGGGAGTGGGGTAACTGACAGCCGATGGGTGAACCCTTAGCCGACCGAGAATCCTTGGTCGAGCCCCAATGGTGGCTGTGGAGCGGAGGTTCCACCGGAATCGGTGGAGCAGCTGGTTTTGGCCGAACAACCGGCCTGGGTATAGGCTCCTCGGACAAGTCGAGGGGTTGTGTCGGCCGTTCCGGTGACAGCCACTTAATGGCCGGGGAAGGCGCCGGAGTCGGCTTATTCCCGGCCAGGAGGAGCTGTTGCAACATAAGGTCCTCGTACGTCGGACGTAATTCGCGAAGCCTCCCTCATCCGAGGACGGCGGCGACGCCGCTTACCGCGGTGCCGAGACCGAGACCGCCTATGACGGTGGGAACGGCTGGACCGCGAAGAGGTCCGAGACCGAGACCGAGAGTCCCGGAATTTCCGGGGTCGGTGCGGGGAGGTGTCGGCCGGAACCGGCACTCCCTTCGGCTCGGAAGGTCCATCCGAGGGCTCCGGAACCGGAGGCACAGGCGAGCCCACGGGATCCTCAACTCCTCCCGGGGGAACCGGGGAGAGGGGAATCTCGGCTGCTAAAGGCGACAGCCCGTCCAATGGGTCGAGAAAAATCTCGACTTCATCAGTGGGAGTCTCGGTCAACTGACCTGACGGGGACACCGTGAGGCCAGTGGCCGAAGGAAGCCGAGCGGTCGACCGAAGCCGACGGTCGGCGGCCCGGGAGAGGACCTTTCCGCTCCCAGAGCGTCGGCGGAGGGACTTACCTTGTCCCTCTTTTGGACCGAGAATAAGGTCCAGCAGGCCGAGCCCTTCTCCTTTAGAGGAGGGACAGACAAAGCTCCTTAAAGGAAGCCGTGTAGGAAGAACCCAGAGAGGCGGGATAAATGCGCGGCGGAAGATACGCCGCCACCGCCTTCGAGGGCGACCATCCGCCGGCTGATCCGCCGAAAGCCCGCCACCGCGACACCGCCAACCGGCCTCCTTTGACTTCACCGGAGGAACGCTTCGGACGGCCCAGCTGTAATCGGGCAGCACGGTCTTTCGAGGACGAGGTCGAGAAAGATGAGCACAGGTCGCAAGCCCGCGGTCGTGCTCAAGGCCTAACCAGTAGACACACGTGGAGTGTGGATCCGTCCGAGACATCTTCTGCCCGCATGGGCATCTCCAAATCCGAGTCGATTTATCCATCGCAGCCGCGAGGGATCAAGACTGAAGTCTTTTGCAAAATATTATTTTTAAATCCAAACGGAGAAATAGGAACCAGTCGCAACGCAGAGCGTTAAGAGGGAACCTGAGCTTCCAAGCTGGCAAGAAGATTCAGCGTCATGGGACGGAGCCGAGAGTTATACCACCCGGGTGGGTGGGAGGAGCAAGCTTGAAGACCTTCCGGCAAGATTTAAAGCGGCAAGGATACTGCCAATGAGTGTGGATGAACAACATATCCATGTCCCTAGAATATTAAGTTTCCCAAAGTTTTTTCAAGGGCCTCAGCTGCTCTTTAACTCCCATTTACATCATCTAAACGGCTGACATTTTGATTCTGTTGTAACTGAAACTGTGCTCAGTGACATTTTAAGGTTTGTACATAACAGAACTGTATATTTCTTACGATGCAACCCTGTGCCACAGAAACCTTAGGTCTGTGCATAATGTAACTGCTCCTCCTCACTGCTGCTGTACTGTCTCCCCCAAATCCCTCCTGGAAGCTAGTTCCATCACCTAAACAAGGCTAGAATTATGGAATGTACAAATCCTAAATAAAATAAATGTAGTTATCAAGGCATGGATGCTGTGGGCTGCGCAGTACAACAGAGCAGTCCAGATCCCAATACGGAGATGCAGTACACTGCTGTACACGTAAGCAATAAGACAGAAGTATAGAAATTCAGACAGTGATGGCAAGCACAGACCAAAGGTCCATCTTGTCTGCCTGGAGTCCCCTATCTGACCCCCTGCCACTAGGGCCTACAGTCCATATGGGGTTTTATCCTTCCTGGTCCACCACCCTGCTCCTCTCTACTGCTATCGACCTCAGCAACCACAAGAGCCTTCACTCTGTACCAGAAATGCTTAAAACCATTTGCAGTTTTGGCGCCCGCCACCTCTACTGGCAGACAGTTCCATGGCTCCACCACGTTTTCCATAAAATAAAACTTCCTCACATACCTCTCTGTAAGATGAGACAGAGCGTTGGTTGTCTGGGGCTAATGCACACCCAGACAGGTAGTGGGGCACAAGACGCTGGCACCCCTCACAAACAACAGAAGGTCTTCTATGGAGTCAAGGGGCCCGATTTTCAAATGTTTTGCCAGTTGCCGCAACGGACTTGTGGCCGAGGTTTGATGCAAGTGACAGCTTGCGTCAGGCTTCTTCACGTGCAATTCACGAGGAAACTTGCCGCAGCCCCCCATCGCAAGTCCACTGCACCACAGCAAAGTCAGAGCAGCTCCCCCGGTCTAACTTTGCGTCCATGGGGGACCCATTTTACGGGGCAAGCACCACAGCTTTGGCACAAGCTGCCATAAAATTAGGGCACTGTCGCAACTTGTGTCCTGGGTTATAAAACTGGGCGGAAGTTGCGGCAAACCCTTGGCCGCAGGTGTGGCAAACTTTGCTGGGACGCAGGGCTTGGCTGCAAGCCCTGCGTCCCTGTTTGAAAATCGGGGCCAAGGTCTCAATTTTATCTGAGGCAGGATAAGCAGCTGAGATTACCCTGGTAAGGATTGGAGGGGGATTTTTCATGGTCACAAAAAAAAAACATCAGGAATTAAAAATGTGAATAATAGTTCTTTTTTTAAAACTGTGTGTAAAGAGAGGATCATGAGAGGAAAGAATTTTTATTTATTTAAATTAGGGAGTTTACTTTTTAGGGCCTTGCTGACGGTTTTCAGTGAGTAAAGGCGGCAGCCATGTTTGTGATGGCGACCAGGGAGGGATGAGTGAAGCTGGTCATGAATTCAGTATGTGATTTGCCCCAATTCAAAATCCCACTGCCTGAACTTGTTCCAACCTGTGCATTTCTTGGGAATTATATTAAAGCACACACACACACACACACACAAAAAAGATTGTAAACTAGGAGATCTGACTGGCTGCAGAGATTCCAGCAACTCTACATTAATCTTTCGGAAGTAGGCAGAATCTAAATTTCACCTGTGGACATACTGCTCATGTTTTGTTTTGTTTTTTTGTTAGCTCCCCTACTGAAGCATTTTTTTTTCTACCACTACAGATGGCCATTTTTACAAAACACCCAATTTGCTCACGATAAGCTTAAAGAGGAACTTCAGTGATGGTCTAAAAAATTACAGCTTGTAGTCATTATATGCAGTACTAGACCTGAAAAAGTGTGTGCATTTGTGGTTTCTGGCCAAGGTTTACTCTGCCTTCCATAATTTGGGTTTGTTTTTGAGCCCTGCTGCACTTGCCATTGCTGTTCAGCTGCTGGGCTGCTAGCTCCTGGTGACATCATTGTAGGGTACGGGAGTGACTCACACTGTGCAGTACCATGCATTAGCAACAATGTTGCAAGGGAAACCTACCAGTACTCAGTATACATACTGTGTTCCCCCTCCCACAAGACACCCTGTTAGCAATGCATTATGCCAAAATCCAAATGCCTTGTCAGTATGTATTTTTTTTTGTGAAATTGACTCTACCCTACAGTGATGTCAGCAGTACAACCCTGGGTCCACAGAAACACCAGGCTTGCTATTGAAGCCCTGGTACACCCTGCAGTTTTTAGCAACTCAGAATGCAAAAACTAACTGCAGCAGACAGTAATGAAATATAATTCCAGAATCAATGCAAGAAGGGGTAATTTATGCATGGAAGTCAAAAGGACTGGTGAAGGTCCTCTTTAAAGCGATTGTGCAAGTTCATTTAGTTGGGCTAACACTCACGTCCCTTGAAAGACTGTATCAGCAAAGGTCATTTGAGACAGATTTTATAATTTTATTACAACTCTATATGAGAGTGGAAGGGATCATAATTTGGCCCCTACAAGGTAGCCAGATGATCCCTTCACTTCCTGATTGCTCAGATCCGCCCCAATGCACCTGCATGCAGTGACATGTGCTCAGGGAGAGTGCAGGGGCATGCCCCATTAAAGTCAATGGGGGGTCTATTTTAAGTCTCGTTTTATACGAAATAATGGCCACTTTGAGATCAATGAAGGGCATCGTTCGACTGTGATGGCCCTTATTGGTCAATCAGTGCCCTTCATTAATCTCAAAGTGGTCAATCTTTTGTATAAAATGGGACTTAAAACGGACCCCCACTGACTTTAATGGGGTGCACCCCCCACTCTCCCCGGCAACACGTCATTACGTGCTTGAGTGCAGGGGCGGATTTGAGCAATCGGGAAGTGACGGTATAAGCTGGCTACCCTGAAGGGGCCAAATTATGATCCCTTCCACTGCCACACAGAGTTGTAATAAAAATATAAAATCTGTCTCAAATGACTTTTGACGATACAGGCTTTCAAGGCATGCAAGTCACTATATAATCTTTGTTAATCACTTTAATTAGTGCCACATTACCTTACATTATGGCAGTGCAGCTGCGCTGCCACACACAAACACACACAACTTTGGTAGATGTAAACAGAATCCTTTATTAATTAGAAATATTACTTTATTCCACAGCATACAGAGCAGCGGAAATACTTTTTTTTTTTTTTTTTTTTTAAGAAGCCAAACACCCACCCACTTTGTCTGGCTGCCATGACAATGATCCTTTTCAACTGACGCCACGGCAGCCAGGTGCATAATTAGATAACTGGCTCATAGCGTAAGCACACTGCCAGGTAACCACACAAGAAGATTCCAAGTAACGCATGCAGCAAGACGTCAGTGATGATTCTGTGCCACAGTTACCCTCACACGCCGCTCATTACCATGGACAGATGAATCCTAAGTTGGCATAGTGCGAGTCACTCATCAGTGTTCTTTGACACACGTTCCTTCAGGTGTCCCACACCTCGGCAGCAAACAGCGGAAGGACTATTTGAGCTTTTTTTTTTTCATGAAAATGACAGTTTACAAAATGACACAACGTGCATATTAAACAGATTTTTTTTTAAATAATGGTAATAAGGGTTATGTTAATGGCCAGTTAATCACACCCTGGGGGCACGTGGCATGAGGCAGAACCTCGTGCACACTTCCCAACCCAGGGTGTGATTAACAGGTCACTAACATAACCCTCAGACATACGTTATTGCTTAATTAACATAAGGGACTTGGAATTTATTTAACCAATAAAAAAGCAGGAAATTTTCAACTCATTTTATAAAGTGAAATACAGTAGGTGTACTGTTCTTTTTCAGAAGTCTGCCAAGACAGTTCTTGCATGCTTGCTCAAGACCCACCTCCGCAGCATGCCATCATACTGAGGTCCTGGAGCTGAGGGGTATCCCTGTACTCCACCCTCTATCCACAGTATGGAACAGAACTCCATCACATGTCTTCTGCCATCCCCTTGGTTCGCCACTAGGGTGCTTGGAAGCCACAGATTCTGATTCAAATGCACTGTTAAGGAATTTAGGAAGTTCTAATTCTGACTGAAATCCTAAACTGATTAAAATCCTAAAAGGACCTCAAAATCAGAACTGGATTTGGAATCCTAAATCCTAAACTTCTGTGCAAAAAACAGGTTTTAGGATTTTTTTTTTTTTTTTAAAGAATTAGGATTATCAGACTGCAATTCCAAAAATCCTGATTCCGAAAATCGGATTAGATTCCATTCAGCACATTTAGAGCAACCCTATTCGCCTCTGCATCTCAACTGGCATGTACAGGGCACCAGTACAGTGCTACAGTCTACAACCATTTGCTGTTAAAACCTACTTCCAGCAAGTGTTATCTAGTGCTGCACGAACTGTTCAAATATCTTAGCCCAAGAGGTGTGTTAAAGCTAGCTTCAAGGGGAATAAACCATTACCTCCAAGGTGTGAGGGCCCAACAAGCAACAGCAGCCCCTCCTCCACACCATGCTGGTTTTACCCTAATACCCACACTGTCTTGTCACACACAGTAAATAACACAGTAATGCTTGCATAGAGGGTGCCAATTTTAGGGTACCATCAACCCCATGCAACATGACTGTTCAAACCCTAAGGAATACTGAAGCACTGAACTGCCAAGGTTCCAGGGACTTTTGTCCCTACTGTTTCATTTTCCTACTTTGTAAGCTTTGCGCTTTTACCATAATGTACGCATTAATGGTGTTTTTTGCAATTATATAATTACAAACACATTCACATTTGTATTTTTGTATTTGTGTTACGAATGAGGCTTATACTGTGAGCAGAACTACATGCTGATATTAGGAGCCACAAAAATAGGTCTGTGACGTCTTCCACCCTCCCTTGCATGTCAGATATAACATTAAGCTAAGACACTGAGGAAAATGCGACTCCTTCCACCAGGAACACACTGTTCTTCAACAAACAACTCCTTGTCCTAACGAACAGCAGCCTGCCACCCAAGCGGACCAGACGTTCCTACGGCAGTTGTTGTTGTGTCAGTAGTGTGCTCCATTCAATCCATTCCACAGCTGTGACCCGTTGAGGTCATTTGAGGTCAAGCCACATTTATCTCCTTTCTGACAGAAGATCCCACGAAAGTGCCTTCTGGTGTACCGTGCATCAGCAGTAGCACACTGACTCAGACAGGAGCAAGAGACGGGGCTTGCCCTCTGTTAAGCGAGGAAACAAATCATAAACACTGAACCAGAAACCTGCAGGCAGTAACTAAGGGGTTCAGTTAACCAGATGACTTTCCTGAAGGGTTAATAATGACTAGGCAGCAAAAGAGCTGGCTGGAGATCTCAATACCCCCCTTCGCCCTATCAACAGCTACAAATACCCAGATCTGTTTGTATTCATAAGAGGGTTTCACTGCTGGCGAGTCCTACTGCACAGCAACAGTGCGGGACAGTATGTAAGTGCCACTACGGGTTTACCCATCACAGTTACCAGTACTGTGCTGTAATCATATTAAAAAGAACCACCTGGGGGCGTGGCTAGCCGCTGAGCTGGAAAGCAGCACTCCCCTACAGCTTTGCACTGATTTATCTTTGATTAGCAAAACACATCGCTAGAAGTGAACTTTTACTATTCTAACAGGCTATAACTGAAGTGCTGAAATCCTGAGGATCGCAGAAACATAATTTAGCAAGTTTTGAGCAATGGGTCGCACAAAAAACAACAACGGGAGGAGACGTAGCCAAGCAGAAGGACTCCTGTGCAGGCCCTGATAAAGACAAGGATCCTCTGGACATTACTTCTAATCAGCCCTCTAACGCTGCATTACTCAAAGTGATCCAAGCGCCTGATAAAAAAAATGGACGACTACCTCCAGGATTCAGGTTGTAGAAACAAAACTCCAGCTGGTGGACGATTCAGCTCAAGGGGCGAGTAGAGTAAAATGGCAGAAAAGGCGCTCGTGGCAACAACTGGTATGGTTAAAGAGAATACCTTGCTCCATTGACATTTGGAAACTCTCGAAAATGGGGTGTGGGTGTCACATATCAGAATCTTGGGCCTACCAGAGGAATCGGAGGGAGATACATTAGATAGCTTCATTGAGCAGTGGCTATCTGATTTCCTGCACCTCGACTCCCCAATTTCCGTGCTGTGGGCCTACAGAGTGAATGCCAGAGGGGCCCGACTACATGTGTACTCCTACTCACCCATCATCACGAGCAGTTTGGGTAATTTTAAGTTCTGTAAAGGAGAGGGATTATGTACTGTACATGGCATGTAAGCAAGGACCCTCTAAATGACACGAGGTTCCCATTCATGTTTCCCTGACTTGAGCTACGACACGAGGCAGCGCTGCAAGGCCTTTAATGGCATTCAATCGAAACTGCGCCAGCTTGGGGTCCATCACATCCTGCAGATGGCAGCAATCCTCAAGATTGCCTATGGGGCGAGACTTAACCATTTTTTGGATCCAATGAAGGCTAGCAAACTAATCGCTAAGATTGAGCAGGATTATTCAGTCTGGGACTCGGACTTAGATCCAGAAGAGAAGGAACATACCTGAACCTCGGAGGAATAGAGTTCAGTAAGTGGAAGCGGGAAAGAAGGACTAATGCAGATACGGTCAGTTAACAAACCTAATACTGACTCTGTAAAACTGTGCATTTTCAGTAAGTTGGCGATGTTGTGGATAACTGTTTATAATGTTTTCTCTACGTTTTATCTTAAAACCAGCAGCTGTGGTGCACTAAATAAGGGGAATCTTAACATATTCATCTTTTGTGATGCAGCTTAGTAACCCTGCGAAGGTATGTCTGGTACGACCAGTTTTACTATTTACTTTTATATAAGTTAAGGGTCTAATGTTGCTGGGACCTTAAGAGTAATCAGTGGAGTTGTAGTAAAGGGGGCATATAAGTTATCAATAAGCCCTGTAAAGAGATTTCTCTTTTGTTATTAATCTTGCAGATTGGTGCGGGGGGGGGGGGCTTATTTTCTGTTTGTTTTTTTCCGATGTAGGAGGTTGGGGAAGTAACACCTATTAAAAGGGGTGGAAATTTTTAGCACCATAGGGTAGTTTGCTTGAGGGATTTCCCCACTCATGGCTGTAATAGCATGTGTAATTTCCTAATTTAGGAATGTACTACTACAACAATGATTGAAACCCTCATATGATGTACCAAATTAGGAGAGTTAAAGATACTGTTTCTTCACTGATGATGTCTTTCTTATTATGGAGGTGCGGTGTCCTGCGGGTTATACTTGTATCTGTTACATTGTAAAATCAATAAATATAAGTAAAAAAAAAAAAAAAAAAAGAACCACCAATATCCCCCACTCCCCCGGCACATTTCAGATCTGTAGGTTGCTTTGCTTTTGGATCATGCGGTGAGGGTTTCAAACATTTGTAAAACACATCAAACTGACATCAGTGGAAAACATCACAACTAATCTTAAAGCAAGAAACGCCAATCTGGAAAATAATCTAAAATCACTAAAGTAAAAACAAAAGGGGTTTTGGCTTTGGAACTGTGCTGCTTAGTAGAAACTTCTGAAACAGTAGGGAGGGGCTGCATATGGGCAGCTACAGTGGTGCGTGACACTGTAGCCACCAGTGACTGGATCTGTACACGTAGTGGTCAGGGACTTGTGGCCTGGTACACGGTTCCAGTTCATGGTGATTCTGTTTTAGGGGTGGAAACATGCACCACCCCAAAATCTGCTATACCGAAAGGGGTTGCTTTGTTGCTAAGGGGAAGCACTTTCCCCAGCGACTACGGCACCATGCAATGTGACTGCCAGATGCTCGGTGGTGCACACGGGGTCCACACCACCGACAAACCTGACTGTACCACCAACAAAAGACTGAGCACTGCACAGTGTTGGTTTCATGGTGTTATGCAATGCACAGTGCTCTGTGTATGTGGTGCTACTGCCATTGGCTCCCCCCTGCCTGTAGGCCCACTTGTGTGTCAATGCAACATCTATTTGTGGTCCACTAGTATGATCATCCCTGGCTGTCCAGTTGCCCCTCTCCGTAACCCTAGCCCTTAAGCAATCCCTGTATCCAATGAATCCCCTCTCCGTAGTGCCATTCCCCCCACATCGGCGGATTCTGTGTGTGGTCCCTTGCCAATCTCCATCCTGATGTAACCATTTCCTCACTGTTACATGCAGCTACCACTCAACAGAACTGCTTGAGACAGATCTGGCTGGATGTTGCTCAGGCATGTGACCTAGATAATGCGTGTGTGCGTGTGTGGTGGGGGGGGGGACTGGGATGCAACTATAAATCATTTACGTGATTTCAGCCAATCAGTGCACAGAGCCACTGTGCCTTTTGTCCTGCATACCATGGTCTAGGATGCAAGAATGTTATGAGTGGAGCGTACCTCTTCACAGCTAGGGGGAGGGTGCTTCATTTAACTTTTGAAATAAAAAAAAAAAAAATACTTAAACTTACTAAAACTCACTCCAGCTAACTTGAGTGATTTTTAATGAGTTAATAGGGCTTCCAATGTATAAGAGACTCGGAGCATGAGGGCTGGACAGCCAGAACTGCTCAGCTTGACTCTGCAGTCCTCTCACCCAAATCTCACGCCCAGAGTCTCTTATGCCATAAGAATCATCAAGAGGCTGGCCAGTGGCACTGAGGGAGAGGCACTAGATGCCACATCTCATGCCAAGCTGGGGACCTGGGTTCGGAAGCGGAATCAGGTTGCCAGGGAGGGGAGAGGACTGAGTGCTCGAAGGACTGCTCTCCTCTCCCAGGGAGAACGGCTTTGCATGCTGTCTCTGACTGCCACCAGCTGGAGTGTGCTGGTGGTAGTGCAGATCGAAGCAACACAGCAGGGCAGGCCGCAACCTGGCGAAGAACACGTGCCTCCACACGCGCACACCACGCTGGCAGTGGCAGGAGATGTGGGAGAAAAATAAAGGTGGCAAATGCAGCTTGAACTTCATGAAGTCCTCTCCACTTACCCGCGCTGTCGCTTGGGCTGCTTCAACCCATCTGGATTGAGTGCTTCGGGTGGGGGGGATGGCCCTTCCCTCTCTGATGCCATCACAGGGGGTAATCTGCTGGGGACCAGGTTGAGGTAAGTCGGGCGCCGAAGGGTGGGGGCTGGACAGGGCTAAGCAGCCACGAAGATGTCCAAGAGTATAAATAAAGAATGGAAAAGAGACACCCCGTGGAGGCCCTGTTAACTTGTAGCACAGTGCACAATTTCTATACTGCCTCCTCCCCCCACCCCTTATAAGCATGTCTACTCCCACTGCTTTTCCCGTCCAGTCTCAATGCTACGAGAGGCTACACATGGAAAGACGTGCAAATACACTGTGCATATATATTTTTTTTATTTAATTTTACATAATACAAATACAACAGAACGTGTCAATAGATCTTAGAAAGTACTCGTTACTGGTCAGTTCTAGTATAACAATATAACAGACACAATACAGTGTCAGTGGCTCAGCAGGTAGCACACTCGCCTCTGAGGCCGGGAGATCAGAGGGCTGTGGGTTCAGTTCCCACATCTGGCACTTGGGTTAATATCCCAGTACTGACACTGCAGTGCAGCATGAGAGGGGTGCTGCACTTCTGAGGTGCCGTCTTTCGGATGAGACGTTAAACCGAGGTTCCATCTGCCTGGACTGGTGGTAGTTCAGGTGGATGTTAAAGATCCCATGGCACTTATCGAAAAGAGTAGGGGAATTCCCTCGGTGTCCTGGCCAAATTTCCCTCATTCACTAAAAAACACCACCAACAGCTTAATCTGGTTCAAGGTCAGTTGGCATTCATCTGTATCCCCCTCCCCCCCCGGGTCGTGCCGGAAAATAGGCAGGATTTGACTAGTGCACTTACCCGCTCAACGAAAGTTAAATAAAATAAATAAATAGTAAAACTGGGTGCAAAGTTGAATGCTCCGTTCACTCTGCATCACATAACTGTAACTTTGCAAGGCCTCCCACCCCGAGTCCCAATACCACTGGTTATACTGGCAGCTGTTGCTGGGACTAGCTGCAGTAGGGAAACATGGCCCCTGCTCCTATCCTTGGCTCATGTTGCAGACCTGACTCCTACCTTTGGCTGGAAGACGCCAAAGAGATGGTATTTCCTGTCCCGACACCTCTGAGCCTTCTGCGCCTTCTCCTTGGGATGAGGGGCAGCTCTGATGTTGTGCATGACCACAAAACAGCTGCCCCAGGGGCAGAGGCAGCAAAATCCCACCCAGTCGCTGATGGATTCTTATTGGTGGTGGGGTAAGGGTTTGTTACTAGTGGGAGGAGCCAGGGGGAACACACACTCACTGGCAAGGGTAGCCACACGCATTTTCATTGCTCAGCGGCACTCGGAAACTCTAGCTTTGGCTTGAAGTGGTTTCTTAGACCCACAATAAGGTAAGCAGCTGGGATGGGAACACTGAGAGTTTAGGGGTCGGAACTAAAAACTAATCCCCTCTGTAAGGTTGGTGTCACCTGGGCAGATCCTGTAAGTAGGTAGGTAATGTAGGGACAGACCTAAAATACCTTTCTCAGTGTATTTCCAGTTCAGACAGCTCCCTTCCCACAGACTGACCAGAAACTGAGGTGAAAGCGGGGTCAGCAAAGAACAAGAAACGGGATAGTATCCAAGATCCAGGCGATACCCCCACATAGTACCATTTGAGTCAAACAATCCAGGTACTGCTGCCACTCCGAAGATTCCTACCAGTTACTGTCTGCGAAACAAAGCTGCTCATTTGACACCAGAGGCATTTCTTGCATTTTATAACATATTTACCCAGGATGGGCCAATTTTTAGTGGAATCTGGTGCTGACCCGGTTTTACAACTGGAGCACCAGGAGGTCAAGTGGCTTGCTCAAGGTCAAGCAGTGGGACTCAAATCTTAGCTCTCCTGGCCAACTTACAATTCCGTACTATGACCACCAGATCCTTACTGCATTACAATTTCTCTGAACTGAGGAAGAACTACATGGAGCAGAAGATAGTTTGATGAAGTTAAATGCTTTCCTAATCTTTTTAAACAAATATGGAAATTGAAAAAGAAAACATGGATCACTGCTGGACAGTGACGTTATCCAGGAGAAATAATGTGGGCCAGATAATCTACAGTCTACACCTCTCTACAACAGACTCACAGTATCATGGGATTGGAGAGATGGGGACCTTATAGTCACTCCTCAGTTGTAGGTCATGGTTCAAGTAACTTCAGAGAGGATTCCAGGATCCCCATAAGTTTTTTTTTGTTGTTGTTATTAATGTATCTTCTATTTCCCCACAAGACCACCCATCCCCCCCAAGAAAACAAAGCTCAATCTAGAGGTGTGTTAATTTTACATTGTATTTACCTAGAATAGCCCTGCTAAGAGGCAATATCTCATTTTCAGTGGGGTCCTGCTTCTTTTTTTTTTTTGGTAACATTTTTTTCCTCCACGGCTCTTAAAGGGTCCTCTTTCCACCCCGCCAATACCAATTTCCCATTCACTGAGACCCAAGCACTCACCTAACAAGGCCTCCAAGGACCACTTGCGACAATCCACTGTGCTGTCTCCCCTGCCTAGCCCACCATGGCCGGGTCCACCTTCAGTCAACTTCGTTGTACTGCCCTGCTGTCAAATTGGCCACCCATAACAGAGGTGAAGGCCTGGAGGATCCCATGGTCAGTGATGGGTGTGGGTCCGGTGTTGAACGTGATGGGCATCTGCGAACTGGGAGGTAACTAATTTGCTCAGCATAACTCAGTAAGTATTTGGCTCTGGTGGGGGCTGAACTTGCAACCTCTTGGTTCCCAAGCTAATACACTAACCATTTGACCACACTATCTCAAGGTGTGTGTGTGTCTCTCTGTATGTGTCCGTATGTGCGTGCGCACGCACGTGCATCCTAAGCAAGCTATTTTAGTTTTCCTTGTCTCATAGCAGGCATTCAACCCAACTCCATCATCAAAGAACGGTCTCCCTCCCCCTTACAACCTAGATCCCAAAACGCCCCCCCATCCGTCCATCCTCTACTTCCCTAGAACCACTGTCAATGCTGGGATTTGAGCCACAGCTGCAGTGCAAAGGGTCAGAACAGAACTACAATTACTATGTAATGAAACGCCCCATCTGACTCTCTCGGCTGCGTTTCTGAAAGAACGTCTGACTAATGGAAAATAATCAATACGACTCATGGAGCAGACAGAACAGCCACACTGTTTACTCTGCCATAACTACAGTCATACACTTAGAAAAGGGCTTACCAACACAGCTCAGCCTAGGCCAGACTTTACAGGGTTAAAACTACAGTGCTGTCAGTGTCAAACAAACACATGCACCATGCCAAGAAATGGTCCCGGCTAGAGCCGCACAGCCTGCCCAAGTTATTTATGAAATGAAAGAGCTTTTCACAGACATGCACCCTAATCGTTCCCAGCTGTGAAGTAAACAGACTCTCTCATCTCTTCGGAAATGGTCCCACTTCAAATAAATAGCCTTTTCACTGCATCATTTCTTATTAATGCGTTTCATTTTTCCCCCTGCAGCGCCTGTGGCATATGTGTATATTTGAGCGCGCACAACATGCATTTTTTTTAAGGCTAGATAAATAAGATATTTTTTCCCCCGGTACTGTATTACACTATTGAAATTACCTTGCTGTAACAGAAAGAAAGGGACGATCTTTGAGTCGAGAGGGGGGGGAAAAAAAAAAAGTTTTTTGCAGGTCTCTTATTGCCCCTTGAGTGTGTGTGTGTGTGTGTCTGGCTTTGTGTGTGTGGTTGGGGGTGGGGGAGGGGATGTCCTGCATGGTGAAAATCATGAAACAGAGCAACAGAAATCCAGACTTGTGGGCATGTCCTTTCAGAATGTGATCCAGCCAAGTTATCCCCCCGACCTACCCTGGACACTCCCTTTCTATGTACACTCACTATTCTTTACACTGCTTCTCATGGCAGGGCAGAAGGGTTCTGTCAAATGATGGCCTGTCATCTCAGCGAAAGTGCTACTGCTTACAACGCTAGCAACCCCGGATCAGGAACAAGCCAGAGCCACTGGAGGGGCGGGCAGAGGAGGAAGATCGGGCATCCCAGAGGACACTCTCCTCGGAGTAGGTTTCCCAGACAACCATTACAACACTGCCACCTGGGTGACCACAGGTAGCGGTGCAAGTAGAAGCTGGAGCACAGGGAGGCACGACGCCGATGGGTTCAATACACGCGGCCATGCAATGGTGTGCACGCATCTCTGAGCCTACATGCTGGTGGCCTACAGGTTTGGGAGGGGGGAGCAGGCATCCAGGATGATGCTGATACACTCAGGCACCCATAATCCGATTGTCCACTACCTCCTGCAAATGTGGCCTTCTGGCAGGGAGTCTGGGTGAACCCCCCCCCGGCTCCACCCTGAAGGGTAAGTTCTGGGTACGAGGAGGTGGGTAAGTGGCAGAAAAGGACCAGGTGGGGCTGGCAGGTAATCAAGTCTGAATGGGACTGCTGCAGCGACCAGGGAGGAAAAAAAAAAAAAGATGATTTAAAAAAAAAAAAGAATGTTTCTGCCCCCCCCAACGTGTGCTCCCCACAGCAGTCTGAAGCCAGCACAACCCATCTCTGCTCCGCTCACATGGAATAGCTCTCAACATCAACAAGACTTCCAATCCAGACTGGCAGAGAAAGGGTTCATTTGACCCTCTACTCCTGAGCAGGGAGATCAGTCCAGATGATCACGGTAGCACAACACTGCAGAGTGTTTTTGTGGTACATTAGATAGAAGGAAGATCGACTGCTTTGTATTAACACTGACAGGCCTTCAAAATACAGACTGGGAGGCACTTCTTCCTCCAAGAGAGTGGTGAACCTACAGAACAGCTTACGAGCAGAGACAGTGGACACAGAGACAGTATAGGCCTTCAAGGTATGCCTGGACAAATTTCTGCTTACTGAGGGAATCACCGGGTACCCTGGATAGAATGGTGAGTGGGAAATCCCTTTAAATAAACACGACTGCACAGTATATATGTTGGTTCCTGCTTATGAGGCAGAGCGTGGACTTCATGGACCTGGAGTCCCTTCAGAAGTTGAATTACTATGCTATCACCTGCAGGGGTAGAATTCCAGCTCTAAATCCCTGGACCAACTGTGGCAAGTCCACGGCACAGCTCAACACTCTATGTGATGGGCAAGCCCCACACACACTGCACCAGTCAGCTGTCCCTGGCTGTGCAGCAGTGATTTCCTCTGCCCCTCCTAAAATCAATTTTTGTCACTACAAGATCATACGCTTGAAGTACAAAACAAGGACAAACGTTAATGTTGCAGCCTAGTTTTTGTTCTCATTCTCTTTAAAATTAATACGTTTATTTGATTTTATGATGTTTACCCAGGATAGCCCAACTGAGGGTATAACAGCTGGAGGAAGGGGACCGGAACTGCTCCTACCCAGTTTTACCTGGTGAACTGTGAAGCACAGAGAGGTCAAGTGGCTCACTTAGCAGTGACCGCAAGGCTGTGCTGGGAATCGAACCTCCGAGTTTTTTGGCTCATGAGTCAGTGCTATTACTAACAGACTGCACTGCCCGCCCAGTTTGTTTATTGTTTCCCTCATTCTCGTTATCATGGGGTGCCCTCCTTTCACCCCCCCACTTCAGGGCACCCTCCCAGCCTTTTACAGCTGCTCCCCCCTGCCCAACATCATACCAGCTGGTTTACATGGAACACGGGCCTGACAGTACCGGCAGCATCATTCTGATGGTCCCAGATGTGATTTTCCACTGTTCTGACTGTTAACCTTCCCTCCTCCTCCTCCGATGACAATGCAAGCACACCTGCAATGGGCTTGTGCACAAGTAGCGAATGCCTGATGGTGGAGCAAGCTCCCCAACTTACCATCACTGGTCAGAGTGGCAGAGAAACATGCCACCTACCCTCCCCAGTTAGGGACACACCGCCGATAGGCACACTTTCCCAGTCCTCACTGCCCAGGTTCTTCCCATAGAGCTATTTATTTCCCAGCACATAGCTGTCTCAGGGATATACCCCGATCAGGCGTCCCTGTCAGTCCCTGCTCCCCCTTCCCCTTTCTACCAGCAGGGTCCAACTTCCCCAATGGCTTTCCCTCTATGGCAGGGATTCCAGGCATAGCCCACAGGCATGGACTACAATTCAGCAGTGGCCCAGCTGGCTGTGACCTGAGGGCATCTAGGATCCAGGCCATCATCAGAGTCGACATATGGGGTTTTGATCCCTCCCGTTGTCCTGCCTTCCTCCCCTGCCATGGGTGGAGTCTGCTAATGGCCTCAATGGCACGCAGTGACATGCCCTGCGTGTTGGGGGGCAAGTTCTTGGTCCAGTGCAGCCCGTGCGCTGAGGGTCGAGGAGTTGACACACCGGGCGCACCGGGTTCAGTGACGGACTCGGTTGCCAGGGAGGAGAGGATCTAGTATCCGGACGAGCTCTCTCTCCTGGGGAGGGGCTCCAGGGTAGCTCAGTGTCCTGGCGACCCCCGATAAGGATAGGGGTGCACGTACACCTAGCCAAAAGCGGCGGGGCGGAGCGGCAGATGCCAGCAGGGCAGCCAGATGCGCAGGCGTCATTGCAAGCCGCATCTGAGGGGAGAAAACAAGGAAAAAACCCTGATGGCCAGGTGAGGTGACGACTGGTCTCCGGAGGCTGACCCCCCACATGCTCAACACCGGCCACGATCCTGATCCTATCCCCTGAGGATCCTCAGCCTCCTCCTGTATGGGAGCCTCCTCCTGTATGTGTCCAACAGGAGACGAGGGGATCCTGATCCTGATGTCTTGGTCGGGGGATATGGTTCAAGTAAGCGGTTAGGTGGAACGCTGAGCGAGCCAGCCAGAGAGATGCTCCGGGCCACCAGGTGAAGAAACAGAATTTAAAAAAACAAAAAGTTCCCTTGGCCCACCACATGGGTTACTATGGCACCAGCTGCCCAACACCAACCCTCCCTGACCACAATGCAGCAGATGTTATGGTCTGCCTCCTGACGTGGCTTCCCAAGGTCATTTCCACTCGAGTCGCCGGAACAACAATGCATTATCCTGTCGCTGGGCCACCAAGATGGCTGCCAGTCTGCCCCACTGCCACTTCTCAGGTCCACTCCTGAATCTAGGTCACTGGCACAGTAGCGCGACACATTGCTTCTGG
The DNA here is from genome assembly GCA_016271365.2 of Neoceratodus forsteri. NCBI lineage: Eukaryota > Metazoa > Chordata > Ceratodontiformes > Ceratodontidae > Neoceratodus > Neoceratodus forsteri. Next base: position 286,160,122 of record JADMNL010000027.1, on the reverse strand, counting down.
GCCCTCGTTGGGCCCCATACCCAGTTTATTTAACCACTCGTGTTTACTGTATAAGGATGGGGCAGTGATACTTGAGAGAAGAGGGGATATATATATACACACACACAAACACATATATACATATATGTATATATACATATTTATATGTATGGGATCTACAACAGCCCGACTCAAAATATGCAATATATCTTCAAGTGTGAGGGTGCAGAACCATAACTCACGAGTGGCAGAGCCACGAGTGAGTTATGACAGTCCTGACCACTCAAAAGTGAAGATAAACTGCCTATTGTGAGTCAGGCTATTGTGTATTTGATATATACAACAGGTAGTTTACAAGTTATAGCTTTTAAATCTGCAGTTTATTTAAAAATGTTGCTGCTTTTCTTTGATTTTAACTGCTTGCTTCAGTGCTGCACTAGGCATTGTGATGTCATCAGCATTGTAGAAACTGCTCTCTGATTGGTTCAGTTTTCCACTGTGATGACAGTAACTTAAAAAATATCCATTGTGACAACTGTAACAATATTTTTTGCTATCTTGCTGGTACTGATGACATCAACTAAGATTTTTTTTATCTTATGTTCAATACCACTCCCGTTGTGTGTGTGTGTACACATGTGTGTATATACACACATATACATACAGTTCCTCAGCTGCATTGGCCTAGCACTGTTTCCTTACCTTCAGCCCACTTGCCAGGCCTACCTGTTGCCACTCCTTGTCGGAATTCCCGTTCTCTCCTTTGTACTTACCATCTTCAATCAGCCACCCCGTAGGGAACACTGCCTCTGCCCCACCTCCCCACCGAAATGCTTCAGCAAACCAGAACTGGACACAGATGTTTAGCTGGTGAGGGCAAGGGGTGGACATAAAGCAGGGTGGCACGGGAACCAGCATGGACATCACACACCTCAGCAAGCTGTGCTCTGATTCCTTCTTAATGCTTATCCCACCTCCCAGCACTGTACAGACACACGTGCAACTGTCCTGGGTGGGGATGGGGGATGACAGACAGCAGTAATCACACCCACTGTCAATGCCACCCCCACCACTGCATCTCTAGGTGTCACTGCAATGGCAACACTCCAAGCCACCCGGCTCCCTGCAGGAGACTATCAGGAAAGGCACACTTTATCCTCCCTGCCAGCCTGGGCTCGAGGACCAAACCACATAGAGCTGGCCAACAGGGTACCGTTATATGAGACTGGGTGAAGATAAATCTCAAGATACTGACAAGCATCTTCACAGATTTTTACTTTAATTTTCTTTGGCTTTCTACTGATTCTAAATTAGGATGCAAAGGTAGCTTTCCTCACTGAAACGAGAGCTGTGGTAAGGCTGCTTTTAGTCAGCATCTATCCCATGGCTTGTAAGGGAGGCAGGGTACTGTAGTGGTTAGAGCATAAGCATGGGAACCAGATCACAGGTTCAAACCCCACCACAGCCAAATATTATCTGCGTGAATTTGAGCAAACTGCTTAACCTCGCAATGCTCCAATCCACCCAGCTGTGGAAATGGATAGAGGCAGGACCCAACTGCAAATAAGATTCTGCATCAAGCTGAGCTGTTTATCCTGGGTAAATACATTGTAAAATTACAAAAAATAAAATAAATTATAAAAAAACAAGAAAACAACTCTTTGGTATATATAAAACCAGATTGGATTCTGTTAAAATAATCCTCAAACTTGGGTATTCTGGCTTTTGCTTCACCCATTAAAAAGCCAGCAATGAAACCGGCTCATCAGTCAGGGCTGTCACTTGTAACACTGATGCTCAGAGTTTAGGAAAGAGCCTGGGGCATCTAAGGGTCATGGGGGTGGGGGGGGGGTTGAGCATCCCAGAGAATGCTCTCCATCTTCGGGGAGGGCTGCTACCAGACTCCACAATGGCACAGCCACATGAGTGACCACGGCGGAGCAGTGCGGGAAAGATCCACGCAGTGCCACCCAACTGCATGTGTGCGTGCACTCCTTGCATGTGGACGAGTCCAGGGTGGGAGAAAGCAGAGGGCGAAACTCCCTGGCCTACAGAATGACACTTGCTACATTCGGTCAGCCAAGCAGCCTACTGTACACCCCCCTCTCTACACATAATGGTCTCCGGGGTGAGGAGGGGGCCTATGCCCCCCTCTGTCACCATCTCATGGGGCAAGTCAGAGGTTGGAAGGCGGGGGCTGCAGACAGGCTGACAGAACTGACAGTCACCCACGGCAGAAGGTAGTAGACCAGGAAGAAAAAAGTACAGATAGAAAAACTGCAAAAAAACAAATATCACATCACGAATATGTTATCCTGTAGTAAGTCGACTAATAATAATAAACTGGGTGATGATTTGGCAAAAATAGGAGCCTCAGCATAATTTTAAACAAGCCAACATGTGAAGCTAATCCTGTCGGTCCTCAGTCACAGGTGATGATACACAAGAAGCAACAATAATTCCTCCCGATGCTTTTTTTTCAGCCTATAAAATATTCTTCTTCTCAGTGTACCGTTCTCTGCACATTCCAGGTACTGTTACACTTTCTGTCCAGCTACGGAACAGCTGGTTACTGTTCTTAGACCAAAGGACAGCCTTTTCCAATTCTGAGCAGTGGAAAATGACTATTTGTGTGGCAACATTAGTATGGTGGGCAGTCTTGTTTTGCACTTTATGAAAGGAAAAAGGAATAAGAATCGAACAACGAAGAAGAGGCAAATCTAGAGAATCAACATACTTTTTGCGTAAGAAGGAGGTTGGCTTGACGAGAATAGCGAAACCTGCGATTGTGTTCATCTGCTGCTATAAAATGCGCTCGTTAAGTGAAACTGACTGGCACTATTATGGTGTTACTCCTGGAGGGAGGGGGGGCCACACTATGTATAACATGTTTTTTGATCAACTCCCACTGCCTCTTCATGCAGTGATGCACCGCATGTGCAGACATGCACACACAGATCAGCGTCCAACAGTGGACTCTTTCCGCAAGGATGCTCCCCGCTGTACTGCCACCCTGCTCCCGCTAGCGAGCGATGTAGAACAGTCTTTGGGATGCTCGAAACTCCATCCCCTGGCTGGCCCCATGCAATCCGAGTACATTCTCGAACCCAGGTTGCCGCTGTGTTACCGGGCCAGCAGTGTTGCCCACTTGTATACTCCATATTATACATTAGAAAATGTAAAGTAAGAGGAAAGGAACAACCGCGGTATTTAATGTTATGCTTTTACCATATTGTTTAGTTCAAACAGAGCACAGCAATCATATTAAAACACAAGCTGGGGTGGGAATCCTGTGGCAAGGCCAACCGATCAATGGCCTGGACACAGGATCAACTAGTAACCAACCCAGTCAAGTAGTTAGCCATGGCAAGAATGGCTTGTACATTCATGCTGGTGACAACTCTGGAGAGGGGAAAAAAAGACCAAAATGGTGGTGTGAACTCAGATGGACAAAACAGAGTCTTGTCATGACATGGCAGCCAGTTTAATGCACATGCTCAGTACTGCACACATCATATTCCAACACCAGCGTTCACGGGTTTAAAAAGGAAGCTGAACCTTCAAAATCCATTCCATTTTTGAAAATGTGGCATTAGCAGCAATCAATGAGAGTACAGTATCAGCGAGCTCTATAGAGCGGGAATTTGAGATTGCCATGCGCAGACTACAGGGGCAGATGTGGGTCAAGGATGCTGCCCAGTGCAGTTGAGCACATGAGCCTGCCGGTTTTAGATGGGCATCACTATCTTAATAAGACTGATGGGCCAGAAATGGGGAATGCTGACCAGACCTAATATCAGTAAGTGCTCGTTCTTGTTCTTATAGCCTGTAATTCAAAGCCAGGGACCTCTTACTCCGACGTAAATGGCAAGCTAGTGATATCGCACACAGACTCAACAACAAATGAATCACACAGCTGTGTTGTGTATGAGAAAGATGTCAAAGTTAGTGCCATCCACTGTAATAACCGTGAATAACAGGCGACAGCAATACAAACACCTAGTGGTGGTCTATGGAATATCAAGCATGACAGTTGAAGGAGCTCTCTAACCTCCCAGCGAGGATGAATTTCCCTTTTTGCAGAATAATTAAAGCTGCTGCTTTCGGAACTCAGGGTCACAGGTTTGATTCCTAGCAAGGGCTGGACGTGTGTCTGCCCAACCGGAGAGAAACAGACATAACATACCCCCATATTATGGTGAACACTGGTAGGTAGCAGTGTCAGGGTGACTCAGTTGGTGGCACATCTGTCTCTGAGCCAGAAGGCCATGGATTCTAGTCCCATCCCAGGACTTGGGCTCATACCCCAAACACTGTGGCTCCAGTGTAGTACTGGGGCGAGTGCTGTACTACTGAGGTGGGCCGTCCTTCAAAACTCAGGCTAGCCAATTGTGCCTTAACACTCAGATGGTGGAGTCCAGGGATGGTGTTCCAGGAACCTGGGTTGAATTCCCAGTTAGGTCACGATCTCTTTCTCATTACAATTTTGAGTCGCTCCTCTATAAAATTTACAGCTGCATTTGCTCAGCAGGTAAGATTTTAGTTCCTTTTTATATTGTTCATAAAATGCCTATCATCACATTTCAAGGTATTTGGGAATTCATTCCACAATTCTGGTTCTATATAGCAAAAGGCCCTCTACCCCACACTGGAGTGCCCCACTGGAGCACTTAAGTACTTCAGCCCCTACAGCGCATGTTTTGATGCTGAATATAACTTCATGTAGGAAAACAACTGTCAGCCAACCCCCCCCCCCGTGGATAAACCCCCCAATCTGCATATATGTATATATAGTTATACAACAGGGGTGAGCAAATAACTCATTACTGAATAAAAACATGTATTCTCACTGCAGTGGAACAACCACTGTGATTACATCACCACAGTGAAAATAAATGGCTTTATTTTCACAGTGGTGATGTCATCTGCATTTATTTTCACTGTGGTGATGTCATCTACATTTATTTTTACTGTGATGATGTCATCAAACCAAAAAATACAGCAGACAACACACTCCTATTGTATTAATCGGATACATGATGTGCACTCGTGTGATATGGAAACTATTTTCACTCCTGCACAGTGACCTCTGGATAGTCACGAGTGGCGAATATCCAGAGGTCACTCTAAAGGAGTGAAAATATTTTCCATATCACACTCGTGCCCATCATGTATACACATCTCAAACTAAAAAAAAGTTTCAGTACCTCTTTGGCCCTACATTTAACTTCAGTAACTCCTCCAGTATGTAAACAATGGCCACGCTGTGCTGTTTCAATATGGAGCGCGGCTCACTTATATGCATTCAGTACAAGTGAGCCACGCAGAGCCGTGCTCCACACTGGAAATGGCGTCGTGCAGCACTGCCACTGTTTACACAGCGGAGGAGTTACTGAAGTGAAATGCAGGACCTAACAGGTACTAAAAAATGTATTTTTCCTGTGAAACCCCAGATCAGAGGTTAATCCATCGGATTAGTGGGTCATTTTGGCAGCATGTGTTTTCCTTTAATGATGACACTGGTATGTGTGCTTTTCTGTATGGGTCAGTCTTGTGGTAAAAACAGGGGACACTGTTACAGCGGGATCTAGAGAAAACACCATGGCTAGACGGAGTAAGAAGGAACCCTGAACACAATTCAAATGACGATAGGGTTCACCCCAACAGGAAACGTACCTTTGCCTGCTGTCGGTGAGAAGAGCTTCTCCAAACTCACATCGGAGGCCTGGAAGAAAGGGGGAAAAAAAAAAGAGTTAGTTAGTTCTGGAAACACTAGGGTTGCCAGTGCCATATTCAGTTCAGCAGGTTTAAAAGGCCCCAGAACGAGTCAGGGCTTTTTAAATGGCTGCAGTGCCTGCATCACAAACAACAGGGGGCAATGTTGTGCCATCAAACACCAAGAAGCAGCAAGCTTTGCAAGACACGATGTCTCTAGGAAGGAACAGACCAGAGCAATTGATTCACATGAGGGAATTCTCACAGTGACAATGTCCAAACAGCAGATTCATTTTTTTTTTTCTTTTACCACAACATTCTTCCCACCAAGATGCAAACCTTTAAAAACAAAATTACTTTTGTCTTTCAGTAAACCTCACACAATCAGAAAGGTATCATGCCTACGATAAAACTGTGCAGAAAGGAGGCTATATACAGCTGCCCTCACAGTGGGTTCCAAGATAACTAGCTTCATCTCTGATCAGTCAGACCTCACTGAGATGAAGATCCTATTAGCTGTTGAGGAATGGCAAAAGGCGTTGCCACTTGTAGTGCTAAGTAAGTGCACTAGCCAAAAACAGAAATTCATGAGTATGCAGTTATTTTAGCTGCACTTTGTACGGGTTCCTCAGAACATCTTGTGAAAGAGAAGACTGCACCCTATTAATAGGCACACTTTTCTGTTTCTACTGGTGCCCACTTGAAGACGAAGCTACCAAATGAATACATCTTGTGCGCTAAATGGTGAAATATACAAATACTGCACAGAAAGCTCTGTCGAACTGTGATAACAAGGGTGCGGAACTGTGAAACATGGCTGCAGTACCTTAGCTCCCACTGAAGAACAACTAACAAATAATTGGTAATTGTAATTTGTTAAGTTTGTTTGACCCATAGTTCAGTATGTACTGTATTATATTTTTTTTAACAAATATACAACCATGTTGTTTTATTGTTAGTTTCATGATTTCACTGTTTTTGACGTAACTTCTTCATTTGTTCAAACCGATTCATTTATTGATTTTTAGGTAATCCAGGAAGGCAAGCAGAGATAAGCTACATAAATCTTTCCACCTGCGGCCTGGAGGAAGGGGACACTACAGAGGAAACAGGTGCAGGAACACAAGGAAACATACCAACACAAACAATCCTGGTATCTGACTGGAGAACCACTGATTACATACTAACATACTAAGAAGCCAGCAGATTAGGCCCTATGGTCTAATGAGTCTGCTCGATGATCAGTGCCTTCCCAGGGCACTGTTTTTAGCCCTCCCTCCCTCCCAAGGTCCCCCATTCCCCAGCAGGGATTTAGGATGCACTCTCCCCCCATACCTATCCCAGCCTTTCTTGAACCCCTCCATCACCGCAGCAACCACCAACTTCCCAGGCAGCGCATTCCACGGCTACACCACTCTCTCAGTGATTACTCCAGTACAGACCACAGTTTTGGTGCACCTTTCACCAGCCACACCAAAATACCATATAAATCCGTGCCAGTCATGCTGTAGCTGCTGACTTGTACAATCTTCTGTCAGTTGGTAGCTCACTGAAGTTAGAAAGATGTGTTTCCAAGTGTTCACACAGTAACGTTTGCGCACGTCTTTTTTTTTATTATTCCTGTTTTCCTCCTGCTGCTGCTAGACTTGACAGCAGCTCCCAGCCCAGTCACCTGACCTATCTCATGGACTCACTGGTTAACCACTACTTACCCAGAGTCATATACGGGTGGGTGTCCTGCCATGTAGGGTCGTGCCATGTGGGGATGGGGAGTGAGCTGGAGCATTTCCCTCCATTTTCACCCTAGGGGGATCTGCGTGTCACGCAAACTGCGCATGCACATATTAACATACGTGCAGGCTGCATTAACACACTACCTACCCATTTTTGCTGGTCCCACCAGTGCTGTCACCCGGCTTCCGCTAGGCGGCAAATGACAGGCAGGACTCAGAATCCCCAGGGAGAGCTGTCCTTGCGATGTTCAATCCTCCCTCACCTCAACGGTCTCACTGCTGAACCCAGGTCCCTGGTGTGGTAGGCTGTAAGGCGTTCAGCTCCTCAGCCCCACACATCACTGGGCCAGCCTACGCAAATATCTTTCTAACTGCGCTGAGCCGCCCACTAACAAAAAAAAGGTTTGTATGAGTTGAGGGCTTCACTGTACAGTACTGCACATTTTATAAATGCAACAATACTCAGAGTTTGTGGTTTATGCTGGGATAAACCACAGTTTTGTGTGCTTCAAGCTATTCGGCATCCCTGTCTGACTCCAACATTCATAGCTGTGTTTCAGCAGAACCCACATGGTGTATTAAACACCCCTCTCTATCCCCACAATGCACTAATCTTTTCCCTCCACCGCTCCCCTCTCCCACCCCATCTACTTCAGACACGAACACTTGACAATGCCTACCAATGGCTGTGCCCTTCCCCGCTACTTCTGATGCACATGATCGACAATGCCTGCCTTTGACCTCTCCCCCCATCCCCTCAGCCTGAACGTCCCAGGCAGGATACCATCACGAACCTTCTTGTTTGTAACTCTATGTTGTTCGTATTGTGTGACGACAGGCTGTGTTATACTCCTCTGTATTAGTGAGTACTAAAGTAAGAGCAACCTTTATGTAACTTTCCTGTACTCTAGTTAATGTGCAATGATGTGCCCCAGTTATTGTGCAATGATGTATGTATTCTGTATGCAATCCTGTCTGTCTGTTGACTGACTTGGAACCTTTGAAAACGAGTCTGTGACTCAAAGGTATTAAGCCTAAACTAAATAAATAAATAATTAAATGTATTACTGTTTACCTGTATTGTAGCAAAACACATAAAAAATAATTACCCCAAATATATAACCCCCACTTCTCTGTACCATTCAAACAACTTTGCTTCCAAGAGCAACTATGTGGTCTAAAGCCTAAAACTGTGTAAGAAATCAACCCGGTAAATAGTTTAGAATGGTGTTCACCCAAAATGTATCACAAACTAAGGAGCCATCTAAGCTCAGCTGAATTCCTCAACAAATGTCACTGACAATCGCTGAGTCCAAGCTGTGCCTTCGTATACCGGAGCCAGCTCATACTGCTGGAGTAAGCCAGCACTGGCGGGTACCGCTGAGACAAAGCCTTTCCATGGTATTGCCACCCCTCTGTTAGCACTGGGTTTAGGTTGTTATTTTGGGTGGGGCAAACTGGATCCTAAGCTCCTCGCCCTAGCCCCACCCCTTTTCATGACTCATCATGCATTGTTTCTCCTAGAAGGCCATTTGCTGTATCAATAAAGGACAACACTTAAAGCAGCAGTTCAACAAAAATGTTAAGATGCTGTACTGTACCTGCTAAAGTTACTATCCTAGGTTCTTCCTAGTCATCCATTTATTTACGTATTTATTTATTGACACTGGTTTACCAAATAAACATACAGAGATAAAAGAAATCTCATTTACAGATATGATCTGGGGAGAGACAAGGGAAATACTGTAAATAGCATACAACAGTATACATGGTATATAATAATACGTAAGAAATTGTTTCCTGTAATGTGTACGTTATATCTTTTTCTGGCACCTTTCCCTGTTCATGTCCACAGTACTATTTCAAAGTCAAAGAAGTGACCATACCATTTTCTTGAGAAAAAAAAATATAATTTAAAACATTTAAAAATGTCTACATTCTGTTAAGAGATGAAAATGTCTACCAGCAAATGAAAGTGGAAGACAACTGGCTCTGTTACTGTTACAAAAGGTGGGGGCAGTTGTACTGCTATGCCAATTTAAAGTGTAGAGGAAAAGATTAGGTAAAGGAAGTGCTAATGGTGTTTATGGCCATACTTTACACCTCCCAAGGCTGACTACTTTCACAAACAAAGAGCTATATTGACAAGAGAACTTGTCTGTAACCTGGATATGTAGCTGAAACAATGAATGATATGAAAAAATATGTTTCAAAAGTATGTGAGCACTCAGAATGGCTGAAAAACGTGACCAGCACAGAGCAAAACCGGATTACCTGATAGGGACCCTGAAAACCTGATCACCAGGTAAAAAACCTGACAGGTGGCAACCCTAACTGGGTTATGCAACACACACTGCTTGCTTAACTGGGGGGTGGCGGGGGGGGGGACAAGTTGCATGCTGGGGAAGAAACCAAGCTTTAAAAAAACAAACAAAAAAAAAAAACATTATTTATTGTAATCCTGTACGGTGAGGCATGTGCTCTTTGTTCTGGAGTTGGTAACAGAAGTGTGGGGGCTTTCTAGCTTTTCTCTTGTCAAACAGAAATCGCAATGCACTCTTACCCAGCCAAAGAGAAGCTAAAAAGCAAAAAAAAAACCAAAAGGTTGTGAAATGGGAAGTAGGAGGCTGTGTGAGACGCGAAGCACGAAGCATGCATGTACGCATGCGGTATGAGTTCTATTCGCTGCCTCAGATTAGATCAAAGGGTGCTACCAGGCCTAAGAGAGTACTAAACTGGAAAACGTGCCATGGTAGAGGACAAAAAAAAAGGGATACACCATGAGTCCCACTGGTCTACAAGATTTATCAGGAGTACCAGGCAGAGAAGCAAGAACTATTCGCCCTTCCCAAGCATTAAAATCCTGTAGTTATCTAAACAATGTCTCACCATTTTTTTTTTTTTGCAGAGCATTTATACATGGGGTGCCGTCATGATTCGGTAACAACCTCCCCATATGCTACCCCTCCCCATGTTTAAAGCAGGGTTCTACGCTGTTACAGTTATATCATTTTTTTAAATTGTATTTCTGTTCATCTTGATCCCTCCCCTTTGGTTCCTCCCATCCCCACCCCAGTGATCAGGGTTACCATGGCAGCCCCCTTCCTCCTGCTGGGTAAAGTTGGCTGGCGGGGGAAGGGGGTACATAAACGTGGGGCGACCCACACACTCCCTCTCTGGGACAGAGCACCGTCCTCTCCTCTGCAATGCAGCTGACTCTGCACAAGCTTCCCGGCATTGCATAAGAATTCCAGTCTCCCAGGAAGCAGCAGAACTTTGTTGGGGAAAGGCCACAGAAGGTAAACAATAAAGGAATGAAGACAGAAAGGGGAAAAAGATAAGTGCATAGAGAAAACAAATACACAAGAGGTGAGCAAAAAAAAAAAAGCAATTTTAGAAATGGAAAGTACTGTATTATGCCCGTGTTGCTTGGCAAATGCCCCCATCTTTTCCATTTGTTCTGCAGGGAGGCTGCTTAGTTTTGAAAAAAATGTTGCCACTCTGCACCCCGATTGCATGTCACATCACCAGCTTGATTTCTAACACCTGTGAGTCCCTGTCTGTCATGGGCGCAGAACGCCTGCGCCATATGCACCATGGCGTACAATGTCATTTGACCTCATGGATATCAAACAACGTTGCAAATAAAGCTTGCACACCACAGCCCTGGCCTCCCTTACAACGTACCTCTTATACACCGCAATAGGAGAAAACAGAGCAGTGCCAGGTTTCATGCATTAGCATTCTGTTCAGTTCACATAATCTAATTACGCTTCAACGCTCCGCTCCTGCTGTTTATGCTACTCCATCTACTACCTCAAAGTTATTACAGAAGATACTGATATGGGGATAGGAGACAACAGCAGAGTGATCTGTTAGTTCAAGCACTAAAGACCCCAGCTTCAGTACCATAGTTCTTATTTCCATATCCCAGGAAAGATACTGCCAGGACTGAGACTACGTTGGTGAGAATCTAAAGGTTTAGGAGGAGGATCTAATTTGCAAAATTCAGACCTCCAGGAACGGAGTATAGGAGGGGTAGGGGTACTGCCAGTTACTAAGCAGGAAAGGGGACCTTGGGGTTTATCATATCTGATGACCTCAAAGTAGTACAGTCAAACAAAGCAGTGTGTGGGGCCAGTGCAATGATGGGATGCATTGGGAGAGGCATCTCCCCCACCTGAAGTATTGTGTTCAGTTCTGGAGGCCACACCTTAGAAAGGACAAAGGCAGGGTGAAAGCAGTACAGAGGAGCGCAACTAAAAATGTATACCCTGGAGAAGAGGAGAGCTAGAGGGGACATTAAGATAGAGACCTACAAGTACCTCATGGGGGTCAAAAGGCTACAGGAGGGGAGTCTCTTTCAAATGAGGAAGAGTACCAGAACCAGAGGACATGTGATGAAGCTGGCGGGGGGAGGGAGTTTAAGACGGGTGTGAAAAAGTACGACTTCACTGAAAGAGTGGTGGACACCTGGAACAGACTCCCAGCGGAAGTGGTGGAGGAAAAAACTGTAGGGGGTTTCAAACATGCGTGAGACAGACATACGGGAATATTAGCAAACAGGCAGGGAGGACAGGGGGTCACTGGAGATCAGTAAGTAGGGGCCGGAACTGGCACCTGTCCACTAGCCAAATGTTGGTAGATTCTGTATCAAGCTAGTAAGATTTTCCTTTAACTAGCCCTGGGGGCTTGTACTGGAGGAGGTAACATTTCAATAAATACACCAGCTAGGCCGCCCGGTGGCACTGAGGGTTGAGGCGCTGGACGCCACACCGGCGACCAGAGTTCAGGAGCGAGCTCGGGAGCTGGGGGTCGGCAGGGAACATTAGAAGACTGAGCGTCCAACGGGCGGCTCTCCTCTCTGGGCGGGTGGGTGATAGCCCGGCGCACCAGCAGCTCCCGGTGGAGACTGGTAGCGCTGCAGTGTGCAGGCTGCACACTACATAGCATGGCTGATGCTGGCAGGGTTGCAATGTGCCGTTGTGTCAGACGTGCCCACGCGGTGGGATCCGAACAAAGGAAAAACACGGCTCCGAGGAACAGGCAACAGCACCTGTCCCCCATGCCCTCTGCCAAGCTTACCCAGACTGGCCTTCCAGTTCCTCCTACCAGCCTCTGCCTGCAGCTAGAGACTGCCTTAGAAGAGCGCCCAAGATGAGAAGGGCGACCCGCCCCAGATGGGTTAAACCAGGGGGTGCTGGCTGCGGGGGAGTGGAGGAGAGAGGAGGTGCAGTTCTGGGAGCCTCAGGCGGGCAGGACACGGACATGGACGCCTGAGAGATGGCTCCCCGGGCCACAACTGGAGTGAAAGAAAGTCGAATAAACAAATAAATACACAAGCTGGGCCAGTGGAAAAAGTCTGTGGGGCTGGTGGATTTTCCCAGTCACTAACCTTGCTGGTTAGTGACTGCAAAACTGTATTTTGATCCCTGGTTAGGGTCTGCAGAGACAGACTAAGCAGGGAGCAGCTGAGCAGACTGGGTGGGACAAGTCGTGCTTTTTTGCCGACAAATTCTCCGTTTCTATGTTTTCTATTCATAGAGTCAGTATTCTTTAAGTACCATACCCCAGCAAAGCCACTGCGGAGTACAAAACACAGTGAAGCTGAGCATATGTTAAAGTGCTTCCTTCAGTGTCTTGCCCCAGGCTACCCCATTTGCATACATTTTGGTTAAAAAATTAAAAAAGTCCTCCCGATGGAGCAATGCAGTCAAATAGCAGTTCTTTGCATGGATACCTCAGGCTGTCTAGAATTACATATTTTGTTTTTCTAGTGCTTTCCTTTGTACTAGATTACCCCAAAGAAATTAAAAAGCAAAAGGAAAAAAAAAAAAAAAAACTCGTCTCAGATAGTGGGGTGGGGGTGGGGGCGCTAGCAAGGCTGCCTTTGTTCAGGCCGCTGACTAGACTTAAGCTACTGTGTAGATTAGCTTCTCTGGCAGTTAATTCCTGCCTCTTTCATCTAGCTTCTCCCCATTATGTTCTGGAGAGAATGGGCAAAGGGGAGGAGGGGACAGGAGTTAACCCCCAGTTTTTCAGATACCACGGTTGACTGGCTCTGCAGTTCATCCACCCCCTCCCCCTCCACACCGTCAGCTCATAACAAAACAAGGGCCGCCTGTCAGCCCTAACCGAGCCCTTTTGTGCTCCAATTTGATCTGCAAAAGGAAACCAGCTGTGGTCTTGAACCTTCGTTGGCTAATTCTGATGGCCACACAAGATCCCTTTGCGCTGCACCGCTGACTGGAATTGGGTCAGGGAAGGGGAAATGGGAAGTTGAGAAGGATTAACTGGCTGACTTTCTAAAAACGAAACAGGCTTGTGGTTCTGACTTGAAAGCACAGTTCCCCTTTTCCAGGGGCAGCCTGCTGTGCACCCCTATCAGGTTATATGTCCATCATGTTTGAACCCTTTGTCGCTGGGACGCAATACTACCCCCCCCCAGCACATGCCGATACACTTGCACACATAGTTGTCTGGGGTTTTCTTTAGAAGACTGTCTGCAGACACAAGAACTTTTATGGCCATCAAATGGTTGCAAGTGGTACAACACACACACCATTTCGGATTTTAAAAAGAGCTCTGCAGATTGCAGGTTTATTAATACTCAAAATGTGTCCCTCTGACACCCGCACCAGTAATCAGAGAACCAATTTCCAGTCATTTATTAACCCTTTCAGTCCTCCTCCTTTTCAACCCTCCAAACCTAGGGGAAGAGTACTGAAAGTGTGGACCCATTACTTCTGTCCCATCACCCTCTCGAATGCAGTGGTCCCCCCCCCCCCCAAAATCCCCACCAGATTTTTGGCAATCAAAAACAGTTTCATTCGGCATGCGCCCAACTGTGGGTGTATCTGCCAACAGAGACTAGGTCATCTTGGCTCCAAAAAACTGGTCTAGCTGACAATCCACGGATGTAGGAATTCTGTGCCAGGCTTCCAGCATCGCCCACCTGTATCCAGGACAAGGGCCCAAGGCAGCTTCTTTATAAACTGCCCTGGACCATGGGCATCGGGCCTTCGTAAATCTGGTCCCCAGGAACCAATTATCCATGATGCCTTGCATGTGTAATTCTGTTTTTTTCTTTACTGTAGTATGCTTTTTGTCTCTGACCAGACCCTCTTCATGCAGGCCTCCTCAGTCCCTTCATCGGGTTTCTCCTGGACTTAACCGTCGCTCCAATACTCCCCCATGGCTTAGACCCTAAAGTGGGGGTGGTAGACCCTCCTGCCATCTCCACTGCGGTGCAGATCCAGATTCTATAACAGGGGTTGAGGTCAGCAGTTGAAGGCTAGAATTCACAGCAGACAGGGAAAACAGCACACTCTGACAAGTCTGTGGTCCTCACTGTATTTGTACTGGTTCTTGGTTTCAACATAATAAACCTATTTGTTCTGCACCCTCTACATGGAGTTGATCTCAGTACTTTCGTGCCCTCACCCCATGCTTGTCAGAGTGTGCTGTTCTCCCGGTCTGCCTTGATGTTTACCTGGGGCTAGCAACTCCATAGCGGCACCAGTTTAACTGTACTGTCTGAGCACAGGTCCCCGCCCTTATGGAAGGCCAGAATTTGTCCTGTCTAGTTAAGGTGCTTCCGATTTCCATCCCATTCCCACAGGATGTCGGTGGCAAGGGTGTGCATGTGAACGTATGGAGGGCAGCACCAACAAACGTCCTCCTTTCCACTTAGTCGCTCCCAAATGCACTGCCACCTGTCGTCACCCAGGTGGCAGTACTGCAGCAGAGCAAAGTGCTCCCCTCCCCTAAGGAGAGCATCTTCCAGGATGTTCAAGCCCCCTGACCCCCAGCCTGTGATGATCTAGGTTCATTTCCAAACCTCAGTAGCTGACTGTGCAAGCAGCCTACTGCCACACAACTTCTACTTTTGCGTTTTCTTTAACACTTGGCTTTATTGCCACGCCACTGGTTGCATAACCCTTGCTTCAGGAATTCTGCATTGAGATTGTAGTCTAGGCACATCTTATGCAGATCCTCTAGTGTGGGAGCATATTGCCAGGTTAGGGAGGGCTAGCTAAATGCATCAGAACACAATACAAACCGAAGCTTTACAGCTCCATTCACAAGTGTCTCAAAGTGCTTTACAAGTAATGGTTTACAGTAGATGTGGTTAGTGGTGTGAATGACACAGGCCAATGAGGCTACCCTCTACACCATCAGCACAGCCATGGGCAACTCCAGAATGGGTTTTATTCTACAGGGGGATATACAGTTTCAAATAGTGTCACGGGATCAGATGACCAGCAATAAAAAAAAAAAAAAAAAAGTATCAGTCATTATGTGTTAAAAAAAATACATTTTTTATGTAATCTTGAATCCTATTTTCAAAACTGTAAATCCTGTTAGTCATGCACTATGGACTGTCACTTGTAATAAAACTGCAGTTATAAAAAGTCCCTGAAACAGCAATCTGCCTGTCACCAGTAAACGACTGCATAAGACATAATTTTCACGATACATACATACCTGCCTGTGCTTCTAGAGATAGTAACATAGTAATTTAAGGTCAGAGGGGATTCTAATTCCATCATGTCCCCCCAGTGGGCTTCAAAAGCAGGGACCAACACTTATGTTGACCCGAGCGAATACAGTTACAGGATTCCTACACACCTCCTTTACTGGCTACTCAGCAATACCCTCGGTAAGCAACAATTTGTACTTGCTTGCCTTGAACCGCTGCACTGCCTTCATGTCAACTATCTCTGTTGGTAGGCTGGTCCACATATTCACCACCCTGAGAGAGAAAAAGTGCCTACTAACGTTACCCATGCATTTACCATCCCCGAGCTTCAGGGCACGTCCCTGGCCTGTGTCCTGCAGGAGGACACCAGATCAAACATCTCAAGACAGTTCCACATTGCCACTACCCTGCAGTATGCAGGAAGACAGATCACGATGTCATCAACTGCCCTCAGCTAATAACAGATCAGAATACAGTTTCATGGTGTGTACCTAGACTTGCATTACATATGCAAAGTAGATAAACAACAGCGGCCGGTTTTTTTTAAAGGGAGAAAAACAGCCCTGGGAGTATGTCCCATGTCGCAGTCTGTCTGTGCGGAGATTTTTTTTCTATTTTCAGTCCATGGTGCACACAGGCAGTGGGTGCAGCTGTAAAGGATGTTACGGTTAGTACTAGCAGGCATAGCATTCCGACACAGCTTCGCCTGAAAAACAGGCGTAAGCTGGCAAAACTTGACGAGCCATTCATAAAACAGCTCTGCAATGGAAAATACAGCACATGTGGGAAAGCCTGCAGGTCCTCAAGTAAAGGACCCACTTGCTCAAGGTTTTTGAGCATGCGCACCAGTTTCACAGTTTTCTGAAAATTCGGTCCCAGTATTCTAAATTTAAAAAACAATAAATAGGAATAATAAACCAAATGAGTAATTCTGGAATAAAGTATGTAAAAGGCAAGACTTTTTCTTTTTTTTTTTTTTTTACTTTTATTGCCAGTAACCTTAATTTCCATCTGGACAACCACCAGAAGTGGTGACCTTGACAGCCGGCCAGGTAGTGTAGTGGCAAGGCATTCACCCGCTACTTCAGCAACTCAGGCTCGGGAATGGGTTGCTTTGCATGGGGCCAGGGGAAGGAGCGATAAGCTTTCATCTTTTGAAGAGAAGGGGCTCCATCCTCTGCTGCTTGACTGTTGCCCAGTGGTGGCTAAGTGTCAGCAGAATCTATGACAGTCAGTCAACAATTTCACTGTTGACCGATGTTACAACTACTCTGTTATGTCGACTGCATTTGCGGCCGGCATAAAGGGAGTCACTCCAGATTATGTTTTCTTCAGGGGCTTTGCCCTCCGATCCCTCCATGTGGGGGGCAGAGCCCCTGCTACTAAATTAATCAACTCCAAGTTGGAGTTGATTCAGGGAGGGGGTGCAATACACCCAGGAAGCAGTGCCGGGGTCCCGCACCGAGACTACAGTGACCTGGTGCTGTTGTCGCTGTAGTGTCGTTCGTGGTAAAGTTGTCACCATAGCAGCGGCATATGCGGAGGCTGCCTCAGGGGCGGGGGACTGCTGTGGACACAGCTGCGTGCTGCAGACATCTGCACATCCTTATGCCACATCACTGCAGGCTGTCAGTCCCATGGGGAGGAAATCAGGTGGGGAAAAAACTCTGCTGTAGCAGAATGGCCACCAACCCCTCACAGGCCCTGGGCCCGTGACCAGGCGTCCATCTGAGGACTAGATCCTGCTCCCCACCCCATGGAAGGTGCGCTCCTCCAGGGGCCACCACTGTAGGGAGGCACACCTCCATGGAACTTGGAGATTGAGATAAGTACCTGGGGATGGCTGGTGACAGGGCTGAGGCCAGGGAGGCAGATGTGGCTCACCCGACAGACCAGGAACAGAAATGGACTGAAAACAAAAATTGGGAGCCATGGAATAAAGTCTCATCTATAAGATGAAAAGACGCCATGGCTACATGCTCTCAACCCAGGCTTGTTGTCTGCTAGGCTCAGGTGCCCCATTTCAGCTCCTTTTTTGTCCCCGCTCATTGCTTAGGAACAGCACAGAATCCCTCAGTTTCAGACACAAGGGGTGCGGGAAGCAGACTCCTCTGGGACCACCCTTCAAGTCCCTCTCCTATGCTGACTGCAAGGGTTGCTACTGAGCAGTGCACTCTGGCCCTCAGCGAGGTGGCGTGCATCCTCTCCGTGACACACCCACCTTCCTCCATCCCAGCAACAGGGACATCCGAGGCCAGTCCCAAACTTGGGCTCTGCTCAAAGGTACTCTCCGAAAATGTCAATCAGTGAACAATCAATCACTAAATTAGTGGCAGAGAGATGACCCCGTCTAATGCTATCCTATCTTTAAACAAAGCAGTGCCACTGGCACGTCCAGGTATGTAGTGAAGTTGCCCCGCCACACCGTTAAGCGAGCAATAACAGTCTGCTACAGCCTCATCCAAATTTAAAAAAAGGAACATTTACGTTTTTCTTTTTCATATAGCTGTTTGCTTTACTGACCGGCACCTCCATCTGACCTTTAGGCTTGTCCAGCACCCTCTATAAAATGTTCCGTGTGGGATGCCTCATGAATCATGATTTAGAAGAGAAATATTGTGGATTAATAAAATCTGCTTTTATGAAAAATTGTGTGAAGATTTTTTGAAACACCCTGCACTGAACACTTTATGGACATTTTTGGGACACCTCAGGGATGCTGACCTAAAGAACATGCAGGACTGTTACCTTGGATACCTACACAGGTGCTGGAATATTGTCCAGCACCCTCCCAGCCCCATCAGCTGCTGGCCCACCATACTTCCGGGGTCCACACAAAGTGATTGTAACCTATAACTGTCTTATTAGTTTTAAAAATAAACTGGAAAAGTTTATAGTCAACGGTTGCCTACCCAGTCAAGATCACCGAGGGGGGCAACTATTTATGGGCCATCCACCTCTTAGTGCCCTTAAACCCAAGTATAAAGTGGGGCCCGAGAGTACTGTCAGCTGTCGTACATGAAGATTTTCTGGGTTTTTCACCCTGTCCCTGATTCTTGCCCACCTCCTACTGACACTGGGTTGTTCTCCATCGGGCCTCCTATGCACACAACGATGCCCCAGCGGAGCAGGCAAGCTCCCCGGCCCACCACAGTGGTCGTCACCATGGCAGAACACAGCACTGTCCCTCCCCAACTAAAAGCACTGCCAAGGAAAGGCTGAAAGAACTTGGGCTGTACTCACTGGAGGAGAGACAGGGGGGACATGATAGGGGTCTTCAAATATGTGAAAGGGATAAACAGGGGCGGAGCCAAAGAAATGTTCAAGCTAAAGAAAAGGGGCACAACCAGGGGCCATGAGTGGAAGCTGGAGGGGGGAAATTACAGGGGAGAACGCAGAAGACATTACTTCACTGAGAGGGTGGTGGGGCCACGGAATGCACTGCCCGGGAGTCTGGTGGAGGAGGGCACAGTGGAAGGCTTCAAGAAGGGGTGGGATAGGTGCATGGGTCTACTAAAGCCAAAGATTACTCTCTCAGGGGCTGGGAGGGTGGGAGAGCGGCGCCCAGTAGAGGCTGACTACCGAGCAGAC
This sequence comes from Neoceratodus forsteri, assembly GCA_016271365.2. Taxonomy (NCBI): domain Eukaryota; kingdom Metazoa; phylum Chordata; order Ceratodontiformes; family Ceratodontidae; genus Neoceratodus; species Neoceratodus forsteri. The sequence goes on along the minus strand of JADMNL010000027.1, from coordinate 286,140,622 downwards.
ATGAAAGACTGTCAGGCCTATTCTGCTGGCTTTTAGTATGTTAGTAACAGCACTACCCCTGCCCCCTCGGCACCTGACCCGGCTCCTGAGTCTGCTCTTGAACCTGGGTTACCGGCACAGGAACGTGATGCACTACCCACTGAGCCATCAGGTGGCCCAATATTTTACACTGTTCTGTGGAAGCATTACCCCCCCCCAGCCAAAACTGCTACTCCCTTAAAACAATTTTAGATCTGCCCGTGGCAACTGCTATTTGATGGAACCTTGAGATAAAAAGTGATAACACTGCTCTGCAAACAGTGCTTCACTACATTCAGTTTGCCCAACCATGGCATCAGTTTCTCACGGTTCCATGGAATGGCTGCTGACCCGATTTAAAATGGAATAGGTTCAAACTGGGGTACCTTTGGACTGCTGACACTTATACGTAAGCCCAATACCTTATTTGAAAGTGTTTTTCATGGTCTTTCGAACGTCAAGGGACCCTGCACACCTACATTCTCCATTAAAAAGGAGGAAAGCAGGGGCTGCCCAATGGCCCAACTTCCATGCTGGTGACTTGGGCTTAGAAGCTAATTTGGGAGCGGGCACTCAGGTGACCCAGATAGGGAAGACACGCTGCCAATGGCAGAGTGTTCCAGCCAACGAGAGGGAGGTGGCACACTCAGGAGCCACAGTGAACCCTGCTTGAGGGTTAGGGAAGCTGCTCTCCTAACAGGGGCATGCCTGGTGCAGCCATGGCACCACTCCTCACACACACTGTGTATGTCACCTGGGGTAATGGAAGGGAGGCAAAAATCCAACTGTCACAAGATAAAAGCCAGGCCTTGCAGGGCCCACAACACTGACCAGGCACCCACCATCTCTGGACTCAAATCTCCACTGGGGTAAGGGCAAGCCTGACAGTACACTATGAGAGGCGAAATAAGTACCTGGGGAAGGTGGGTAGAAGAACCCAGGGAAGGTGGGTGTAAGTACCTAGGGAAGGTGGGAGTAGGTTCCCAGGGAAGGTGGGGGGGGTAGGTTCCCAGGGAAGGTGGGGCAAGTACATGGGGAAGATAGGGGTAAGTATCTGGGGAAGATTGGGGTAACCACCTCGGGAAAGTGGGGGTAAGTACCTGGGGAAGGTGGGAGCAAGTACCTGGGGAAGGTGGGAGCAAGTACCTGGGGAAGGTGGGGGCAAGTACCTGGGGAAGGTGGGGCAAGTACCTGGGGAAGGTGGAGCAAATACTTGGGGACGGTGGGAGTAAGTACCTGTGGAAGGTGGGGGTAAGTACCTGAGGAAGGTGGGTGGGAGAGGTAAGTACTTGGGGAAGGTGTGGGGGGTTAAGTACTTGGGGAAGGTGGGTGTAAGTATCTGGGGAAGATGGGATCCAGTTGTGTGGTACAGACTTGTGCTGCCACATGGGAGACAGTGACCAGCGTTTGCCTGCTTAATCCTCAGAATCAAAAAAAAAAAAAAACAAACAAAGAAGTTTGTTTAACCCTCGCTCTGCAGCATTATCCAAGATGCTGCCTCTGGTACTATTAACTTTTTTTAACCTCTCCCCCTGGGTGTCCCTCCCACCGGCTAGCTTCCCTACCCTGCCGATATGCCAAGCCCTATGCACCAGGCTGCCACTGAACTTGGCTAGCTCTGCTACCTCAACTGTCTCACACCACGGTTGCCACCTTCATACACTGTCGATTGGCTCCAGTGTCCTCCCATCCACATTCCAAGCTAGCTATCTAGCCACCCTGACCCGTGCGGCCGCCAGCCTCTACCCCCAAACCACATACCACCCCCAGAAAATTGCACTGGGTAGCCGAAAACTCTAAACTTCTGATCACTCTATTGCTACTCCTTGCAGGAAACATCGAGCCAAACCCCGGACCTACCCTCTGCCACACTCCAAACCCTTCCACTCCCCCCCCCCCCAAACTCCCCTCAGGCCTTAAACTAGTGCACCTAAATATAGGTAGCCTTCTATGGAAACTGAGCCTACTTCAACCTCTCGCTATGACCCTCAGACTAGATATCCTGATTATCTCCGAAACTTGGCTAAAGCCTCACAACCCTGACAATGAATTTGCTCTACCTGGCTATAGACTCATCTGGCATGACCGGATCGGCAGAAAAGGGGGAGGCTTAGCCATGTACATTGTCTTCACCATCCAGTTCTCCCCGGTTACCCTATCCAAAGCCCTCAGACTCCATTGATGCCCTAATGGTCAAACTCTGCATCCCCCACTCGATTCCAATCTTCACAGCAGGTACCTACTGCGCTCCTGGCACCAACCCTCATACACTACTGAATCATCTAGGCTCACTGAACTTCCTGGTGGCAGGTGGTGAGCTCCACATACTCGGTGATTTCAACCTGAACTGGCTTGCTGGGTCTACTTCCAAGCTTCGGAACAAGGTGACAGCCCTAAACTTAAAACAACTAATCTCTGAGCCTACGCGTTTAAACCACAAAACACAGAATCACACCCCCACAGGATCCTAGCCTCTGGCCTTATTCCGGATGCCCTTAGTAACCATCATGGTACCTACTCGGTACGCAAAATTTTCAGACCCAAAGCTCCTCCTCCCAGAATCATCCTGACCAGATCCTATGAATCCCTGGACCTCCACTCATTACTAAATAATTTAGACAAATCTGACTGGTCGCGCATCAGTCGGTCCACTACTATAGATGAGGCCCTGCTGGCTTTCAAATCCAACTTCACCGCCATCTGGGACCGCTACGCCCCGCTCCGAAGAACCAGGGTCAGAGGTTCTCACCTTCCGTGGATTACGCCAAACATCCTTGCCCTCCTTAGAGCCAGAGACAAAGCCTGGAAAACCTCTAAAATGTCCAGCTGTCCATCCGCCCGTCAGTACTACCGTGAGCTTCGAAATGCCTGTACTAGGAAAATCTGCCAAGCAAAAGCTAACTATTTCAAGAGCGCTTTCAACTCCTCCTCCCATTTCCCGTCCAAATTCTGGAATGTGGTCAAGTCACTTATCAGCCCCCTCTAGCCCCATTCCATCCTGCAGATAGGAGGTCTCACCATCTCCGACCCTCCATCTGTGGCCGCTCTGTTTAACTCCCATTTCACAAACAGCCACTCCTCTCCCTTGCCAGCTCCTCCCCAGGCCCATCACCAACCCACTTTCCCCCTGGGTTGTGAAACCCCTCCCAGCTCAGCCTTTCTCCTTCCTACACGTCACCCCAGACGAGGTTTATAATGCACTGGTTGCCCTTAATCCAAGTAAGGGCAAATGCCCCACTGGGCTGGACTCAAAAATGCTTCTCCTTTCCGCCCCTGCCATAGCCAAACCCCTGGCCTCCCTTTTCAACCTCTCATTCGCCCGTGCTGAAATTCCCTCTGAATGGAAACATGCCACGGTGATTCCACTTCCTAAGGGTGGGGATCCCTCAAACCCAAACAATTACCGGCTCATCTCCCTCATATCTGTCCTCGCAAAATTACAGGAACACCTGGTACTCTCTCGCTTATCTCCCTTTCTGGACTCTGCCTCTTTTTTCTCCCCCTACCAGTCCGGCTTCAGGAAATCCCACTCCACCACTACCTCCCTTCTAAGGCTTACTGACTCCATCCTTACTGGGATGGATGCTGGCCACATCACAGCAGCCATTTTCATCGACCTGGCCAAGGCATTCGACACAGTCACTCACTCTCTACTCCTAGCCAAACTCATGCGCTGGTCTATCCAGTGGGCCATCTCCTGGTTCCATTCATACCTTGCTGGCAGGTCCCAATCCAGTCCAGTATCAGTTCCTCCACTTGCTCCTCCCAGTCGCCTCCAGCCGCACCGCAAGTTTCTGTCCCAGGCCCATCCTGTTCTCGATCTTCCTGAACGACCTGCCCTCTGCCTGCCTGCACACCTTAATCCATATGTCATGGGACGACACTGTGCTGTGCCATCCGCCCCTTGACCTCAGAGTCCAAGCCAACTGCAGCAAGATTTTATCTCAGTCCAGCACACTGCCGCTCAAATCATCTCCTCCTCAATGCCAGAAAGCGGTCTCTCTCACCTTTGGCACTAGGCAGAGACTTTCTAGGCTCCCTCTCCAATCACATTCCACACCCTGGAAGGGACACCACTGGAATCCTGTACCTCTCCAGATATCTACGGAGTATGGTTGGACCAGCACCTCAACTTTTCCACACATATTGACTAGCTTCTTGAAAGCTTCACCCAGGCTTGGTGTACTTTTCCGGAATCATGACTGCATCCCTGCACCTGCTAGGAGGGCCACTGTGCAGAAAATGATTCTCCCTGTTTTCGACTACAGTGACACAGTCTACAGTGCCGGCCCCAAGTCGACCCTAGCCAGGCTGGACCCTCTTTTTCATTCCTTCTGCCGCTTTGCACTGAATTGCCCCTATTCCACACACCATTGTGCCCTGTACCAATCTATGGGCCTCTCCTCTCTTCATAATCGCAGGTAATCCCACTATGCCAAAATTCCAGTCAGTTTTTGGTCCCAGCACTCCCTCTCCTACCTCTCCGCTGCCCTGGGAAACCCCTCCACCCTAGCCTACTCTCTACGAAACTTGGACTCTCGTTCGCTCGCAGTCCCACTTAGGACCTCTACTGCCGGTCAGGCTGCTTTCAGCTACCGCATACCAACATTGTGGAATTCCCTCCCGGCAAACATTCGTCACTACTCCTCCCCTCGGCACCTAAACTCCTTGCTTCAAGCTCACCTCGCCCCTACCTGCTCATGCGCCTAGGCTGTTCTGCTCTCAGCGTGATGTGACTGTATTTTGACCGCACTTACTTGCTGCACCTAAATTGTGTTTAACCTACTGTTCACGTTGACTGCACTGTGCTGTCAAACTACTGTATATTCTACTGTTTTCCTGACCTCTCTGCCTAGTCACTTGGACCAAATGTTCAGAGAATTTATTCTATGTATTTTTCCTGTATATATGCTTTTCAGCTATTGTCTATGTTCCCCCTTCCCCAGGACACATCTGGAATCGAGCATTTAGCGTGCTCAGTATGCCTTCCTAGTTAAACGCTTGAATAAATAAATAAATGAATAAATAAATAATCACACACCGAGGCTGGCTGGGGGCTGGGAACTTTGCGGCACTGTAGTCATCGGACTCCCAGAGAAAGATACCACAGGCCTCCCGCCATTCCTACCTCTTGCCGTGTCAGTTGTGAAGGCAGTCGCTCATTATCCTTCTGGCCAGAGGAAAGCAGCAGCTGTGGCAACCTTGAACATCCCAGGGAGGGGGTTGGGGCAAGAAGAACCAATGAAGAAAAAAGGGCAATGAAGACCATCAAAAGGCAGGCAACTCAGATGAGGACAAAGCCTTCCTTGTACTACCTCACCAAACTCCATCCAGCTCCGAAGTATGAACATACGAACATATGAATCTGTCAGCAGATAAAGGCCTTATGGTCTATCAAGTGTGCAGCTAGCAACCCTTATACCTGCAGATGCCACTCCCTCCAGTCCCCTGACCCTCCCTCTTACCCAGTCCCACCCCCTTCTGAAACAGCTCACTGTTCTACAGGATACCACTTCTGCAGGCAATGCATTCCACCCTGACACCACCCTTTCCGTAAAAAGCATCTTCTCATTTCTCTCCTGATCCTTCCCCCCCTCCAATCTCAGTTCGTGACCTTGAGTGTTCCTATCCCCCCTTTACTTAAACAGCCCCTCCGTGCCTGGTTTGTTAATGCCTTTCATGTACCTGAAGGTTTCAATCATGTCCCCCGTCTCTCCTCTCCTCCAGCGAGTACATGTTCAGCTCCCTCAGCCTGTTCCCATAAGGCATGTCCCCTAGTCCCCGGAACATCTTTGTTGCCCTGCACTGCACCCCCACCCGCAACTTAATGTCCCTCTTCAGGTACGGACGCCAGTACTGCACGCAGTACAGAGCATGTTGTTACCCACAGTTCATCCTCTTGCTATCCAACTTCCTGATGGTGCACCAGTTACTGCGACACATTTCATTTGCCGCTTGGTAAAGTAAGGCCGGGCATCTTGCTAACCGTATTTCCCTCTGGCACCATGCACACAAGGTCAAGCTGCGCTTTGTCTGTGCACCCTGCCACCCAACAAACGTAACTTCCATCCCTCTGTGCAAACTGACTAATCCTTATCTGATAAAATGTAAGAATAAAACAATTACATCAGGCATCTGTTTATTATCATTACATGCATATTTTTCAATATGGCAACCCCCCTTCCTGTTTTTCACCAGCCACTCTCCATAGCCGTGTGCGAGGTGCAAGATCAGACTGTCACCTCCAGGAGTGCTTTCAAATTCTACCCTTGGGATGGCTGCTTGGGGTGCAGTTAATTAGCAAGCGCTTCACAGTCCAGAACACCCCATAATGCCACCCAGGCAACAGTCCTCCATGGTGGGGTAGCATATCTTAACCATGCTGAACTTCATTAGGAGACTAAGAGAAATTCTGTGCTTCCGTAAGTGCATACAAGTCCATTACACGCGTCTCAACATTACACTACACCCATACCTTTCAACCTCTCAGCATTAAAATTCATAGCGGTGGCCTTCAAAATTAAATTCAAAATAAAGTGTCTACAAATAGTGTGCCCATATATTTAGTTCCGTAGTTTACTAGTTTGTGTGTGTCCAGAAATAGCTCCAGCATTATTAAAACCATAAGCAAACGTTTGCAGAGTAAGGGTAAATTTGAGTGTAAAAATCATAGTGCTATGACAAATTCACAGCAGTTGAGAGATATGAAAATATAATTCAAATTCCCCCACCCCACCCCAATTCAGTATAGGGCAACCTTCAAAGACTGCCAATTGTTCACAGACATGCCAAGGTCTCTGACAGGGGTACTGTGACAAAGGCTACTATTCACTACTAACCTAGCTGAAGATTCCAGACTCCGATTTCTGGCAATAAAGGGCCAGTGCCTTTTTCACTATACCATCCACAAAATACATGCTAGTGGAGGTGGTAATTACCCAAAGGGGCTGTCAGCCAAACTGTAGTGTTTTCTCTCAGGACATGCTGACTCTTTAAAGGAGCAATCTTATTTGTGAGTTTGTGCGTTGGTTTAGAGAGCCAGTCTGTGACTTCTCTCAAAATGGACAGCTTACGGGTTGTCGGTCGCAGCAGCGGCAAGGCTGCTGCTCAAGACACCAACGACCTGGGTTCAGGAACGAGCCCAGAACACACTGGAAGGGGGGAAGACCATGGAGAGGATATAGCACCTCAGCAGATGCTCACCTCCTAAAAGGGTTGTAAATCCCTGCTGCAACACTGCCAGCTGGGTGACCACACGTGTCTGGGCACCAACTGGCTCCGTGACCACAAGGATGTAGTAGCGTGCCCATGAGCACCACAGGGCCCTTGTCATTGAAGCCCAACTGGGGCACGCAGGAAAATAAACCCCAGAATGAGCACTATGACCCCAGTGCTCTCAGGTCCCAAAGAACTGACTGCCCACAACTGTATGGCACTTTGCAGGGTAGTAGCAGGTGCTTAAGGACCTCCTCTACAGAGGGGCAAATCTGTGGTAGGAGAAGGTGGGCAAGTGACAGAGAAGGCTGTGATGATACTGAGAGAATGCCTGATCGAAGATGCGCCCCAACAGAAAAAAGGGTGTAAACAGATAAAAACAAGAGGGCAGCTTATAGTCTGATGCGCCTCATAGCTCACGTGATGCAGTACCTCAGCTGGTGTCACCATCTTTGTAGTCATGCATCACCAGGAAAACGAAGGCAACGCAGTGTTCCTATGGTGTCAAGATGCACTGCTGAAGGCTAACAAAGCATGGCTACTTTGCACCGAATAACACAAAACTCCTACCCTTGTTCTTCGATGCCCATCTAACACCCAGTCATTTGGGATGCATAACTAATGAGACGCATACTGAACTGTCTGGTTGGTACCACAGTCTAATGGTGCAGGACGTTGAGAATATGTACCCAAGCACCTGCCATACAGGGGCTATTTCCCATCTCAGAATCTGGCACCCAACTGCTGAACCAAAGAAAATACAGGTTACTCACCTGTAACAGGAGTTCTAGGAATGGTATATGTTGTTCATCCACACTTATTGGCAGGTTCCTTGCCGCTTTAAATCTTGCCGGAAGGTCTTCAAGCTGGCTCCTCTCACCCACCCGGGTGGTAAAACTCTCGGCTCCATCATGGCGCCAGATCTGGCCCGCTGGAAGCTCAGGTTGTGCGTCAAGCCGGGAGGTCGGGTGGAGTGTGGGATGAACAACATACCATTCCTAGAACTCCTGTTACAGGTGAGTAACCTGTATTTCTAGGACATGGATATGTTGTTCATCCACACTTACTGGCAGACCCCTAGCAGTTCTCCGGGAGGAGGGAGCAAAGCGCACACCCCAATACTTACTTGGGAAATAAGGACTGGAGACGAGGCCCCAAGACCAGCATCCAGGCGTGACTCAAGGTGGCGTGGTAATGGGTAATAAAGGTGTGCTGACTTCCAGGTAGCAGTCCTGCAGATTTCCTGGATAGGGGCGTCCCTGGAAGCAGCCACCGATGCAGCAGTATGCGGTAGAATGAGCTCTTATCCTCTGGGAGGCTCCATGCCCGCCAACTTATAGCAGCGATCTATGCAGGAGGTGACCCACCTGCCTATCGTCCGCTTGGCTGCAGGCCTGCCAGGTGCGGCTTCAGCGTAGGTGACAAACAGCTGGCGAACCTCTCCCCGAATTTCAGCCGTGCGCTCCTTATAATAAGCGAGCACCCTTCTAGGGTCCAGAGTATGGAGCCTATATTCGGCCTCCGAGGTGTGATTGGAGTAGAACACCGGCAGAGTCAGCAACTGGTTAAGGTGAAACTCCGACACCACCTTTGGAAGGAATTTCGGGTGGGGGCGCAGGACAACCTTGTCCCTGTGGAAGACCAGGTAAGGAGACTCGATGCAAAACGCCTGGAGCTCTCCCATCCTTCTGGCTGACGTGATAGCCACCAAGAGCGGTCTTCCACGACAGGTGAGAGATCACACCTGTGCATTGGTTCGAATGCTTTCCCATGAGCTTTGCCAGTACCAGCAGTAAATCACGGAGGTGGAGGTTCCTGCGCACTGGAGGAAATGCGATCCCAAGGCCTTTGAAAAGCACCGACCACCACCTTTTCCTGTATGCCGACTGCTTCGGCCGCCGGTAAAGCAGAGATGGCTGCCAGGCACCTTTAGGTCGCCGACCTAAGCCCTTGACTAGAAAGGGACCATAAATAGTCCAAAATGCTTGCCACAGAACAGGAGGAAGGGTCCAAGCCCTTGCCCTGACACCAAATGGAAGATCTCTTCCATTTGAAGGCGTAGCATTTTCTGGTCGACTCCTTACGGGACGCCTCAACAACACTGAGGACCTCGTCGGAAAGACCCAAGGCCTGGAACTCTAGCCGCTCAGGAACCAGGCCGTCAGGTGCAGGGATTGAAGGTCCGGATGGAACACCTTCCCCTGATTGACTGAAAGCAGGTCCGGGCGAGCTGGAAGCTGCCTCGGGAGCCTGGAGTTGAGGCTGAGGAGATCTGGGTACCAGAACTGGCGAGGGCCAGTCTGGGGCCATCAGGATCACCCGCGCCTTGTCCCTCCTTGCTTTGGAGAAGCACCTTGAATCAAGGGAAATGGGGAAAGGCGAGAAGAGGCCCGGGGTCCACAGCCCTCAGAAGGCATCCCCTGCAGCGAGCCCTGCTGAGGGGGCAGGCATGAAACAGCCTCAGCTCGCATTCTCCCTGGAGGCAAACAGGTCCACCTGAGGTGTGCCCCAGTGGGAGAACAGATCTTGTACTACCTCCGGCAGGAGAGACCATTAAGTGAATGCAGCCCCTATCCGGCTCAGGGCATCGGCCAGAGTGTTGAGGCTCCTGCCACATGAATAGCTAGGAGATCTGCCTCCAGGCTGCGCACGTGACCAAATGCGGAGAGCTTCCTTGCATAGAAGCATGGGCGCGTCCCGCCCTGGCGGTTCAGGTAGTACATGGTACGTGGTATTGTCCGTCTGGACTCGGACCACTTGACCCCGGAGAAATGGAGCAAAGGTGAGAGCTGAGGCGGACTGCTCGGAGCTCCAGCAGGTTGATGTGGATCAGGACTCCCCGAGGACCAGAGGCCGTGCACTCTGTGTTCCCCCAGATGGGCACCCCAACCCATCAGAGAGGCATCGGTCGATAGAGAGACCGTCTGCTCGGGGCGGACAAATGGGATGCCCTCCTGCAAATGGAATGGAACGGTCCACCACTGGAGAGCATTTCACATCTCCTGGGTCACTATCACTAGCTGGTCCAAAGGATCGCAGCGTTGTGACCACTGGCTGGCCAGTCCCCACTGAAGGGGGCGCATGTGCCAGCGGGCCCAATGGACCACGCTGGTACAGGCCTCCATGAGACCCAGAAGGCGCAGGAAGTCCCGGGCAGGCGACTGCCCAACCAGAAATGATTAGGCAAAGGAGGTAGAACCTCGGCCCTGTCCCCAGGAGTCGTGCTCTGGCTCGAAGAGAGTCGAGAGCTCTGCCCGATGAACAGGATCACCTGCTTGGCTCGAGTTCCGACTTGGCCTCGTTGAAGAAAGGCCAACTCGAGAGCAAACCTGGAGGCCAGATCTCTGGACCGCTCCACCTCCGTCTGGAGGCTGCTATCATGTGATCGTCCAGGTAAGGGTACACAGACCCCTCGGCGCGTGGGAATACTGTCACCACTGCCATGCATTTGGTGAAGACCCTGGGAGCTGGAGATAAGCTGAAGGGCATGGCTCAGAACTTCGAAGAGGATCCCTCCTTTCAGCGGAGGAATCTCGATAATGACCAGACGGATAGGGGCGTGAAGAACGCGTCCTGTAGGTCCAGAAAGCAGAACCACGCCGTGTTCCAGAGATGGTATTATCTGTGCCAGAGTGACCATCCTGAAGGTTGAAGCCGTGGGAACTTGTTCAGGTCGTGTGGAGGTCGAGAGCAGGCGCCAGCCCCGTCCGTTCGGAACCAGGAAATACCTGGACAGAACCCTGGGTCTGAAGGGGTCCTCTACCTCCGTGATCACCTCCTTTTGGAGGAGGAGGCGATGTCGGCTCGGCGGAGCAGTGAGTGAGCTCTGGACCCGAGGCCCCGAGTGCGGCGGCTCTGAAGGCGGGGGCCTGCCCGAATTCCAGAGTAGGCCTTTTCCACCACCTCCAGTACCCACCTGTCCGTGGTAACAGCGGACCAGGTGGAAAGGAAATGTCTGAGCCGCCTCCCCACGGGGAACCAGAGGTGAGTGACAGGGATGGGGCAACACCCCTCAGCCTGTCACTGGGCAGGCTTGGAGGAGGGACCGGCCGAGGGACCTCCTGGGCCTTACCTCCCTGCTTCCTGTTGGAGGCTGATGAGAAGCGGGCTTGGGATACCAAGGTGAGCCTGCTAGCCTAATTGCTGGGCGAGGCGGCGCTGCGGCGCAGAAGGCAAACTTAGGCTGTGGCTTGCGGCCTTTGTCCTTCTGGCAGGAAGGGCCGAGTCAAGGTAGCATTGACTTTTGATCCTCTGCAGGTGACCTTCCACCCCAGGGCGAAGAGGTCAGTCCCAAAAGGGAACATCCGCCAACTTGTGCTGGGTATCCGAGGTAAAGGTGGATATCCTCCAGCCAAGCCAGACGACGCATGGCCACTCGCCGCCACAGACCTGGCATGAGTCCCGATGTCTAGCGCAGTCTGGAGCTGCTGTTTAGCCACTGCCCTGCCCTGGTCCCGCACCTGCCTGACCGTAGTCTGCAGATCTGCGGGAAGATGAGGGACAACCTCATCCAGGGAGCCCAACAGGGCGTGAGAAAAATGTGCTATGAGGACGGCCGAACTGGCCTGACGAAGGCCGAGAGAGGACGCAGTATAGACTTTTCACCCGGCATAATCCAATTTCTTGGATTCCTTGTCGGGAGGTTTGTCCACATCCCTGGCATTCCCGGCATGCCGGAAAACGCTGTCGGTAACCAACCCCTCGGCCGAAGGGTGTTCCAAAAAACCGGACAGGGAACCGGTAGGGACCGCATACTTCCTGGTCAACCTGGCCTAAGGCGCAGGGCAGGAAGCAGAATGCTGCCAAAGTTCCAAGGCCGGACCCACTATGGCTTTGGCCACCGGAAAGGCCTCCGTAGGAGAATCCCCTCGGTCCAGAATCTCCGTGAGGGGATACCTGGCCCATTTAGAAACGGGTTCAAGCTTCATCCCGGTGGACTCCGAGATGAGTCGAAGCAACCCCAAGAAGGACGAAGGGCTATCATCCATTGACTGCCCTCCCGAGGACTCCAAGTCCATGCACTTGGAGAAGAGGGAGGAACCATCATCGGACTCAGAAGAGTCCTCAAAGAGCTGCCTCGGCCCTGAGCCACCCCGCACCTGCCGGGGTTTATCGGGAGTGAGGGTGACAGCAGCCTATGGGGCAAACCAAAGCGACCGAGAATTTTCGGAGCCCCAACTAATGGCTGTGGGCGGAGGTTCCACCAGAATCGGTGGGGCAGCTGGAATTGGCCGAACAACCGGCCTGAGAACAGACTCCTCGACTACAGCGAGGGGTTGTTTCACTGCTCGGTGACAGCCACTTAATGGCGGGAAGATGACTGGGTACGGCTTATTCCACGTCAAAAGAACTGTTGCCACATAAGTCCCTCGTGCCTCCGGCGCAACTTTGCGCGAAACCTCCCTTGTCCGAGGAAGAGGAAGAGCAGCGGCGCCGCTTGCCGCGGTGCCGAGACCGCCTAAGGCGGCGGGATCGGTTGGACCGCGAGGATGTCCGAGACCGAGAGTCTCAACTAGGCCGAGGAAGGCAAGGAGAAGTGTCAGAAATCGGCACTCCCCTCGGCTCGGACGACCCCACCGGAGGCTCCGGAACCGGAGGCACAGACGAGCCGACGGGATCCTCAACTCCCACCGGGGGAACCGGGGAGAGGGGATTCTCAGCTTCTCCAGCCGACAACCCATCTAACGGGTCGAGAAAAATCGCGACCGCGTCGACAGGAGTCTCGCTCAACTGGCCTGACGGGGACACCGTGAAGCCAGTGGCCGAAGCTGAGGGGTCGACCGAAGTCGACTGTTGACAAGGGGAAGGGGATCTTTCCCGCTCCCAAGAGCGTCGACGGAGAGACTTACTTTTGCTCTTTTTGGACCTGGAAAAAGGTCCCGAAGAAGTTGGACCCTCACCTTTGGTCGAGAGGGTCAGGCAAAGCTCCTTAAAAGAAGCACAGTAAGAGGCACCGAGAGAGAGAGCGGGACAAATGCCGCAGCCGAGGTACAAGCGGCCCGCGCCGCCTCCTCTTCAAGGGCGATCATCTGCTCTAGCTGATCCGCCGAGCCCGCCGCGGACACCGCCAATCGGGCCTCTTTAGATTTCACCGTGGAATTCTTTTCGGGCGCCTAGTTGTAATCAGGACAGCACGGTCTTCAGGGCGTGGGCTGAAAAGGAAGAGCACAAATCATGAGCCTCTTGGGTGTGTACTCAAGGCCCAGGCAGTAGAACGCGTGGAGTGCGGATCCGCCCTAGACATCTTCTGCCCGCAAGGGCACCTCCGAAACCGAGTCGACGGTCCATCGCAGCTGCTGAGGAGAAGAAGACCAAGTCTTTAGCAAAAACTTTTAATTTAGAACTTTCAAGAATTAGGAACCAGTCTTAATCGCAACGCGTTAAGGAGGGAACCTGAGCTTCCAAGCGGTAAAGAAGATCTGGCATCATGGGGCGGAGCCGAGAGTTTTACCACCCGGGTGGGTGGGAGGAGCCAGCTTGAAGACCTTCCGGCAAGATTTAAAGCGGCAAGGAACCTGCCAATAAGTGTGGATGAACAAAATATCCATGTCCCTAGAAAGAAAGATTTTCTGCTGTGCCAAGTAGAAAAACACATCCCTTAGCTGCTTTCAGTGAACGACAGAATTCAAAACCTCGCTGTTAAGGAAGGGGTGCCCACCCTCCTCGTTTTAAGATGCTCCATATCGGTCAGTGTAGCGGGCCCAGCAACAACGTGCGGTGCTGCTACATGATCGACATGGGCTCAGGAAAGACTCTGGGTCTCTCCCACTCTCTGGGCCTGTGGCGGTGGTGGCGATGCACTTGCAATCACATTCTCCGGGGAAGGGGCTGTGCTAAGAGTGGGACTTGTTAGAAACTCGGACTGCCACCTGTGCCCTTATGGCCAAAGTCGGGTGCCATGCCGTGGCCAAGCAACAACACGGTAAGCAGAGTGGGATCTGGGGAGAATGGTAGGAAAAAGTGCAATACGAAGAGGGAAAATATCAGGATATGTTATTAACTTTAGCCAATGACTCTGCTCAGCAGTATTTTCCATGAGAACATGTGTATGGATTAAGCAACTGCTAACTCATCAGGAAAAGCTTTGAAAAAGATAACATTTGGGGACACCTTTTTCTGCAAAAACGGCAAAAGAAAAAAGGGATTAAAAATGAAATTTGCCATTTTTAAACACCACTTAAAGTCAAATTTTCAAATAAAAAACTGTTTGTACCACATTTACAATCACTTGCACCAAATGTTTTTAATCCCCCCGCCCCAGCCCAATTTGTGCCACATTTAGTGCAAAATATCCTGATCTGGACTTAATTGGGGATAAATGTTAAGATTTTACAAAATGGATTTGCCAACTGTGGAAATCTGAATATCAGTGGACCTAAATATTTAGAATCAATTCAGTGCTTATGTGGATTACATTTTCTTAGATCCCCTTCCTCCCTTCTTTCTGTATGAAGGACAACTGCAGGTAACAAAGTAAAACAACAAACAAACAAAAAAAGCCTGCCTCATGATAAAGAGAAAAATGACTGCTCGCCATCCCACTGTAGCAGCGGCAGCGTTGCCATCTGCGACTCCAACGACCCCAGTTAGCAACTGTGCCCAGGACATCAGAAGGTCGGCTCGGAGGGGAGGACTGAGCATTCAAGGGGACACTCTACTCCTCAGGGGAGGAAGCATGTCAGGTTCTCACTGCAGCACCACCACTTGGGCTCTCCACAGTTGGCAGTGTAGCAGAAGCCTGTTTAACAGGAGTGAGGACGCGGGCCCAGCTCTGCATGGTGGCGTATGAACATGCATGTAATTTTCTGGGTGGGAGTGCTAGTGGGTTGGAGGGGCACAAATGGAGGAGAAACCTCAGCAGGGTGCAGCAGAGTGACTGATCCAAGAAAGTACTTACGGAGACCATGAGCCCTTCCTGCCAGCAAAGCTCTGGTGAATGTCTCCACACCACCACCACCCTAGCACAGGAGACGGGGGACAGCCATGGTGGTGTAAGGCAGGGACAGCGTGACAGGTTTGGAAATCACCATGAGAGGTCTGGTTGGAGGCAGCCCAGTTGACAAGAGGCATGGAAAAAGGTACAGATAAAAAAAAAAAAAAGAAAAGAAAAATACGGCTCTGCCTTTCATCCCAGATCTTACGGCCATGAATGTCACCACAGTCAAAAATAAATAGAGCATGGTCAAGCGTTGACATGGCGTAAAACATGGGCAAGCAGCCATACTGGTCAAAACCTAATCAAGTATTGTAAAACTATGGTCAGATATGGAAAACCATGGTCAATCACGGACAAAGCATTGCAGAGTATGTCCAAGCCATGGTCAAAGCATTGTAGAGTATGGGCACGCCATGGACAAAGCACTGTAGAGTATGGTCACGCCACAGTCAAAAGTGGGCAAAGCATTGTAGAGTATGGTCATGCCATGGTCAAACATGGACAAAGCATTGTAGAGTATGACCAAGCCAAGCCTAACATTAGGATAAGCTTTCAAGGTTACTGCATTTGTTATTGACTGATTGTTTCTGCTCTTACCTCCTTGTTCTTTCGTCCGTGGTGGTTCTTTTTAGGCAGGGGAAGGGCCCAGCCACCCACCCCCATCCCCCAACCACCCCACGCTACACTCCTTTTATAGGGTACCACAGTTGTGACATTTCCTGTGGCAGAGCAGGAAGGGTGGATCAGTGGAGCCTCCACAAGGTGATCTCATTTACAGGGCACTAGTAATTTAACTTGTTATAACAAGTTAAACAAAGCACAATTAAACCATTACTTGCATTTTTTTTTCCTTCTAATTACTCTGACTAGGTTACAAACCCAGCAACTTATTTGGAATGGATTTCATTAACTGCAGGTACTGTGGAACAATTTTCAGAAGGACAGTCTTACAGGATTTAGGACACTGTCCTACATGCTGGGCCTTTGGAGATCTTAGGGCTCAGCTCCGGGCAGCAGGGGCAGAGATTGCACGCCTCAAATTTCATATTGAAGAGGAAATACATTATAAGAACCACCTGCCATTTCCCAGCATCCAACAGAAAAACCTCGACCGCAGAGGGAGGTAGTTGGTCCAGGAGGTTGGCAGGTGGTTAGGAGGACAAATCAGGTGCCCCATCACTCTCTGCTCTCCAACACATTACCTCAAAAACCATATAAACACTACAAACAGGTATCTGCCTCTATCTCTGAAATCAAATAAAGAGGCAGAAGACACTGCAGAGCAGAACACTGCGGCACAGGAGCTAGCACAACAAAACTCACCCAAATCAGGAACCAAAACTAAACAAGCACAAAGGAAATCAAAACTCTGATCATAGGAGACTCCATGATTCGGGAGTTGATACCCATCTCCAGCCAGGGTGATGGTCAGATGTCTCCAGGTACATCAGCATGGAGACACTGACCGCATTACTAAAATTGTTCACGAACCAGGAGAAAACATTGATGTCCTAGTACACAAAGGACTAATGATCTCGCAGCCGGTCAGTTGTGGAGACCAAGGAACACCTGACTAGGCTGGGTGACAAACTATCATCTATTTCATCCGCATCTCCTTCTCTGAGATCCTGCCAGTCTGGGAGAGGGAGCAGATGGACGGAAGGTCAGACAAGGGGAGATAGGGAGCTAAACACGTGGCTCAAGGACTGGTGCCAGGAAAAAGGACACAGATTTGTAGGAACTGGAACAGTTCTGGGAGGCGAAAGTTCTTTAAATTTGATGGACTGCATCTGACTAAAGAGGAAGTCAGTGCATTGGGGCAGAAGTTTGGCGTCTTTGCAGAATATTTAAACTAGCAAATGGGGAGAGGGGTGCAGCACCCATCAGCCGAATGGGAAGAACACCCTCCCCTCAGCTAGTGGTCAAACAGGAATTCAGCATGTTTGCCGTTCATTTGCATCACCAGGTAAGAAAAAGGTTTGTCTCCCATCTGACCTGCAGGAGTAATGCCAAACTTCACCCAACAACTAACACACAAAATCTGGCCAATGGAAAATTATGTACACAAATGTTCACAGCCTGGGAAATAAGATCCCAGACCTGTAGGCAATAATGTCAGAGGCTAAACTGGACATAGTAGCACTAGTGAGACGTGGTTTACCAGTAACCACACTTGGGAGACTTCAGTACCTGGCTATGTATTGTTAGAAGAGACCGAGGTGCAAAAAGGGGGAGGAGTGGCCCTGTATGTTAATGAAAATATCAAAGCTACAGAAATTCAGAATACACATAAGGTGCCAGAAGAACTGTGGGTCACCCTGGAAACAGGAAATGGGACAGCCATAAGAACTGGGGTTGTCTACAGGCCCCAGACCAGGGGGAGGACATAGACACATTACTGTTAGAAGATATACAAAACATGACAGCTAAAGGGGAGGTTCTGATAATGGGAGACTTCAACATGCCAGATACAGATTGGTCAATACCAGCAGGAACATCTGCCAGAACTAGACTCATAGTGGATTCCCTGCAGGGGAAGGCCTCAAACAACTGGTACAGCAACCCACAAGAGACAGGGCTATCCTAGATCTAGTACTGACTAACAAAGAAGGGATCACAGATCTCCAGGTAGAAGGTCACCTGGGGGCCAGTGACCATCATATGGTATGGTTCAATTTGGCTACTACATCTAAATCATCCCATTCCAAGGCAAAAATATGGGACTTCAGAGGAGCTGACTTTGATAAGATGGCCAACAGAGTTAAGCTAGCCCTGGCAAAAAGAAACACAGGTGAGGGGGTACAGGCAAAGTGGGCAAGCATTAAGGATGCAATACTTGAAGCAACATCCCATTGTGTTAGACAGAAAAAGAAGTGCAAAAGAAGAAGGAAACCACTTTGGTTCTCAAATACAGTAGCAGAAAAGGTCAGAGCCAAAAGGCTGGCCTTCAGGAAATATAAGGGAACACAGCGGGATGAAGATAGGGAGGCATACCAAACTGCCCTAAGGGAAGCAGGTAAGGCAGTAAGGCAGGCAAAGTCCCAAACTGAGGAAACACTAGCACGAACAGTAAAAGAAGGTGACAAGACTTTCTATAGATACATTAGTGAAAGGAGAAAATCCAGAGGGGTATTGCTAAGCTTAATGGAGAAAGGGAGCATGTGAGGAGGAGGACCTGTAAAGGCATCTATCCTAAATAGATACTTTTCTCAGTATTTACTGAAGAGAAGGTAGGCAGGGCCCACAGCTCAGCATCATGGACACAGGGGGAGGGAGGTGAGCACTACTCCCTTCACAAAGAAAGGGTCCTACAAGAGCTTGCTAAGCTCAGGGTGGATAAGGCAATGGGACCTGATGGCATACATCCCAGGGTACTTAAGGAGCTAAAGGAGGAACTAGCAGAGCCATTAGCAGAATTGTTTAGTGAGTCTCTGAGCACAGGAGAGGTCCCAGAAGACTGGAGAAGGGTTTCTGTGATCCCGCCTCCACAAGAGTGGTAGCAGGAGAGGCGGGAACTACAGACCGGTCAGTCTTACCTCAGTAGTGGGCAAGATTATGGAGGCACTCCTTAAGGAAAGGATAGTGCAACACCTGGAATCCATAGGGCACAGGATCCAAGACAGCATGGGTTTACAAAGGAAGGTCCTGTCAAACTAATCTCATAGATTTCTTTGACTGGGTAACCAGAGTGGTGGACCAAGGGGAGCAGTTGATGTCGCCTTACCTTGACTTCCAGCAAAGCTTTTGACAGTGTTCCACATAGAAGATTAATAAATAAGCTGGGT
Source organism: Neoceratodus forsteri (assembly GCA_016271365.2). Lineage (NCBI taxonomy): Eukaryota > Metazoa > Chordata > Ceratodontiformes > Ceratodontidae > Neoceratodus > Neoceratodus forsteri. The sequence continues at coordinate 286,121,668 of JADMNL010000027.1, read as the reverse complement.
AGGCTCGGGTGGGTCAGAAGTTGGTCAACTGGGTGGCAAACTGGTTGACGGGCAGAAAAGAGAGTGGTGGTAAATGGTATACAGTCAGAAGAGATGCAAGTCACAAGTGGGTACCTCAGGATCAGTCCTGGGGCCAGTCCTTCAACATCTTCATTAGTGACCTTGCAGATGGACTAGAGGGTAAGGCTTGTCTGTTTGCAGATGACACCAAGATCTGCAACAGAGTAGATGATCCAGATGGGGTGGGCAGAATGAGAAGAGATCTGGATAAACTAGCAGAATGGTCAGAAGAGTGGCAACTGGGATTTAATGCAAAGAAGTGCAAAATCATGCATATAGGAAGAGAAACCCTGAAGCCACCTATAGGCTGGGAGGAGTTGCTAGCAGTCACAAAGGAAGAAAGAGACTTGGGCATCATCATCACTGATGACCTAAAATCATCCAAGCAGACCTCTAAAGCAGTAGGTAAGGCTAGGGGGTGTTAGGGTGTATTAGTAGGGGTATCACAAGTCGTAAGAGGGAGGTAATAATCCCTCTGTACAAGACACTGGTTAGGCCCCATCTGAGTACTCGTGCAGTATTGGAGGCCACACCTTCACAAGGACATTAACCAAATTGAGGCAGTCCAGAGAAGGGCAACCAAAATGGTGCAGGGACTGCATCAGAAGACATATGAGGACAGATTAACGGAGCTCAATATGTATACCCTTGAGCAAAGGAGGGAGAGGTGATATGATAGAGGCATTCAAACACCTTAAGGGCATAAACAAGGTGAAAGAGTCTAACATGTTTAAATATAAGAAAATAGCAGGACAAGAGGACACAGCATGAGATTAGAGGGAGGCCGATTAAGGGGAATGTGAGAATTCTTTTCACAGAAAGGGTGGTGGATGCATGGAATGGCTTACCACAAGAAGTGGTGGCTATGAATACAGTGCAGGGCTTCAAACAGGCATGGGATAGGCATAAGGGAGCAATACAAATGACTATGAATAGATAGGCCACTGACAGAGCAAAGGCCGATGGCACATTTATAAGGTAGAAAAAGAAATGGGCAGACTGGATGGGCCTTGCGGTCCTTATCTACCGTCAACTTCTATGTTTCTATGTTTCTAAACATGGACAAAACACTGTAGAGTATGGCCAAACCAATATCAAACATGGGCAAAGCACTGCAGAGTATGGACATGCCATGGTCAAACATGGATAAAGCATTGTACGATATGGCCAAGCCATGGTCAAACATGGACAAAGCACTGTAGTGTATGGCCAAGCCACGATCAAACATGGACTAACCATAGTCAAGCACTGACAAAGCATAGTAAAATATGGCCAAGCCATCATGCTACAACATGGATAAACCATGGACAAATATGGCCAAGGTATGGTCAAACACAGACAAACCATAGTCAAGCATGGACAACATACTGTCAAGACCTTGGACAAACTATGGTCAATACTGATTTATCCAGTTCTGCCCATGGTATTAGAGCGGAGGTGGATTAAATCTGAACTGGGCAGGCCTAAGACAAAAGGAAAGCTATTCAGATTTACTGCAGGTTGCTCCTTATGTACACATTTTATCACAAAGTGTTTTTGATTTGTGAGCAGCGAGTTTACGGTTAGACTGGGTAAGCTTAAGGAAAGCTTGAGAAGGTTAAGCACAGATGTGGTGGGGTAGTGTAATGCAAAGGGAGGTTAAGCAAGTTGTCAAGGTCACAGCAGGTTAAGTGACGTGCAAAGAACCACACCTGTACCTTATATTTACAAGTCTCTGCACTCCAGCTCACATGTAAAACTATGTAACCAGCTTGTCAAAACTGGTTCATCTTTTGCAAGGGTTTTACAACTGCTACACCATACACCTTCACATGACCTTAGACAGTTCCAAGAACAATATATGATTCAGGAAATCTTGACTGCTATCCTAACAGTGTTTTCCAGATTCGATAATACACTTTGGAGGAAGAAAAGAGACACAAGTTCCCCATCATGTCAGAAACAGGAGCGGTGTAGCCGAGCTCCTTAAAAGTTTTTCCCTCTCAATCTCCAGGCCTAGATAGATAAGTTGTTTATATGGGATGCCGGGCCAGACCTTGATGGAGAATGTCCAGGCTGAACTTGAATGTTAGACATGAATGCCTTGACAGACGAATGATAGTCGGGAACTATGTGCGGAACAGACATAAGGGGCAGACTAAAATCATGACTGTCCTGTCCCGAACCACTTTGTGAAGGACTCTTGATAGAGGCAGTATTGGAGGAAAAGGCATACAGGAGACCAAACTCATCCCAGTTTAGGGGAAAAAGGTGTCCTGAGCCACCGCTGGTTCATCCTTGGCCAGGGAGCAGAATTGCTTACCTTGGAGTTCCACCAGCAGGCGAAAAGATCTGTTGTCTGTGGATTACCCCACTGATTTGTCAAGATGTAGGAGGCACTATGCTTCAGCTCCCATTCCCATGGTCGACCAACCTGCGACTAAGCTAGCCTGCCGTGTCGTTTACCTGCCCTGGTAAATACCTCGCTCAGTGGTGCGAGGCCCACTGAAAGAGAAGGAATTCCCTTAGCATTTTGAGCTTCTTGTGCCACCTTGATGGATGGTACAATGCCAACTTTGATAAGACTGTCGGCTGGAACCAGACTATCCTGATTGGGGAAATGCTGCTCAGAGTGCCTCAGGGCATGACCTACTGTTCACGTCGAGAACGTTTATGTTGTACCTTGTGCCTCTAACAGCAACCACCTACCCGGTGCCAACAGCTGAAGCAGGTGAGCCGAACCCCATCTCACGAGGCTTGCATCAGTTGCAAATCGGATTTGGTGAGGATGGTCTAACTTGCGACCCTTCATGACCTCTGTCCTCCGAGACCATCACTGGAGGGAGGGTTCACTCTGCCTCAATAAGCTGTATGAAAAATAAATAAATGATGAGCTAAACTCCTTGATGAGCTGTAGCAGAATCCAAAATTTAGTTTTCAGGGGGAAAAATCATTGTGTCATGATGTCTGCCCCCAGAAGGATCAAGGTCTGGTTTGAAATTAGGGATCTCTTCCTCCAGTTGATGAGAAAACCATGTGCCGACAGGTACCAGACCACCTCTACCACTGCTTGTAATGTTTGGTTGAGCTGTGGGGCCTTTATGTGGACTATGCCCGGTACTGGCACCTTCAATTCTGTCCGTGGGTTTGAGGAAGACCCCAATGGTAGAGAAAACTGCTCTGCCACACTGAACCTGAGATTGTGTGCGTGACGTTACTGAGTGGAAAGGGTAAATAGGCACCTTGCAGACCTACGGATGCCAGAAACTTTTTGCGTCTGCTGGGTGATAGAGATGACCCAGTATCATCTGCCAAGGCAGATTTAATTTCTCCTCTGCGTATGCATGGGCTTGAATACTCTGACTGTATCCCTACGTCCAGGGTCTGCACCTGCTCCTGAACTGTCGTAGTTAGGTTTTCGGCAGTTCTCTGGAATCTTTTACCACCCCCCTTTAAAGAATATCCATACAGGAGCTCTCCCTTGTCGGGGTCATTCGCCAAGTGAGCCTTGGAGACCTGTCCGCCTGCCATGCCTGCAGCCTTAGGTATGTCGAGGTGAGGTGAGTTAAAGCATGGCCCTTGCTGCGCAACTGGCAGCCTCCTTTGAGATATCTGCTGATAATGCCTAGAACAGTCTCGCTCCGAGACTGTTGCAGGGTGGGCTTGTCTACATCTGGCTCATCAGCACGCTGGAATGCCAGGATAGTGGCCCACGGTATTGCAGCTCATGCGGAAAACAGGTTGGCTGGGCAAACTTATATGTGGCTCATCAGCACGCTGGAATGCCAGGATAGTGGCCCAAGGTAATGCGGCTCATGCGGAAAACAGGTTGGCTGGGCTTGCGTATATGTGGCTCATCAGCACGCTGGAATGCCACGTCAGTGGTGTCGAGAACAGGTTGTTCGTAGCTGCTTTAAGGGAGGAGTGGAGGACTAAAAGCATCTCTTCGAGGGATGCCTCCCCTTTCATGTCCTCTGGGTCCCATAGAGAAGCCCCAACCCGAGGTAAATAAATATATATAAGTTCTCCTTTTTGCTTGGTAGCCGATGCCAGTCTGAGTGCTGGTTGGAAGTTTAGGAGTTGCCGGGGGAGACCTCAAGTGAGATTTCTCACTCACCCACGAAGTAATCTAGATCATCCATGGCTAAGATTCTGGGTGGAGAGCTGTCCGAGACAGAAACCCCACTCAGTAGACCCCCTGCCTCTGGGGGGCCTAACTGACCTCTGGGGAACTTGTGCTACTAGTATGTCAAGAGTAGCTATATCCTCCGTGAGACGACTGGAGTAAGCATAGGGTTGGCATCCCGTGGACCCTCTGATCTATTAAGGAGATTGAGGTATGATGGCCAGGGCATGATGAGTTGAGGGAGAAGATCCTGTTAGGCTTGAGGGCTAAGCCTGCTGGTAAACCTCACTGTCCCTTGGAGGAGACAGGCTGATGGGTCTGCGCTGCCGGGTTGGTTCCTGTGATAGCAGGGTGGATGTCTCCGGACCTCCTCCGCCCTTGCAGCTGTGTCAGTCAGGCACAGCGAGCTGGAGAATGGGACCCGGTGGGGGGGATGACGTCTGGGGCAGTATCCGCCCTGCAAGGATTTGTGCTTTGCTCCCAATAGCCCTTCAGACCTTTGAACAGGAGGGTGCCCTTCAGACCTTTGAACAGGAGGGTGCATGAGCCCCTGTTTAAAGGGGGGGGCGCAATCACTCTGGTCGGTTCCCCTCTTCGTGCATCCCGGGGCCTGATGGGTAGGAGACTTGGAAATTAAAAGTATTGCCTACACCAGGATCTGAACCCAGCACCACAGACTCCGGAAGCAATTGTTCAAGCCACTACAACACACAGCCAGCTCAGCTATGGAGTTGACTGCCTGAGCTGTCCTGGCCATCGGAAGGACTGTAGCGTGGCTGTTTCTGAGCAGAAAAGAAGCTCCTGCTGCTGTGGAGCGCTAGTGCTCCGAGAGTGCCCACATGAGGCTCCTCTGGCTCAAGTACCCCCAAGAGGCTCTGTGTGTGCGAAAAAGCTCCCTACTGTGTAGCGGACGCTCGAGAGTGCCAATGATGAGGGGCTGTCGCGCGGCTCCTCCTGAGCCGAAGTGAACCTCTGCTACTGCAGAGCACTGTCATAAATGAAGCCCCTACATGGATGAGCGCTCCCGCTAGTGAAGCCCCTGAGTAGCGCGCCTCTTCCTGAGCCAGAAATAGGCACCTGCTGTAGAGAAGAGCGACTGCTTCCCGAAGGGCAGAGAATGGCTCCTCCTGAGCCAACTTAAGGCTCCTGCCCGCTATTTTGGGGGCTGTGGCACAGCTCCTCTCGAGCTGAAATTAAGCTCCTGCTGCAAATGAAGCCCCTGCTACTGTGGTGGGGCGAGATCCTCCTGGTGGCTTCCCTCCTGGGTGGCGACGAGCCTGCTGCGTCGGCAGCCTGAGCAATAGGGCCACCAGCAAGGAAATAGGCGCATCTCTCCAGACTGAAAATAATTTGTGAGCCTGCTCGTCAGTGGCCTGAGCAGTAGGGCCGCCCGGCGAGGAAGTGAAGCATGGCTCTCCGGAGCCAAAAATAATTCAACGAGCCTGCTGCGTCGGCAGTCTGAGCTGTAGGGCCACCGGCGAGGAAGTGAAGCGCAGCTCTCTGGAGCCGAAAATAAAAGTGCAGCGCAAGGGGGCCTGCCGCCTGCTACCTGCCAGACTCGGGTGTCGGTGGAACTGTGAAGCAGGAATAATGCCAGAATGTCCCGAGCTGCAGTGTTGGAGGAGGCATAATGGCCAAACAGTAGTAATCCTGGACATCCAGCTCTCCGATGAATTCTTTGTCTCCAACTGAACCATTGGGGGGGGGGTGTGCCTCAAAGTGCGGGAAAGAGTAGGTGTGTGCCTCAAAGCACGGGAAAGAGTAGGAGAGAAGGGGTCTAATCTGTGCAGCGTGCATGGCCGAGACTGGGGACCCTTGAGAAAACTATGAGGCAACGCAGAATTGAAGCTCCCCCTTGAACTTACAGTTTGGTGTATTCAGCTCTGCCACAAGAGTGGCAGAGCCCCTGCAAAGAACCTGCCTCATGGCAGGCAGGAAGTAAACTGAGGGAGACAGGAAGTGGAGGGCTGGATGTTCCCTCCTGCAGAGGTCTGATTCCTGCCTGCCTATTGGTGTCAGGAGGTATAGCCCAGGAGTAAGGAAGCCCAGAGACCAGCTTAGGAGAGAAAAGTTGTTTAGTTGTAGGCCTGTAAGATCCCCATGAAGGCTCTCCAGCCCCAGATGCTGCCAAGCCTGTGGATAAACATTTTTACCCTGAACGGAAGCAAAGTTTTTTTTTTTTCCTTTTCATTTGGTTTATCCCACCCCCAACCCGACCAGACAACCATCAGTCTTTGCCACATCACCAGCCCAGTCACTCGCCTTCTCCAGGATTGACTTCACTGCCATGCTTCTCCCTGGCTTATCCTCCAGGGTGGGGCAACAAGGAGCAGGCCTCAACCTCCCGGGCGGGTTAGAGCTCAGTGTTGGCAAGAGGGCACGAGTCGGGTGCTGGGCCTACTGCAAGGGGCAGATGGCATCATGCAGCGGTCCGTGTTTTACCCCATTTCTCCCATCTCCGCGAGATGTCGCGAAGGGCCTGCTGATGCATGGCATGCATGCATGCAAGGTAAAATATGCGACAGAGGGTGCTGACATCCTCCACCCTCATCATAGCTCCTACTCACACCACCACCTGTGGTCACTCAGGTGGTGGTACTGCAATGGAGTAAGAGCCCTCCATGCCCAAGGGGTGAGCATCTAATAGGATGCTCTACCATCCTCCCCTAACTGGACCTCTGATGACGCAGACTCATTCCTGAACCAGAGTTGCGAGTGGTAGCGCTACTGCTGTGCCATCGGGCCGTCTGGATGGAGGCAAAGTTACCTTCTTCCCTCTAATACTGATCTACTTTAACTCCACCTACTTGCTACTGGTCACGACATGGACTCATCTAAAGTTGAATAGGGTCTGCATGATATTAGATCTGCTCATAAAATGGACCATGAAAATCCTGTAACCTCACGTGACAAAACATATCACATGACCATTGATTATGCTCTTACAACTGCACCTTACTCACACAATATTATTATTTTTTGTTACAAATAAAAGCCCACTTAAAAGCGGGATAGCACTCTCCAGGGTATGCGCCCGACAGCCATAATGCACTTCTCCAATGGCTGCAGTACCAGCTGTACCCACCAAAGTGTGCATTATTCCCGCAAGACTGCACGCTGTCCTGTGTTATCTCTTGCATGATGATTAGCCATGCTTCTTAGCTCTGGCAGGAAAAGCTCAAGAAGAAGGCGAGCCCTACTGCAGACTTATAATGGCTGTGCTCCTCAGAGGCGCAAAGACTTCCATGCTGACAACCCAGGCTTGGAAGCAAGACCAGGAAACTGCATCGGTAAGCAAACAAAGGCGAAGACAGCTGACACTTAGCAGTGCATCTCAGCTGGGGAGGGAAGGTGGCGGGCTCCACCACCACGGCAACGCCTGGGGATGGGACAGGGAGCTTGCTCCTGCCGCAGGGAGAGCTGTGAGTATGTGAGGCCAATAGTGGCACTGCCACTGCCAGGGGAGGATGGATCAAGAGAACAGAGGAAAAAAAAAAAAAAAACGGCAGCCACTTAAATGGCAGCCAGTTTGGCCTGATCGGGGTATATCCCTGGGAACAGGGTACATCCCTGAGACGTGCTATTGGCTGGGGACAGGAAAAAAAAAGCTACATACAAAAAAAAAAAAAGAGGACACTTCTCAAATAAATCTGACTGCACTGAATATCAAATCTCTGACATACTTTAACAAAAGGCCTACCAATGGCTGGTGTGACAATATGTTCATGGCGAGGTCACTTTAACAGATGCTAGTGAGACAGTCATGGAAAGATCCTCAGAGACAAGATCAGGGCTTTGGTCCTTTAAAAATTAAAGCCTCTACAGCGGAATCAGAAAACAGATACAGTACTGGATACCTGCCGGGTCTATTGTAATTAAAGAGACAGAATACAGGTGTCTGCTTTCACTGTTTCTCTCCAGGTACAGTATCCTGTTACAGATACAATCTGGCAACTAGCAAAGTACATCTTTATCAGATGAATGGCAGATGTGATTTGGCTAACCAATCTATATAGCTATACACTGGGTAGCAGGTATTTGAGCTTGATTACCAATACTCCAATACTGCACAACAGAATGCTGAACTCAAAATTGTCACCCCCCCCCAACACAGACACACACACAGGACTGCACACCCCAGAGTGGATTACCTATCTTATAAAATGGACACAATTGTTTTGGTGGGGGGTGGGTGAAAGTGCAGGTGTGTGGTTGTACTCTGATATATGCACGGTCATATGGTGTGTTTCATCCAATCAGGAGACAGCATTCTCCCTACCCATTTTATAAATATATACACTACAAAAGAACCCCAGAGCAAATGTCCTGAGGCATGGATTATCCCAGAGGATATTGGCATACAGTAAAATTTTAAAGAAAACACAATTGCACATACCCCAATAATGCAAAGCATCATGGGAAATGTATGCAAATCCCCATGAGAGAATTTGAACTGGCTCAACTTTAAGCAGAATTGCATGGTACAGGATGCCTCATAGTGCAATCAGCAAAGGCTAAGAACAGCAGACGCATACACGTCTTTTGTCCTCATTTGGACTCATCAGTGTGCCATATCTGTGTCTCAGCCCAGGACAGGGAGCCAGCCACCCCTTAAGGGGGATGTTATTTGTTTGGGCTATGGGGAGCCCCAAATAGAGAAGGAAAATAACTACAAAACTACTATATGATAGGGAATTAGGAGATGAGCTAATGTAAGATATCAGAAAAATCTTCTTGAGCTGTACTTGACCTCTGACCTCACAAGTGCCAAAGTCGCGAGTGAGGTCACTCAAGGTCAAGTACAATGAAAGAAGATATTTCTGATATCATACATTCCCTCATCTCATACTTGATGTATACAACAGGACCTGAAAGTTTCATAAATAATGTTGTAAACAAGTGATTTTTCTTTTTCATTCACTGCGTTTATCTTGCTTCTATGATCGGAATGTCTCTGAAGAATGCATGACTAATGGTTGTCTAGGTAGCATTTATGTCCCGTTATTGGTCAATTATCAATAGGTCAGTTGTGATGCATGTGATAGGTGATATATCTTGGTACCTATCAGGTGATAATCTTGATATCTCGAAATTAAGCTCGAAGATATCACTAGTTCTCTCTATAAATTTATACTCATCTATTGTGTATACAGCTATATGGACTGCTTGTGAGGATATAAAATTACACTTATCAGCGACATATTCACACACATATGTACATATATACATAGCATGGGAGGAATGAATAACCAAGGCTGACTTAAAGTGGTTATCCAGCCCTGAATCACATGTCATTCTTCATGTAGATCTAGTTAATCTTCACCATTCATCACAGTTGGGTATGTGGCTGGAGGTCATGACCCCGCAAGAGCTTTATTTTTTATTTCTGGCTTGGGCGGAGGCGATGCAGCAACAGTCCCACCCCTCGAGGCCGACGTACAACATGGCGCTCACGGGTTGGCCATTAGTTGCTATCGGCGCCACCTCCTCACCAGTTCTTCGTCTCCCACTGTAGAGGTTGGACCTCGTGTGCAGCTCCTGAGGAAAAACTGCGTCACAGCTTTGGCCTAGTTCCCAATCGGCCTATAACATCGAAAAAGTACCATCGGTTCTGTTTCGCCACCTACTCGACACTGCTGGCTGGTAAGACCATTCTTTTTACTTATTTTCAGCAACATCAGGTCTGTTTTTGCTTGTTTTGATCGGTAGATCATGTCTGGTACAGGGGACAAGAAATCGTCAAAGTCGGGGCGGCCTCCTATGCATCTGTGCCCCTGCGGCCGCCGTTACTCCGTTTCCGACCAGCATGATCGATGTCTCACCTATCTTGGCCCTTTTCACGACATGGATTCGTGCGACGCCTGCTTCTCCATGGACCAGCGAGTTGTTGAACTTCACGCATGGAAAGTGGGGCGAGCGCCGTCGACTTTCGGGGGACAGGCCCGCACTCGTAAGACCAAGACATGGTCTCTTGACTCTTCCTCTGGGTCCTCTCCCGGTTCTATATGGACCGTGGAGGAGGGGGCTTCTGCCTCTTTGAGTCTTGCCGCAGCGGGGGCCCCTTCCATGGTGCAGGAGGCCCAGTCCATTCCTTTCGGGGGCTGACGGGAGGCACCGCTTCGGCAGTGAAGGCACCCCATGTGTCGCGTCCTGGGACCCACGGGCCCGGGCCGGCCTCGACGCTGTCCACCAGTGCCATTTCGGGTGTCGGCATCGCAGGCCCAGACGGCGCCGCAGTCAGCGCCGGGCCATCTCTCGGCACTGTTTCTGCAGTCGGTGCCGTTTGCAGCACCGATAGTGGGAGTGGCACCGTGGGAGTTGTGGCCACTTCTTCTGCAGTGGTTTCTAGTCTTGGCGCCGTTCTTGGTGCTAAGACTGGAAACAGTGCCATTTCCAGCTCCGGTGCCATTTGCAGCACCGTGGTGGTGCAGTTTCTGATCTCAGTGCCAAGGGGGGGATTGGCGCCATCGTCAGTGCCGTCTCTGTCTGCAGCGCCATGGGAGGGCAGCACTGTGTCTGGCACAGATTCCGGCTTAGGCGCCGTGGTTGGTGCCATCTCTGCCTCGGGCGTCGTTCGTGGTGCCGAAAAGGGAGTCAGCGCCAACCGTGGTGCCACAGCCCAGACTGGCTCTTCTCTCAGCCCAGGAAGGGGCAGGGGTCAGCGGGTGGTGTGGCACCGGACCTCGGTCTCCACCTCTTCGGAGGAGGATTCCGTGTCTGATTCAGACTGGCTTTCAGACTCCTCTGAGTCTGCTGACCCCTCTGGGGTGACTTCAATGGCCCACACTCAGCCTCCCTCTGGGGAGCGGGCAGTGGTTCCCGATTCTGGGGTCAGTGGCTCTGACCAGCAGGCAGCAGTCCAGGTGGCTGCTGCTGTGCAGCCTGGAGTAGAGGGATCTTCTGCCCCCTCGGTTGGGGTACCCCTTCCTGTGGTGTGTCTGGACAGCCCAAGTTTAAGGCCGACCAGAGCACCCGCGGAATGGGACGGTGCTGCACCCTGGGTGGTCTCTTCAGGGACTACCTAGAGTTGCCAGCTGCCTAGGCTGGTGTTTTCAAGGCAGAGGGCTCTTTTGGAGTCCGAGGGGTTGGGGGGCCAGAGTTCGGTGTGGCAGCCTCTCTCTGAGACCCACCCGGGTTCGGGGAGGAGCCACAGTGTGGGCACTCGTCCTTCCCTCTCTCCTCAAGAGGGTCCTCCTCTTTGGAGGCCAGGGACTGTCCTTCAGGACTCTCACAGTCCTGGTCGCCTCACAGGGGCACTTTTCAGGGCACGGTCTAGGCAGTTCCAGTGTGGCTGACCAGCTGTCGGCTGTTGGGCTTCCTGGGAGCATCCGGCAGGTTCTCTTACCTAGGCAGAGGACGATCCTCTTCTTCTGTGGATCTGGCCCCCACTGCTCTGTTGACATCTCCTTCTCTCCCTGGTATTTCCAGCCCTAGGGGGGCCTCTGATCTGGGAGCAGTTCAGAGGTGTGGTTGCTCACTTTCCCACTTATGTTAGGGTGATGGACGAGTGGGTGTTCCACTCTCCCCCTGAGCAGCCACCCCCTGGATCTCAGAGATCTTCCGATTCCTCATCCCCCTCTTCAGAGGGAGAGGAACCATCCATCCACATCTCCCCCGCCACTGATCTTGCTGCGTATCAGCGCTTCCTCACGAGGATGATGGAAGATCTTCGCAACACCCCTGGCTCTCAAGACAATCCTAAGCAAGTGGCGTGTGCCTTTCTAGGCGATTTCAGGGTGGCCACCCTGGTGGTGCCCGTCTGGCCTGCTCCCTTCTGGGAGGCGTCACTGCGCTTCTGGCAACGTCCCTTCTCCAGTGTCCCCGCCCCTAGGGAACTGAGCCAGAGATATTGTGCTCCCCCCGAGTCTCCAGGTCGCATGCCTCACCCTCTGTCAGGGTTGACGCAACTGGGCACGCCTGATGGGCTTTGCGCCCTTCACCGTGACCAGCCCCCAGATCAAGACTCTTTGGATTCTGACTTGTGGGGTAGGAGGACCTTCTACTCGGCACAGATTTTACTGTCCATAGCTGCACATCAGGCCCACTATGTTTCCTATAACAGGTTCTTGTGGTCCAGGCTAGGTCAGCTCCTAGCCACTTTGCCTGATACAGAGGTAACCAGACAAGCCATTGCACTCTCTGCTCAGAGCCTGGAGCTAGCAAGGTACCAAGCGAGGGCATCCTACGACACCGACGAGGTAGCTTCCAGAGTCGTAGGGACAGCGATCTGCATTAGGCAGATGGCGTAGCTGCGTCTTTCCCGGTTGTCACCCTTGGCCCGGCTTACAGTGATTTCCTCCACTTACCAGAGAACCCATCTTTTCTCCCGTGGAGTGAGGCAGCAATTGTCAGGGCAACTTGCTTCCCCCTCTGGGGGGGTTCCCGTCTCACTCTCCACACTCTTGGGCTCGACCAGCCCATAAAGTTCTCCCTCCCAGTGTCTCCCCACTGGGAGCTAGAGGCTTAGTCTCTTAGTGTCTCGGGCCCCCTTTGGGGGGGGGGGCCTGGTACTCACCCAGCTGTGATGAATGGTGAAGACTGATACAGATAAGATATGATATGAAAATTACGTACCTACCGTAATTCTGATCTTTCTGTGTATCTTCACCATTCATCACAAATCCCACCCACCATCCCCCTGGGGCCTCAGTCTCTGGGTCCCCCTCCCTCTGTGTGCCTTCTCCCTTCCCTCCCTCCCACTGGCCAGGATGGGGGAACCTTTGAAACACAGGTGGGTTCTTGCAGCCTTCAGGCTGGGGGAGGGATGAGGGGCTGTTTGCTCATTGCCTTCAGGCTTCACCCTTTCTTAGGGGTGGGATGTTGGTGGCTGCCCTCTCTCCACCCCTTAACCCTTGTCCTTCAGGACTAATCCTTTTATTATTCTTTTAGAGGAAGGGTCTCCCCCCCCCTTACTTTTTGTTGGATAGAGGAGAGGACATACCTTGGCTCCTGGGCCCCCTCCTCTCCTTAATCCACGACTCTAGGAAGTCATTCCTGCCGGAGTACGTCTTGGTCAAATTCTGTGTCTTGAATCTGGCCAGCCTTGCCAGGCTCCTAGATACTCCTGGGCTGTAATTCCATCTAAAAGCTGGGGACCAGACCGCGAGCCCTGGTTTTGTCCTCTCCCCTCCCACTTAATTCTTCCTTCCCTTTTCTTCTCTCCCCTTTTTCCTCTTTTCCAGAGATTGGGGCCCCTCCCAATCCCCTTAGCTTCTCTCTCTCTCACTCATCTGTCCACTCCGTTGTTTATTCCTCCTTTTGTTTTCTTAAATCTTTTCCTTTGTCTGTCTCTTGGACTTCCTTGTCCCAACCTCCCAACCCTATTTCTTACTCTACCGCGACTTAGAACTGGCAAGGGTGCGGTGCCAACAGCAACTAGCAGCCAACCAGCGTCATCCCGTTGTATGTCTGCCTTGAGGGGGCTGGCATTGCTGCCTCGGCTCCCCCAAGCAAAAAAAAAAAAGCTCCCGCGGGGTCATGACCTCCGGTCACATACCTAACTGTGATGAATGATAAAGATACATAGAAAGATCAAAATTATGGTAGGTACGTAATTTTCATTTCACTACTTTGTGACATTACAACAATGCTGTCACTCTTCTAAGTGCCATGGTATAAACAGGACATCCCAAGGACATTTAGGGATAAACTTTTTATTCACTCTGAAGTGGTGCCAGTTGTGCCAGCCTAGCACTCAGGGTGGCACCCCTCCCTGCAAGGCAGCATTACTGGCAACACTCAAGACTGAATAAAAGACTTACCCCTGGACGTCCTATGGAATATCCCCTGCTCATACAACGCTAACAAGAATGAAGAGTGCACAGCTAAACAAGTTATTTTACCCGATTACATATGTAACCTCTAAAATAAACCTTTAATTTAGTGGTTTCATAATGCACAATCATTTATTTTACAGGCTGCAAAAGGTCAACCTCACATTCTACAGCTGGAGCTGTTCTCAGAACCAATCAGAGAGCGGCATTCACAACACAGATGACATCACAAAAGCACTATCCTGCCCTAAAGCCAGCTGCTCAGTTCAAAGAGACAGCTAGTCCCTTTATGGCCCTCTTCTCAGGACTAATGTCCATCTCCCAGCAGAGCTCCTTTTACCTTTTTGTGGCCCCTCCCCATTTCTTTCCACTGTGAACATTGAACAAAAGGATCTGTTCAGAATGTCTGCCCTTTTCTGACCCCCACCGCACAGTCCCCCCATCCCTTTTTAACCTTACAACCCTCCCTTGGTCTCCCTCTTTTCACTTACACACCTAAAAAAAAGTCTTGTCCCTTTTGTTACAGTTTGGGCTATTCTGTCTTTAGTTAGTGCCTTTGCGCTCCTTACTGCTTTCCCTGCTCCTCTCCGTTTCTCCTGACACACCTCCCTGTACTCGCCCCCTGCGTTTCGTTATACCTTCTGAATGCTGCCCTTTTAGCCTTTCCCTTTTCAGCCGCCTCTTTTGAGGACCACAGCAATCTCCTTTTCCTCTTACTTTTACTCACTTGCTTGACGCAGGGGATTGCTGCCTTCACTAAGCCCCCCTTTTAGCTTTGCCCATTGTTCCTCCACCCCACCCAGGTCATCTAACAGCTTGGTTTTAATGCCAAGAAATGCAAAGTTATGCATATTGGAGCCAAGAATGCCAGGATACAGTACTACCTGGGTGGAGTCCGAATATCTGCATCAGAGGAGGAGGAGAAGGACCTGGGAGTGATGATCACTAGTGACCTGAAGCACTCTACGCAGTGCAAGAAAGCAGCAGCAAAGGCAAACAAAATGCTGTAATTCACATCTAGGGGATCAGTAGTAGGAGAGAGGAGGTTATATTGCCCTTGTACAGGTCACTGGTAAGGCCTCATCTAGAGGATGGGGTTCAGTACTGGTGCCCACACCTCAAAAAGGACATTAACCTGCTGGAGAAGGTCCGGAGGAGGGCTACAAAAATGACAGCGGGACAGCAGGGTAAGGCATATGAGGAGAGGTTGAGGGCACTGAACATGTACTCTCTGGAAGACAGGAGAGAGAGAGGGGACATGACTGGGACCTTCAGGTGCTTGAAATGGATAAATAAGGTTGATAAGGGGAGTCTCTTAAAGCTGAGTGGCAACCACAACACAAGGGGGCACAGTCTTAAGCAGGAAGGTGGGAGGTTTAAGAGGGAGGTCAGGAAGCACTTCCTCACAGAGCGGATGGTGGACACTTGGGATGTGCTGCTGGAAGAGTGGTCTCGTTGAAGACAGTGAGCAGCTTTAAAAGAGGCTGGGATAGGCATGGGGGTAGGTAAGGATCATGGGTAGGGAGGATGGGATGAGTGGGATGGGGGGCAGGGACAGTAGCTCAAGTTGTGGACCCTGCGATACGAGCAGACTAGAGAGACCAAATGGCCTTCTTCTGCAGGCTTCTTCGTATGTATGCATCTTCCCCAGGCCATCCCTGGTGCATTCACCTATCTTTAGAAAGCTGCCCTTCTGAAGTCCAGGACCTTCACCCTTGTGTGGTTCGATTCCACAGCCGTCCTTTGTCCTTATACAGTGGAGTGACGCAGAGCTGCACTGATCGAGTGAAATGGCGCCGCGCTGCTCTGGGTTTGTTTACATTAGCACTGCTACACTGGAGCCAATATAAAGACAGGGTGGTAAAGAAAAAATTAATTTTGAGGCTCAAAAGCCTAATTTTTTGGAGGGGGGATGGGATGTCTGGGGGACATTTGTTCTCCTTTAAAGAATTTGTCATGTCTGCAAACCAGGCAGGTGCCAACACTGCTGTTGCTTGTTAGAAGCAGTCTGGAAGAAAACAAAGGAATCCCCAGGACATCGTGAGCTTCCCAAAAAATGGCCCTGGCCAAACAGACAGTAGTTCGCAACTCTTGGAAGCTTTGCAACAGCTCCAGGACTTCCTTCCTGCCAATCCTCCTCCACTCCCCCCCCAAAAAAAAAAAAACGTCAGTGAGCCAGCTTCTGCTGATACGGACATCTCTCTTGGGCCTTCAAAAGGCTCTGAAAGTCACTTGGCCTGCATGAGGCTGGCTACAACAGTTGTGTGAGACATCCTAATGCACACGGCTGGAACGATCCCTTCTAATACTCTGCTTGAGTGATCCCCACTAAAACTCATCCACAAGACAATGGAGCTCTCAACATACACCCCCATTCCCCTGCTGCAAAACTCCAGTTTTAAATGTTTAAACACATGGCGAAGTTAGGGAAATGGAGAAACTGCTCAGCCATCACCAATTTAAACGTACACACAAGAAATGCTGCCAGATAGCTCAGCGGCAGTGTGTTGTGTTGCCATGCAAATGACCTGTGTCCAGGAATGGGCCTGGGGTGCTAATGCTGGGTGGCTAGCGCTGGACAGCTCTGCTGCTTGCAGTGGCACTCAGCCCGGGGAGTGGTGGCGTCAGTTACTGCCACCACAGCCCCTCCCCCCTCATTGCAATGGGCCAAGGAACATGCCCCTTCACGTGGGGAGCACTGTACACGCATGAGACCACTCAAGGCAAGGCCTATGCTGCGCGGGAGGCAGGAGGGTTAAGGGGCACAAGGGAAAACAGAACAGAAAAACCCTGTGGCTCTCAAGATGATGGTTGGTGGCAGTGGCGGAGACAGGTTTGGGAGTGTTTGGGAGCCAGGGAGGGCCACCCAGTCAATCATGGGCTCCACAATGGGCACTAAACAGTGAATAAAGATGGAGGTGGGGCACCACTACTTACACTGGGGCAGCCAGGAGGGGCAAACGCCCCCTCAGCCCCCATCTAGCTACGCCACTGGTTGGTGGTACGCTCTGGCTCTCCCCCCAGAGTGGTCGGTGGGGGTAGCGGCAGATGGGGCTGGGAGTTTGCCAGGCCCTGGCCAACCTCAGAAGTCATGGAGAATAAAAAAGCTACATTTAAAAAAAAAAAAAAAAAAGGCAGGTAAGTAGCGTTGCTTGGAATCTCAGATTCGTGGGATTCCAACCTGATTTTCGGAACTGTAGTTTGAAAATCTTAAGTCACAAACTGAATCCTAAACCTATGTTTATACAGGGATTTAGGATTTCAGATCCAAATCGGATTCTGGTTTTGAGGTCCTCTTAAGATTCGAATCAAAATCAGATTAGGATTCCAAAGTTCCCAAATCCTAAAATCGGGATGGAACTGGTCAATTACAAGCATCCCTAGCAGGTAGGTACTTATTTTTGTACTGGGTCTTTCAAAAACTCAGAGCGCTTTACATAAAACCCAATAAAACAAAAAATACATTACAGTCTGTTAGTAAGCAGAAAATAAATACAAAGCACAGGAAAATGACGAAAATATTTGAGTAATAAGTGCAGAGTAGACCGTAAGAAAATTTGATACCTGTAAATGTTTTTTCCTCTGAAAACTGGTCACAAGGCTGGTGACAGCCCTGCGACCAGCAACAAGAGACAGAAAAGCCATTTCCGGGTCCCAAAATGGCTCTAAGATTAAGTCGAGCATCAGGATTGAGGGCATTCCAGAGAATCAGGGTCACCACGGAGAACATTCTATCACCCACTGATTTTAACCAAGAGCAGGGGATATGTCCCATATCCCAGGAATGAAGGGCTCTCTCGAGGTGAGAGGGTTGGGGGAGGGTCAGAAAAAAAGAATGCAAAAGGTTATGTTTACAGAAGTGTCAATTAAGATATCCATCCGACACCTCAAGACGTGAACCAGCTTTATGCGGCATCATGCAGGGCTACTTCATCTGGATAAAGGGACAAGAAGTATGTATCGGCCCTGTTTCACCTGATGCGTACTTCTGTGAATAACAAATCACCTGTTTTCCATTAAGATTCTGGATTTTAGGCTAATGGATATAATTCAGGAACTGTACTGTTCATTTTTCATTTCAGTTCACAGCTGCTCAACTGCCAACTGTGTAGAGTTCTCTGCCTTTTCTTTTTTTTTTTTTTTTTTTTTTAAACTTTCTTTCTCCCCGGTCATGTTCCGCCAGGTATATATATCCTAGTAGTCCCAGGGATATACCCCATTTCTGGCCTTGCTGACCCCCAGCTCCCCCTGGGTCCCACACCCCTCTGCCATACCCACAACTCACCCTTCCCCCACCCTGTGGCTAGGGCTCCGAGGGGAAGGCCATCCCCCCCCCCCGAGGCAGCTCACTGTGTGTGCTAGGATCCACTGCCAAGAGTCATTAGATCCCAGACCATCAGATGGGCACTGCTTTGGGTCTCTCCCTGGTTTCCTGCTCAACCTCTCTTCTCCCCTGGCATGCACTTAGCCAGGTGTGACTTGGCTGCACGCTGCGACATCCCTGTAGAGGGAGCGAGCTTCTTTGGCACACACAGGTCACTCTGGCACCAGTGGTGCAGCGCCAACCCTCCTGACTGCAGCGCACTGTCGAGCAGCAGCTGCTGCAGCGAGACCTGACCTCCAACGCATCGGCCCGAGCTCGCTTCTTAACTCGGGTCATCAGCACAGCAGTGCAATTCGCTGCTGCTGGACCAGCGGGGCAGCCTCATTTTCTGTTGTTACTATGTAACTGTAGGAGACAAGAATCCACTTCCCATGTAAATGAACCTAGTAAGCAGGAATAAAATATTATAAGTCTAATTAACTATTCATGAGCCTAGCTAGGCTCCTGATTGGCTGCTGGATTGGTCATGACTGATCCAGCTGCCAACTGACGCTGTGCAGCACGCACCGTTCGCGCCACTCTGCTTAAAACCTTGAGTGACAGGAAAAAATGAACACATTTCAATTAGACTTATAATCGCAATAACAGCCTCAAAGCCAGTCATTTCTTTGTATTAGTGACTGGCTAGGGGGAGGTAGCCTTTGGCTGCACCTTGGGCCACCCCCCCCCCCAACTGATTGTTAATCCCTCGGAAATGATCGCTTTCTCAGTCGTTACTGCTTAAATCTGCAACAATTGTGTCTAAATAATGAATTATGTTTTCCCACAAGTGACAAACCGACTTTAAATGAACTAATGATTTGAGGGCTTGTTTAACACACAGAAGTGTTTTTTTCACTCCTTTGTTCATGGTTTTGGTTCAGTAAAACAAGCTTCAAAAAAAGTAAAATAAACACCTCTTCAAAGGGCATTTTGTTCTTTTGCAAATGAGGGGACACGCCCCAAGATCTTGATAAAACTCTACAGTATGCATCGAGAGGGCACAAAATTACTCACATTCCCTGTCTTTACTCCACACAGAACCCACCCGCATTAGCTCCTCCCTGCAGCGAGTTAAAGTCCCAGTTTCCCTTTAACGTGGCGGAGGGAGTTACGTGCTGGCACTGGTGTCTTGTGCCAGGCATGGCTTGGCACCAAGTCGGACCCTCTTTGCCAGATGGCCACATTTATCACTCTAATGGCGTGCCGCGATGGACTTGGCAATGGGGAGAAGAGAGAGCGAGAAGCGGGAAGGGGATGTCTGGCAGACAATCCATCTCTCTGTTTTGCACGTGTATCTTTTTCGCAGCCAGTTTTTTCTTTATTAGTCAGGGGTGATGGTTTGGAGGAAAAGTGCACAACTGTCCTATTTCAACCGTCCGACTCAAAATATGTAAACATACTGGTGAAATAAGGAAAGCTAGTTGGGTTCATATCTATGTTTCGGCCAGTGGCTCAAAATCTGCTGGTTCCACAGGCATTCAACTGGCTCAATTGACGATTTACTGAAATATTAGGCCCACCCCCCTCAACCCCAACCCCAACCCCAACCCCATACATGTCAGCAGTGCTAGTTAAAGAAAACTGTATCACATGATATGAAATCTACCAGTTGGTGTCAATTTTGGAACCTCAGCTAATGGGGGGGTCAATGGGTTTCGGAACAAGAATATTATGTGAGCAATGTCCCTTTCCGTGCACAACCAAAACATTTCTTGGTCAGGGAGCCAAGATAGTTCTTCTCTCCCTCCCTCCCTTCCCCCTACTTCCTCTGGCAACGGCCACAGAGCAGCTGCTCAGGCTTATCAGGGCTCCCTGTTCACCACGTTTACAAATTAACGCCCTATCAGGGCAGCAGTGTAGGGACTGATTGATCAGAGAGAGAGAGAGCAGGCAAGAGGCAGTGGCGGGCAGAAGCCTTTATCACTTTAACTGGCTGTTAAAATAGAGAGAGACACAAATCCGTGCGGATATGTCTCTACAGGCTATAGATACCTTGTACAGAAAAAAAGAAGCCTGCAAATGGAACGCTCAAGACTGTCAGAGTGAGTTACTGTGAAGAATGTTGAGACAGTGAGATGTCTCAGTAACTCTGTATAAACGCTCAATTAATTCACCGCAAATAAATGTGTTTATGTTTTTCTACTGCCACTCAAAATGACTGCAACCCCCTTTCTCGTTTCAGGCAACCCTGGAAGGTTAAGTCATAAACAGCCACAGCTTCCTCCTCCCCCACCCCAGTAAGGCAAAAACTAAATGTCACAGTCACATAGTTAAGCCTACATAGAATCATTATGATGTCATCGCAGGGGGAACTGAAATCTCAGAGCAACCCTCCTGATGCAGTAACTATAAGCGGCATATTCCCATAATGTGTGAATTCTAAACAGCTAAGGAGGGTTAACTTTGATAATCTGTTGGAAAATAATTTCTTTTTATAATGCAGTAAGTATCAGGCACAGTACTGGTGAATAAATGGGCAAACAACTGTTTCTTACTTGTGGCCTCTTTCTCCAAAGCTTCACAGCATCCTAAACACTATGACGGGCGAGCCACCGAATCAGACTCCCGTTTTCTTTGTTCCTCCACCCCCAACCCCCACAACACTTATGGCCGCACCCTTCCTCTTTTCTCACACCTTGACGATGGTGTTAGGGATGCTACATACTTCCTCCAGCTGGGAAGATGACCGAGTGGTTGCCTCTGCAGCCAATGCCTGTGCCGCCCCATAGTTGACGGGGGTGGGGCAACTCTAGTGTGGCTCATGCTCTCCCTCCCAGAGCTCAAGCACCTCACTTCTCCAACCCCCTGGCCCCAAGCTGGATTCAGCATGGCACCAGGATCTATGCCACTTGAGCCCATCCAAGTTAAAAAAAAAAAGAAAAAGGGGCTGGCCTGGTGGCACTGAGGGCTGAGATGCTGGACGTCTTACCTCACGTTATGCCAGCACCCGGGTTTGGGAACAAGCAAAGGTCGTTGGGAGCAAGATCGAACAGTCAAAAGGCACCTCTCCTCTCCCAAGAGGAACCCTGTTGCCCACCGTAGTTCCACTGTCCACAGGTGGAGGTCAGAGGGCAGTGCAGGCAGGTGGATGCCAAGCAGAGGGAGGACGCCTCAGAACGGCGGCATGTGAAAGCCTCCACAAGCACATGCACAGCCGAGATATGGGGAAAGGGAAAAAAAACCGGGTATGAAAAGTAGATTAAAATTAAAAAGAGGGCCAGAAATAGGGATCAGGTTTGCATTTGCCCCCCAAAAAGAAAAAAAATAATTGCAGTCCCCTGACCAAATTCGAGAAATCCAGCAGAGTTCATTTAGAGTCATTTTGGCGGATCCTGCTAAGGTGTATATGTGCACCTGGCAGTTTGTGGGACCCGAGAAAAAAAAAAAACTGCACCCTGCAGACCCTCCACACTGATGGGCACACATCCCAATGGGTTACTGGCTTGTCAAGGATGCAGGGTCTCATGTCCCCAAAGCCCTGAAAAGATGCAGCTTCCCCCTTCCCATAAGGTTTAAACAGTCTAAGCCAGGCTAACAAGCAGCCATGCTTATATAAACAATTCTTTCCAGTACCCTCACGAAATGAACAGTCCTTTCCTAGCTACCCTCGCAACATACAAAGCCCTTACAGTAACCCTCACAACACCTACAGCCTTTTCTACTAACCCTAGTGATGTGTTCAGCCCTTTCCTAGTAACCCTCGGGACATACACTGCCCTTTCCAGTAATCCTCACAACATGCTCAGCACTTTCTAACAACCCTCATGATATGCACAGCTCTTTTTAAATAACCCTTGTGATATGAACAGCCCTTTCTAATAACCCTCATGATATGCACAGCTCTTTTTAAATAACCCTTGTGATATGAACAGCCCTTTCTAGTAACCTCACGATACGCACAGCCCTTTTAAATAACCCATGTGATATGAACAGTCTTTTCTAACAACCCTCCTGACATGCACTGCCCCTTTTTAGTAACCACTGCGACATGAACAGCCCTTTCTAGTAACCCTCATGACACGTGCGACCCTTTTTAGTAACCATCGCAACATGAACAGCTCTGACTAGTAATCCTCACACCAGGCATAGCCTTTTTCAGTGACCCCTGCAACGTACACAGCCTTGTGACATGCACATAGCTATAACCCTAAAGGTTTGACTCCCCCAAACAGAAGAGCCTTATTGGGGGGAGGGGCGCAAATCCTTGATGCATACTGCTGCATAATTCTCACCTTTTTAATACAGGCTGATTTCCCAGTTTTAACATGCTGAGGGACACCACACAGTGCTGTCAAGAGGATTCAGCTGTTGGGCAGCGCTTTTTTACATGAAGCCTAATTTGAAAATCTGTGATAAGATTCATTAATCTTTCTTGGGAATCAGTTCTGTTCTCAGTTACAGTAAAAGCAGATAAAGATTTATCTTCAGGCTACCCACGGCAAGCACTTACTGAGTGAGCAGAAATGTATGTGCACACACTCACTCTCTAACTCATGTAAAGACACACTCACACTCTTAACTCATGTGAAGCCATATACAGACACACACACACTCTCTCTAACTCATGTGAAACCACACACATACATATATATATATATATATATACACACACACACACACACACACATACATATGTACGCACACACACGAAAAGCCATGTGTATACACAAACACACCACTCATGTTCAGCAATGTGTACACACACATTCTCACACTCTTAACTCATGTGAAGCCACATACACACACATATGCACACTTTTTCTCTAACACATGTGAAACCACACACACACACACTAACTCATGTAAAGCCATATACACACACGCTGCACACACACACACACAAACACGTCCAGCCATGTGTATACACATACACTCACCTAGAAGTTACCATGTACATACAGCATACAACACACACACACAGTCTCTTGCTCTCTCTACACTGTTTACACTAGTCTTTCTCATTCTTTTTCCTGTCTCTCTCTTTCTTTCTTTTTGTCTGACTTCACGAAAAACTGCACGGGGACATTAGGATGCCCCAAACTAAAGACTTGTCAAGTACAACTATTACAGATATTTAGAAATATTATACCACAGAGAATCATACAAAACACTTCAAATATAAAGAGGTTAATTTTTCTCCAGGACAAAATGTAACATGAGTTTGTCTTGGGGAGATCCTGTCAGACAACCTGATAAAACTTTTTTGATTGGGTCTGTGTACAAGGCCAGGCGGTTGATGTCCTGTATCTGGAGTTCAGCAAGGCTTTCGACTCTCTGTCACATGGGAGACTGCTCAGTAAGCTGCAGGACCTGGGTGTTGGGTAGAAGCTGACAGGGTGGGTCAAAAGCTAGCTACACGACAGAAACCAGAGGGTGTTTTTGGAGGGAGCGGGGGCTCTCGAAGCCTAGGCCTGTAACCAGTGGGGTCCCATAGGGCTCAGTGCTGGGACCAGTGTTGTTTAATATCTCTACTGGTGACACAGAGGATGGGATCAAAGGTAAGATCTGCCTATTCACAGATGCCACTAAGCTCTGTGGGACAGTGGACACAGAGGGGAGACAGGAGCTCACAGAGGACCTGGCTAGGCTCGAGAAGTGGAATGGGGTATCTGGCAGCTGGGGTTCAACGCCAGGAAGTGCAAGGTCATGCACCTGGGAGCTAAGAACTCAGGGGCCAGTTATTGGTTGGGAGGGGTACAGGTGTCCAGTTCTGAGGAGGAAAAGGACCGAGGGGTAATCATCACAAGGGACCCGAGGCCCTCTGCACATTGCCATAAAGCAGCAGCCAAAGCCAAAAGGATGCTGGGAGGTATCGCCAGAGGAACCACCTCCAGAAAAGGAGAAGTCATTCTGCCATTGTACGGGTCATTGTTGAGACCACACTTGGGAGTACTATCTACAGTTCTGGCACCTGTACCTGAAAAGGACATCAGATTACTAGAGGGGGTGCAGCGTAGGGCAACTAAGAAGATCCAGGACCCGCAGGACAAACCCTATGAAGAGAGGCTGCGGGAGCTCAATATGTATTCCCTGGAGGCCGGGGGAGGGGGGGCATGACTGAAATTTTTAAATACCTTAAAGATATAAACAAGGTTAGAATGGATGGCATTTTCAATCTCTGGGTGAACGGGTCCACTAGGGGCACATCCTAAAATTACTGTGGGGGAAAGGATTCAAAAGGAAATGAGGGCTGGCCCGCCAGTGTAGCAGTAGGTCTACTGCTTGCAACGCCAGCGGCCCCGGTTCAGGAATGGACTCTGGCAGCTGGAGGGCCGGCACGGGGGAGAAGGATCGAGTCCCCACAGGCTGCTCTCCTTCTCCGGGGAGGGTGGGGATGCCTGTCCCGCTGCTCTACCGTCACCTGGGTGACCAAGGGTGGAGGTGCAGTGGGATGGCATGAACAGGGAGAGAGGATGTTGTCAGAGAGCCGGGATGACAGCACGTTGCTACATGCCCCGCCTCTTGGCTTTCCAAGCACATCGGCACCCTGAGGGGGAAGGGCAGCACTGAAAAATGGAAACCCCCCACAACGGATGCCTGGAGACAGAACCCAGCTGCCAGAGAGAAATCCACAACCAGGCTTCAGGATGGGCCTACGCAGCATACCCGATGCTCACTAATGGACTGGCGGGGACTATAGGGTGGTCCCGCTCCTCCCCGCCCGGGGGGTAAATCGAGGCAGTGCGGACAGGAACCAGAATGGAGATACCTGGGGAGGACCTACGGGAGCGCGCACAGCCTAGGGAACCCCGAGGATAGGATCCAGACTGGTGAGTAAGAAAGCATAAACAGAGAATATATTAAAAAAAAAAGGGGGGGGGGACTAAGAAGGCACTTTTTTGCAGAAACAGTGGTGTCCAAGTGGAATGAATTGTCAGACAGGGTGGTATCATCATAAGCAGTGGACAGCTTTAAGAGGAGTTGGGACAGAGTGAAAGGGACGGGAGAGTCATGACAGGTGGGCAGATGGGTAGAGGTGACTTGGGGGGGACTCCACGTGGAAAAGAGAGGGGGGCAGCTCCAGTAAATTCGACTGAACTGCACACTCGAGCAGCCTAGATCAGATTAGATAGACCGAAATCTCCTGTTTCTGCTGGCATTTTCATATGTTCATATTTAAATATCTATGCAACAACCTTCCAGACCTGTCCGTCACGCCCCCATCCCAGACCTGCGGGGATCCACATGGGACAAGGCCCAAGAGTGCCTGCAACTATCAGACTGACAGCTCGCGGTACATGAGTGTCCAGTTTTTCTCCCTCTGTCCCTCTCTCTCCCACATAGTGCTCAGTGGTGTCCTGACAAGTCTCTTGAATGTGCAGCACCCCACTGTGGAGGAGGCAAGTTCCCTAGTCCCCTACAGGGGTCACTGTGACTGCAGATCGTGGCATCTACTCTCCTAGGGCTTCCCGCTAGCTCCAGAGTCTGCGTCCAAACAAAGGTTTGTCAGTGCGTCAAGTTGCCCCTTTAACTTTGAAAGGATGCCCAATAACAGGCTTGCAGAGGATCGGTCATCTAATTGCCAGCTGTTCCTAACAGGTTCAAAATGGAACAACTCTCCCCCTTACATGCAGGGTATGTAAGCCTAAGCCCAACCCTTGCTGCAATAACTGACAGAAGGCCGGTGCACTGGCACAGTGGTAAGGCTACCGCTCATGATGCCGGTGATCGAAGCTTGGGAGCAGACCCTAGTCATCAGGGTCTAACCTGGGGAAAAGAGGTGCTGAGCATCCCTGGCCTAGTGTAGCCACCACTACAGCGCCCCCTGGGTGACCACAGGTGGCATTATAGGCAAGGCACACCACTTGGTGGAAAGGATACTGACTAAAGCTGAGCACTCACGCACTCTGTGTGCATGCATGCAAGTGACGTCACAAATGGCCGGCAACCCTGAAGGAGGGATAATAACGGAGAGCCACACACTCTGTGGGCAATGGACCCTGATACAGCTGGGTCCTGCGCCTTCATCGCCTCCTGCCTAACAGTGGATGCTGTCAGGGGTGTATACGCTCCACCCCGACACTGCCTGATTGGCTATCCAAGGCACGATGGAAGCAGGTGAGTGCAGGGGGACACAGTATGCCTTGGGACTCCTGAAGGAAACAGGCACAGGGGTGAGGGGTAAGAGGGCACAAACGATGGATTAAAAACAGACTGACAGAAGATAGCGTCACTAGGGCTGATAATTGTATATGTGCTTAATGCTATTTTGATGACCAACTGTATTGAAAACAATAGATCTGTCTTCCTCTTTGCCACCTTAGCCAATATATCGGGCTGGCTGGGTGAGAGGGATAAGGGCAACAGTTCTCTTTAAGCCCCTCCTCTTCCTCTCACAGACATATGAGACTTCCATGCAAGGAAGTGAGGTTCATTCATTTAGTGGAACTCACAGTAGCATCTACAGAGAAGACAGAATTGGGAGAGGGGTCAGCGTGTCTGAAATTAACAAATGACAGGTATTCCAGACTCTTAAGCCTGCTGCATTCTCCGTAACAACCTGGTGCTGTTATAGCTGCAGTTGGTTGAACCCTGGCTCCCACTTCCAGGAGTTGGAAGAGCAATGCACCGTTTACACTCTTAGAAAGGCTGATAGCGATCAGTGCCACAGAAGCTTTCTCTCATATTTGGGGGGGATAAAAGCTGTGGTAAACCACATGGCTGATGAAAGAGCTAGTAATCCAGTGTGCCAGTACGACCTGTTGTCGAGGCGCCCACATATCATGTTTTCAGCTGCAGCAGGCAAGGGTGTAGCTACTGATACTCCAAGTAAGCCATGGTGTACCAAGTTCAGTAGTAGAGGGTAGCAAACAAGCTGGCCGGCATTTCACAGCCCTCTCTAGGCCATCGCATTTAAATTCCTTCGCTTGGCTTTGCAGGCTTTTTCTTTTCTCTTTCAGCTTTGTTTTTTGGGGGTGGGGTGGCAAAATGGACCGTGGACATTGAAGCTGAAGGGATCAATTAGGTCCGCATAGTCCGCCTGCATAGTGATTGGCTGTGGCATCTGGTAGGGGGTGTGGCAGGTATGGGTCAGTGAGTTTAAATGCCCCAGCAAAGTTAGAAGCCATACTATTAGTTCAGTTGTACTGGGAGCGAGAGAAGCAGGAGAAAACCGAGGAGCAACAGATGGAAGAATAAACTCGGAGCCAGCCAAAAGAAAAAATACTTCATGTGGAGGGGCAAGTGGAGTGAATCTGCTTACCTGCGGGGGAGAGAGAAGAAATTTCTGCCATGGTCCTGGACTCATGGTGCAGTCAGTGGTGTCTACCAGTGGGCAGCAAGCACCACACTAGCAGCACAGACAGACAGCAGGTCTAGTATGAGAATCATCTGATTGGAGCCAGGAACCCTGGACTCAAGTCATGGGGGGTGCAGGCATGAACAACAGTAGGGGAGGGGGTAGCAGTGTGGCAGGTTGGTGTACAAATCTGAAATGCCTGGCTACACTCCTGGCTGTAAGTGACTTGCTAGTGGTCACTCCACCTCTGCCCGTGCTGTGGACAGCTGTACCATCCCCTCACTTCCAACTCTTCTCAGCACATCACTCCTTAAGTGTCTCAGAAACTGAGCTACTAATACGAAGCCCCCAGTCTCATCATCATACACACTTCCCCTCTGTATGGCAGAGTCTATTGGGGAGTGATTGGTGGCCTCTCCTTATGATACTGTTCTTTAAGGTTCTGCACTGGCTCAGGATGGACTCTAGCCGATTACAATAAGATACGATCCTGCTGAAAACAAGCTTTGGATGCAACCACAGTGTGGGGGGGCCGGGGACCATGGGCGCAGCCCCATTCTTTTTAGTCTCCTTCAATGACCTGCATTCAAAAGTCCAAGTGACGTACCAAAGGGCACAGAAAAGATAAACATTAGGTAGTGTTTTCTGAAAGTGTGGTGTTAATACTTCCTTCTGTGCTAATGAAGTGCTTCAAACCATAAAGAGCACAGTTTATGGGAGGCACTAGTGGTGCTGTTCTTCCAAGTTTGGACCTCTGATGCATGTTGGGTACACAAATATTCCCCCTCCCCCAAACAAGTTTTATAGCACAACCAGCTCAAAACTGACATGTAAAAGAGCCAGTACACAGCTTACCTGGAACACAGTGCTAAACTAGGGAAACTGAAAGCTAACGAACACGGATGTGTAATGTCAGGTACTCCGACACAGCTGCCACTGACTTTGAAGTCCCCGCCGACACCTTCATAGTCTTCTCAGCCTGCAGTTATCAAAGGACTCTATCTTTCCGGACCCGCTGCAGCTTTCAGAGGAGCAAGATACGCCTTGACAGCTTTGACAGGGCTGTACTAATAGGATGTTTTATTTGCCCTGTCTGGTTTTACAACTGTTTATCAAGTTTTCACAGAGCTCTCACTCAACAGGACAAGAGATCCATTGACAGTAGCTTTCTCATGCTGGCACCAAACCTAACCAGAAAAAAATGGACCATTTTATGAACATGCTGTTCTATTAGTCATTTCTTTTTTCTTTTTGAAACAGACTTTGCATTTCTTATTCTCACAGGTCCTGCAACCAGATGGATTCTTTATTTCCATGCCAGTTTTTATTCTCCAGTCAACGCAACCCCCACTCCGTCCTACAGCAACCTGTCAGACCTGCACTTCTACCTATTATCACCCGGTGCCGCAGACATCTGGTACAGGTGTGTTGCCCGAGAGAGCCAGAATTATTAGCCTGGTGGCTACCATTTTCCTCTGACATTTGCCCCTGTGTCCCCTCGACCCTCCTTCTCCCCTCTCACACAGCACAAGCCATGCCTCTAAGCGGCTAATAGCACACCCATTAAACCCGAGCAGTGGAGCAAGCTCACCAATCAACTACAATGGTTGCTGCGGTGGCGAAACTCAGTGTCGCCCCTCCTTAGGCTGGCATGCACCGAATCCACTCCCAAGCCTGGGTCAATGGCGCTGCTGCTCGGCCAACCAGATTTATTCTTAAAATGTAAGAACCAACATTCTTTAATGCTAAACCTCAGGCCTATATACAATATAGACTAACAGAAACATAGACAATGACGGCAGAAAAAGACCAGAGGTCCATCCAGTCCTTGGTACCACCCACCAGCAAAATACTGCTAGAGTTTCTACTGGGCCAATTTTATTCTGGATTTTTTTTTCTTTCTTGTTACTGATTTTCACGTTACTCAAAAACATAGAAACATATTGTGGTTCAGAGTAGGCAAAAATACAACAGCAACTGCATCGTGCATTAGAACAAGCACTCGGCTCTATATAATGCCTTGGTCAAGCCGCAACTCAGGTACTGTGTACAGTTTTGGAGACCTCATCTGAAGAATGACATAGCGCTGTTGGAGAGAGTCCAGAGAAGAGCGACCAGGATGATTCAGGGAATGGAGGGGAGACTGGAAGAGCTTGGGATGTACACACTGGAGGAGAGGAGGGACAGGGGAGACATGATAGGAGTCTTCAAGTATGTAAAAGGAATAACTGAGAGCGGAACCAAGGAGCTGTTTAGGCTAAAGAAGGGGGGAACAACTAGGGGGCATGAGTGGAAGCTGGAGGGAGGAAATTATAGGGAGGAACGTAGGAGGCACTATTTCACTGAGAGGGTGGTGGAGCCATGGAATGCACTGCCCAACAGGCTGGTGGAGGAGGGCAGAGTGGAGAGCTTTAAGAAGGGGTGGGACAGGTACAAAGGGAAACTAAATCCAAAGAAGACCCTCCTGGGGGCTAGGGGGGCAGGAAAGCAAGCAACCACTAGGTGGCTGGCTACCAAGCAGACATGACAGACCATTAGACCTATTCTGCTGGCTTTTTAGTATGTTAGTACGTCTTCTTAAGTTACCACACATGGAGGTCATATGCAGGACAGAATCATGCTACATCCATAGTGATTGGGATGTTCCAACATATAGCCTGAAGGTGAGCTTCTACTATATCGGGAGGAAAAACGTGCGTTATTTTACAATTTTTTTTAACCAGAAAAAGCACACTGAGCCGCAGCCTGTTTGCAGGTGCATCCCAGGAGCAGAGGGAGGTTAAATGACTTGTTCAAGGTCACACAGTATGCAAGTGGTAGTTGTGGGAATGAAACCCAGGTCTGCTGGAGGTACCAAGCACATTCACACCTCAATGCTCTAACCTCTAGGCTATATTGCCAGCCAATAAAATTGTCCTTTTTACTATACCTACTTTTGCTCAGGAGGATGTAACATTTCAGCAAGAACCTCAGTCGGGGCAGTGCATTTCCCCCCCCGTCACTAACTAGCTCTGTTAATTAGTGACTGTAAAACTTAATTTCAACCCTTGGACCAAGTACACTTGATCCTGTATCCCCACTATACAAATTACTGTGTCCCCATGGTGTGCAACATCTTTTCTCTAATGGAGATGAGGAGAACTGACCGTCTCCTCCCTCACAGCAAACTACCTCTGCCACATCCCCAGCCGACAACAAGAGGGACTGGGAGGTCAAACCTGCATTTCACAGACAGAAGCGCAAAGCAGTTAACCATCGCTTCACCAGGTCTGCTGAAACCATACCCCATATACCTGCAATAAGTGACAGAAGAAAGGAACGCTGCAAGCCAGCCCTTGTAGCTCTTACAGCATCATTCATTACATTTTCCATTATCACCACACTTACCCGCACATGGATGCACTGTCAGGGCTTGCTCCTCTGTAAGTGGGTGCTCCAGTGTTGAAACCACTGTGGACACTAAAGACTGGAATACGCACTGGGTGTAAATGGGAACTTAAAGAGACACAGTCAACTCCAACTTCAAAAATCACAACCAATCACAACAAAGACAGACTAAGTCACAGGGCACTATAATATCCCTAGACAGATCATTGGTCAGACCCCGCCTCAAACTCTGTACACTGTTCTGGTCCCCATATCTGAGGAAAGACAGCAACATTATGGAGAAAACGCAGTGTAGAGTGATCAGGAGGGCCGAAGGTTTAAAAAACATGGGCTACGAAGGCTGACTGACAGAACTGTGACCGGGCTGTCCTTGGAAAATAGATATTCCTAGGGGAACAGGATCACTGTCTTCTAATAATCGGAAAGGGATGACACCATTACACCAAACGCAACTCTTTGGGATGTACAAGGATGAGAGAACAAGGGAACTTGTGATGTCATGGAAAGCAGGAAGCTTCAGAGGAAAAGTCAGGATGCACTACTGTCCTATAGCAGCAGTCAATATATTTCATCATAGTAATGTGTCAGCAGACAAGGACCATCCTGGCCCATCTACACCCCCCCCCCCCCCACTTGTCACCGGTGCACAAGGAGCCTATTCTGTGTCATCTAAATAAATCCCATGTGTCTATTCCACGCCTCTTGAATCCCTCCACCATTCTGACACCTATCACCTCCTCAGGTAATCTGTTCCAGGGTTCAACCACCCTCTCAGTGAAATAACATCCCTTACATTACCTTTAAATCTTCTTCCTTCCAATCTTAAAGTATGGCCTCTTCTTTTAACTCTGACTGGAAAATGGGGAGATGCTTGAAAGAGGCATTAAGGGGAATGGGACAGGAATCAGGGATTGAGGAACAGTGGGCAGTATTTAAAATGGGGATTATAAGAACAACAGAATTATGCATTAAGCAGGTTAGCAAGAGGAAAAGAAAGAGGAGACCATTATGGTTTTCCAAAGAGGTAGCAAAGAAAGTGAAAGCCAAAAAGACTGCATTCAGGCAATACAAAAGACACAGGCAGAAGGGGATAGGAGAAGTACCAGGAGAAACAAAGGAGGCAGGGAAGTCAGTAAGGAAGCCAAAGCTCAGACAGAAGAACACATTGCAAAATCAGTGGTTAAAGGGACAAAACTTTTACAGGTACATAAGTGAAAAAGAAGGACAAAGGGAGGGATAGTTAGACTGAAGGGGAGGATGGGAGCAGCGGAGGATGACAACAGTAAAGCTGACATATTGAACAGGTATTTCTGCTCAGTCTTTACTAAGGAAGAGGGGGTAATGGGTCTGAAGGGGATACAAGGGTGAGAATGGTGCAGAAATGGACACAAGTCCCTTTACACGAGAAAGGGTCCTGAAGGAACTGGAAGTAATAAGAGTTGACAAAGCAATGGGGCCAGATGGGGTGCACCCAGGGTCCTTAAAGAACTAAGAGAGGTGGTGGCTGAACCTCTGGCTATCCTGTTCAGCCAATCACTGGAAACAGGGAGGTACCCAAAGACTGGAGGACAGCAGATGTAGTCCCCTTATACAAAAGTGGGAACAAAGAGGAAGCAGGGAACTACAGACCAGTCAGCCTCACCTCGGTAGTGGGAAAGATCATGGAAGCACTACTGAAGGAGAGTTGGTGGAACATCTGGTTGTCAATGGACTACAGGACCCAAGGCAGCATGGTTTCACCAGGGGAGGTCATGTCAGACCAACCTCATTGAATTTTGACTGGGTGACTAGGGAGGTGGATCAGGGAGGCAGTGGACATGGCCTATCTGGACTTCAGCAAGGCCTTTGACACTGTGCCACATAGACTATTACACAAACTGGGGAATATGGGTGTGGGCAGGACAGTAGTGTGGTGGGTAGGTAACTGGCTGGGTGGCAGGACACAGAGGGTGGTGGTAAAATGGCTGTCACTCCACAGAGGGAAGAGTGACCAGTGGGTACCACAGGGATCAGTGCTGGGACCGGTCCTATTCAACATCTTCATCAGTGACATTGCACAGGATATAGAAGGCAGAATTTCACTGTTCGCTGATGACACAAAGCTCTGTAACAGAGTAGACACACCAGAGGGTGTAGACAGAATGAGAAGGGACCTGCAGAAACTTGAAGAATGGTCAAGGTTTGGCAGTTGAAATTCAATGCAAAGAAGTGAATAATGCATATGGGGCACAAAAACCTGGCACAATATATCAGTTGGGGGTGAGGATATAGCATGCACCAAGCAGAAAGGGATCTTGGGGTTGTCATCTCTGATGACCCCAAGGTAGGGAAACAGTGTGACAAGGCATCAGGTAAAGCAAATAGGATGCTGGGATGTATAGGCAGGGGCATCACCAGCAGGAAAAGGGAGGTCATAATTCCGCTATACAAGACACTAGTGAGGCCCCACCTGGAGTACAGTGTACAGTTCTGGAGACCATACCTACGTAAGGACATAGACAGGGTAGAGAAGGTTCAGAGGAGGGCAACAAAGATGGTGCATGGATTGCATCACAAGTCCTATGAAGACAGGTTGAAGGAACTGAACATGTACTCCCTGGAGGAGAGGAGGGAGAGAGGGGATATGATAGAGACATACAAGTATCTTACAGGGAGGAACAGGTGCAGGAAAACACTATTTTTAGCGTTAAAAAGATGTTTCAGGACTAGAGGGCATGGATGAAGTTGGAGGGAGGACGATTCAGAGGAAACATGAGAAAGAATTTCTTCACAGAACGGGTGGTGGACAAGTGGAACACCCTGCCAGAGGAAGTGGTGGGGGCTGAAACAATCACGGGATTTAAGAATGCATGGAATAGACATAAAGGAATTCTAGAGGTCAGGGGTAAGGGGAAATAGACTTCTAGGAAAACAAACTGAACTTACAAGCTCAAAGGGGCAGACTAGGTGGGCCATAGGCCCTTATCTGCCGACACTGTCTATGTATCTATGTATGACTTTGCTTTTAAATAGACTTCCTCCCCTCACTTTATTTATCCCCTTCATGTACTTGAATGTCTCTCTCTCTCTCTCTCTCTCCTAAATTCCAACGGATACAGATTTAATTCTCTCAATCGTGTCTCATGTGGTTTCCCTTGCATACCCTGCACCATCTTTGTTGCCCTTCTCTGAACTTTTTCTATTACATCCATGTCCTTTCTTAAATGAGGCCTCCGGAACTGTACCTCATACTCCAGGTGTGGTTTAATCACGGTCTTATACAATGGCATCAGCACCTCCCTCTTCCTACTCCCCCTTCCTATGCATGCCATCATTCTATTAGTTTTGCCAACCGCCTTACTACATTCATCACTTACCCTAAGGCTGTTTGATATTATAATCCCCAGATCCCTTTCCTGTTCTGTTTGCTTTATCTGCTCTCCCCCAGTGAGTACTTGACAAAATGGGTTTTTAAAAATCATGAAACCTGATTGGCCGAGAACCATCTTTACCCGTGCTATTATCTCAGCACAACAACACTGGATAAAGATCCAGCAGCCTCTTCACATTAAAATCAATACTAACCACTCATCCTTGATTGCCATCACAAACATGGCTGTTACCTTTACTTTTTAAAAACCTTCAGCTAGGCCCTGAACATTAAACTGCTTTAAATTAAAAAAAAAAAAAAAATGTTATTTGTTCTCATAATTCTTGTCTTATACACACGTACATAAATTTGGTTCCACCTATACAGGGCGCTGGCGGCAGAGAGCCCAGTCATTAGGGTGCCACATCCCAATGTTACCGTCCCCTCTTTTTGTGGGGGGAGGCTATGCCCTCTCGACTCCCAAGCCCTTTTCTAAATATTCAAACTGGGGATGGACCTTGGGGATGGGGTGGTGAATTCCAAAAAGTGACGCCCTAATGACAGGCGTACTGCTTCCAGCGCCCTGATGGTCGTAAGGGCATGA
The DNA here is from genome assembly GCA_016271365.2 of Neoceratodus forsteri. Taxonomy (NCBI): domain Eukaryota; kingdom Metazoa; phylum Chordata; order Ceratodontiformes; family Ceratodontidae; genus Neoceratodus; species Neoceratodus forsteri. Next base: position 286,086,786 of record JADMNL010000027.1, on the reverse strand, counting down.
AGTTAAAAAGAAAATTAAGTACTGCAGTGAAATTTCTGCTGTTTAACCTGCTACAGATAGAACAAAAGCCCTGGTTCCATTTGACGCATTATGTTGTGTGACTGTTGGGGAAAACACTTTGCCAGTAGAACTGAGCAGAGATTAGAATTTTTGTATTCCATTCATAAGAAACATTCCAGATTTTGAATGTAGGAAAGACAGAAAAGAAACAAGATGGGAAAAAGGGAGGGAATAATATAGAGAAGAAAAAAGAAAGATGAGGAAACAGGTACATGGAAGGGGGTTGCGGACAATAGAGGGTTTAAGGGCTAATTAAAGATAATGTATTCTGCTGTGCATAATATTTGAACCTGAGATGGCATGTCAATGCTGGGATTTGCTGGGAGAACGTTCTTAAAAAAAGTCATACAAAATTTATTATTGTCCATTTTTTCACCCCCCCTTCAAAAAAAAAAAAAAAAAAAAAAGACTTGGACCCATTTTATAATCGACATAAGACACTCCAGGGTGTGCTTTGCAGTGGGATAATGGCACTTCTCAGTTGGTTTAAGGCACTCAGCGATGCCTTGTGCCTCACAACACACCCAAGGTGTGCTGTTATCCCACCACAATGCACTGTTCAAGCTTTTTTTTTTAGCAATAATGTTAATGCAGCAAAAAATATCAAGACTCCCAATTTTCTTTTCATTTTCTTTCTCCTGAACCAAGATACAGGATTTTGCAGTTTTTAAAGGTTCCCACTCTCATGTCACCCATAAAAAAATTAATATCTTGTTACAGTGCTTTTCTTTTCACAATAAAAAAAACATGCTACAACACCATACTAATACAGTCACAGTATGAACCCAGTATGTAGCCTCAACGAAAGAGATTTTTAAAATTTGCGACTGGTAGCCATCTTTATTGACATGAGTCATTAATTACAAAATTAGCTATAAAAGCTGTTGTAACAATATCTAAAAAAAATAAAAATACACTGAAGATTTATCCAAGGATGTCAAAAAAAATATTCTTGCTGAAAAAAAAAAAAAAACCCTACATGATGACATTTTTCTGACTAACAAATAACGCTGGAGGAAAGGCCCCAGTAATTCTGAGCCCTGAGACCAGCACTAGGAGATTTAATACTGCTGCCTTAAATGAGAAATGCACCGAGCCTAGAAACACAGAATTTATTGGGGAAAAAGACCGCTTGGCCCACCCAGTCTGCCTGTAATTCAATCTTCCCTGTAGAACCTGATTGTTAAAGACTTGTTCTGATTCTAATTCTGTTACTGTTAGATCACTGTAGGCTTTTCTGTTACCTTAGTGGGTGTTTCCAATTGACACATAGGTAGTAAGCACGACTTACAGCTGTGTGATATAGTTTATGTTACTTGCTAAGCTCTTCTATTGTTGGCAGAATCTGTCCACGTTCGAGTACAGAACTCGGAGGCTGAGAGGGGCACAAACTACATTATACGGTAATGGCACTTTACATCAGAGTGTTAATCAGAAACAACAACTGAAGTTACTAATAGGCCCGTATAGTTGGAACAATAACAGAATTAGAGTCAGTATTTACAGACCAATTCCTACTGGGAAAAAACATGTACAGGTTTAGCACAATTCTTAACAGAATGAATGCTGGACACATAATAAACCATGACAGGGTGTGTGCTATGGAAACACAGAAGTTGACGGCAGATAAGGACCGCAAGGCCCACCCAGTCTGTCAATTTTTTCTACCATATGAATGTGCCATAGGCCTTTACTCTGTCAATGGCCTATTTATTCATACTCACCTGCATTGCTCCCTTATGCCTATCCCGTGCCTGTTTGAAGCCCTGCACTGTATTCATATCCACCACTTCCTGAGGTAGGACGTTCCATGCATCCACCACCCTTTCTGTGAAAAAGAACTTCCTCGCATTACCCATTAATCGGTCTCCCTCTAATCTCATGCTGTGTCCCCTTGTCCTGCTGTTTCTTATATTGAAACATGTTACACTCTTTCACCTTGTTAATGCCCTTAAAAAGTGTTTGAATGTTTCGATCATATCACCTCTCTCCCTCCTTTGCTCTAGGGTATACACATTGAGCTCCGCTGATCTGTCCTCATATGTTTTCTGATGCAGTCCCTGCACCATTTTGGCTGCCCTTCTCTGGACTGCCTCAATTTGGATAATGGATTTTAATCCTTGCTCTAGGGGTACAGTAAGGCACGGGGCCAAAGGTCGAGTGTCCTTACGCCCCTGGGATGTGCATTAAAATTCTATGATGCAAACCCTGGAGGGGCTTATTACACTTATAACAGAGCTCTAAGTAGATTTTAGGGGAGGAAAATGAGATTCAGCAAGATGACGTTTCTCAGCCAATGAAATTCCTAGATTTTTTTCTTGCCATTTTATAACTGGTAGCAACTGCCAGAGCATGTGGTATCAGCTGATACTATTAATGACCTTCAGTTCCAGACACAACAAGCAGTTTGAAGAGAAAAGTGGGGGACAAGGTATTCCCACTGGGATGGTGAGAGGAAGTAACTCATGGACTGCTGGTTTTCTTTCCCCCCTAAAGCCGTATGTATGAATGGATGACTCACTGCTCTTTTCCAGTCTACAGTTTCTGATGTCTGAAGGCACATTTTTTCACACACAGTATAGAGACTTTTTTTTTTTGCCAAATCAGTTTCGGAAGCAGCACACAACAGCACCATCCATTTATCCAGCTCCCATCCCCTTGTTAAACAGGCAATTTAACAAGGTAATTAGTTTAATTAGTTTGATGAGCTGTCTTCTGTGGGTGAAGAAACAATTCTCTTATCTTGTCACGTTAATCAATAAAAGAGAGCCCCGGGGACTGCAGGAGATGGCTATCTCGGAGGGTGGGAGGCTGACGTCATTCTGACTGCCACTGTTGACAAGCATAGATCTGCTTTGAACACCGATGTTTGGACAAGCCACATGTGCGGAACTAAGATGCCACAAAGCTAGCAAACAAAGGAGAGCTGCAGGGAGGGGCATCGTTTTTCTCTTACCCCCCCCACAGTCAGGGTTTGTTTTAGACAAAATGGTGCTCCACCCCTGCACACTTCCCACTTCCGCCATGACACCCACATCCACCAAAGTTGTAAGAATATACTGCAAACTAGGGTGACAACAGCAATTCTGTTTTTTGTACTGGCACTTTTTGCATTAAAAATGGAGCTCTGCTTCTTGTTTAAAGCATCCTCTTCTGAGCAGGCAAACTAGTCACTTGCTGTGCTAGTGCCTAATACCGCCCCATGCATCCATTCTTTCCTTTTGCTTCCTGCTGCCAACTGCCTGTGACATTCCTCCTGTAGCAGGGTCCTACTGAGCAGGGTACATCTGCATCAGGGCCGGGCATGGAGGTTGGTTACAATCCCAGGACTCTGTAAGCAGCTGGAGATGTTTTTCCATAGTTGTTAGGCTCCACATCTAGGAAGTCGACATGTACTGCCTACCCTCATGCCATTTCTCGACTGCCATGCTGCTTCCCTGTGCCACCAGGGTGCAAATGTGCTCTAATGCAAGCCTGCCTTCCATCCCTGGTGAGGGAGCGTGTCCATTCAGATGCTGCTTACTGGCCTGCCGCAAAGGGCCCTGGTCGGAGGTCTGACCCTGGGACTCATGCTTGGTTGTGCCATGGGCTACTGCCGACATCAACGGCCTGCCCTGAGAGGGATCTCTTGCATCATTCTTCAGTGTTCCAATAAGCAAGGAGGCAGACTGGTCTAGGCATGGCAGCCAGGTACCCAGGTTAAACACCCACCCACCAACTAAGCACTGTGAGTGAGCTGGAGTCCAAGTTGGCCAGGGGTTAAACCCAGTCAATGACTGATGGAGACTAGGTGATCTCAAGGAAGGTTGGGGGGGGGGGTAAGATAAGCCAAATGTTCATTGAATATCATATTTATTTATATATTTATAAATATTTTCCATATTTGGACTATCTCATTTAGGAGCCGCCTGTTTTCAAGAGGGCCTCTCATATTCTGTTACATGCCGTCATGTGCTGCCAGAAGAGGTGGTCTCGTTGAAGACAGTGGGCAGCTTCACGAGAGACTGGGATAGGCAAAGGGGGAAGGTAAGGATCAAGGGTAGGGATGAGTGGGATGGGGGGGCAGGGACAGTAGCTCAAGCTGTGGACCCTGCAATACAAACAGACTAGATAGACCAAATGGCCTTCTTCTGCTGGCTTCTTTGTACGTTCGTATACTCCAAAAGCCCTAGTAAAGAAACAACTGAAGATAATGGGCTGGATTTTCAAAAGTATTAGACGGCTGCTAGCCCAGGTGCACCAACGATACGGCGCATGGGTCTTGTGGTGATCTAAAGGGATTTTCTATCCTGTGCGTCAACTGCCGCAAGTTGCACCAACTTGTCTGGTCTAACCTGCGGCAATCCTGGGGGACGTTATTATGGAGCTTGCGACAGATATTTGGCGCAAGTTGTCGTAATCCGTGGAAACTGTTGCAACTGCGCCAGAGATTGTAAAATCGGACGTAGTTGTGGCAAATAATATCCACAGGTTAGAAGCATTCACAATTATCAGCACAGTGGTTCTCAATAAACACTTTGAAATAATTAAGGCTAATAACTGTGCTTGGCTTAAGAGATTTTTGTATAGCGTTCCAGTGGAACGGGATAGTCCAGCTGAAAGCTTTTTTACTGAAGTTGGTAAAAATCCTGGGAAGTTTAGAAGTATCAGGTCTTTTTTTCTGATTGTACAACCCAGTTGACCTTGTTAATAATGCCCCGACTTATGAAGAGAGCGTGTCTTTAAGAGCTTTAAAAACCCAAGTGTAATGGTTCCTTAGCTTCATTGTAGCAAGCAAAGTCTGACGACAGCTGAGGGTAGGGCACAGAGGTAAGTTCTGCTGAGTGATGATGAATCTCGATGCCCTTTACCACCTCCCCAAAAAAGGAATTAATCCCCCAGTAGAACCCTTCTTTGTTGTGGCTTAAAGAGGAACTTTCATGATGGTCCAAAAAGTTACAGCTTGTAGTCACTACATGAAGTACTAGACCTGAAAAGGTGTGTGCATTTGTTATTTTTGGCCAAGGTTTACTCTGCCTTCCATAATTTGGATTTGTTTTTGAGCCCTGCTGCACTTGCCATTGCTGTTCAGCTGCTGGGCTGCCAGCTCCTGATGACACCATTGTAGGGTAGGGGAGTGACTCACACTGTGCAGTATCATGCAGTTGCAACAATGCTGCAAGGAAAACCTACCAGTACTCAGTATACATACTGTGTTTCCCCTCCCCCAAGACACCCTGTTAGCAATGCATTATGCCAAAATCCAAATGCCGTGTCAGTATGTTTTCTTTTGTGTGTGAAATTGACTCTGCCCTACAGTGATGTCAGCAGTACAACCCTAGGACCACAGCAACACCAGGCTTGCTATAGAAGCTCTGGTACACCTTGCAGTTTTTAGCAGCTCAGAATGCAAAAACTAACTGCAGCAGACAATAATGAAATACAGTTCCAGAATCAATGCAAGAAGGGGTAATTTATGCATGAAAGTCAAAGGGACTGGGGAAAGTCCTCTTTAATGCTTACACAGAACAGGTCATTTACCAGGTTTACATTTCGTTCTCATCGGTCTGTACGCCTGGACTGCAATGCATCTTATTTTAAGTTTATACTAGTTCTAAATTTGTTCCATTATTGTTTTATAATCCTGTGACAAATGTCCTTTGTGTATTTCATGTTACTAACATACTAAAATGTCAGCAGAATAGGCCTAACGGTCTTTCGTGTCTGCTCGTTTGGTCAGCCCCCACCCTGGGTGCTGACCTTGCTGTCCCCCTCGCCTTCTCTGGCTTCTCCCTTCCCAGTTCCGGATATTCTTGCTGCATTGGATTTTGCTTCCAGAACCCTTCCCCTGTACCTGTCCCACCCCCTCTTGAACCCCTCCACTGTCTCTGCCTCCACCAGCCCCTAGGCAGTGCATTCCATGGCTCCACCACCCTCTCAGTGAAGTAGCACCTCCTCCTTTCTCCCTGAATCTTCCCCTCCAGCTTCCACCCATGCCCTCTAGTGGCCCCTCCTCCTTCCTTCGAAGCACCCTGACTGTTCCTCCCCTATTTACTCTCTTCATGTACCTGAAGACCTCTATCATGTCCCCCCGGTCCCTTCTCTCTTCCAATGTGTACATATTTAGCTCTTCGAGCCTCTCCTCATAGGTCCTGTCCCCCAAGCCCCAAATCATTTTGGTTGGCCTCCTCTGGACCCTCTCCAGGAGGTTAATGTCCTCTTTAAGTGTGGCTCCAAAACTGCACGCAGTACTCAAGGTGCAGCTCACTAGCAATTATACAGAGGGAGTATCACTTCCTCCTTCTGGAGGTGATCCCCAGCGATGCATCCCAGCATCCTGTTGGCCTTGGCTGCTGCCCTCCTACAAGTCTCAGAGTTGTTCATCTTGACATCCACCACCACCCCCAGGTCCCTCTCAGCCATCGAGACTTGTAGTATTTCCCCCTCCCCAGGGTGTACACTTGGCCTGGGTTTCTGGCCCCCAGGTGGAGTACCTTGCATTTCCCTGCATTGAGCCTCAGCTTCCACTTTCTAGACCATCTTTCCAGAGCCTCCAGGTCCCCCTGTAGGGCCACCCTCCCTTCCTCCCCATCCACCACCGCCCCCAGTTTTGAGTCATCCGCAAAGAGACTCATCTCACTCCTGATTCCTGTCCTTATGTCAGAGACGTAGGCGTTGAACAGAAGGGGCCCAAGGACTGATCCCTGTGGGACCCCACTAATGACCCTCCTTGGGGATGAGGCTATCCCGCCAACTACGACCCTCTGGGTCCGGTCCTGGAGCCAATTGCCTATCCATCTGATCATCTGGTTCCCCACCATGTTTATACATTAATCTGTACTAGTATTGTTGTACACTGCTCTGACTCATGCCCTTAGTGTAAATTATGACAACTATGTCTTATGTGTATTGTTTATTGTAGTCTGACCTACACAGGACCTCCCTGTAAATGAGCTTGCTCAATGGAGCTTTTTCCTGGTAAAATAAATACAACAGAATACAAACACAGACACAAATGTTTTAACTGATAATTACTATGTACTTGCCAATTGTGTGAATGCTGTACTCACATGTGCTGCTGCCCCTGGGACCCCCTTTCAAAAGAGATGCAGTCTTGCTAGGTCTTTTCTCAGAGAACAAAAAATAACTAATACATACAATAAATAAATACATACAATAAATACGTACATACAATAAAAAAATACATACATCGATGCATAAATATAAAAAAAATGTATAAACAGAAACCATGGGGATGATTTTCAAACTGGGGTATACAGACACAAAAGGTGTTTTCTGCCCGTCTCTGTGACAGCCTGATTGTGCCAAAACTTGGCAGGCCCATTTTCAGAGAGTCCGGAGATTTTGCAGCCGTTTCCACCATTTGCAGCGACTTGTGCCAAAAAAGTGGTGCATGTGTCAAACAAACGGTGTACAGGCTGGTCTGTCAGCGTAGCACCGGCGCCGCCACTCGTGATGCTGGTGACCCAGGTTCAGGAATGAGCTTGGGACATTGAAGGGTCAGCTGAAGGAGGATGACAAAGCATCCCAGCAACACTTGCCTCCTCTGGGGAAGGGGGCTACTGGTGTCCACATCAGTACCACCACCTGGGTGATCACAGGTGGCGGTGCAAGCTGAAGCCAGTAACTGAGGGAGCGGGATGGCACAGCTGTGACGCACATGGCATGCTCTGTGTGCGCTTTTGCATTGGATGGAACTTTCATGACATCCAAGGGTCATGGTAAGAAAAAAAATGGAAAACCCCCTGACCACGCAGTATGCTGTTTGCCACAGGTTCCCTACCACCGACTGGACTCTCGCTCCTGCACCAACACTTCAGCTCTGTCAGGAAAGTTGGGACAGCCTCCGGCAGCCTTTCCCATGGGGGAGGTCATCCATGGGGGACCAGGGAGTAAAAGGTAAATCCCAGAGATAGCGAGGGGTAGGGATGGGTGGAGCAGCGGATTGATGCTGGCTGGTCGGGAGCACACAGTCTAAAGCATAGTAGTGTTTTTTTTTTTTGCTATCATTTTCTTCCCTTCCTGGCTGGCACTTATCCCCCCAACACAACCAGCCACATCACCCAACATCTCACGGATTTATTGACTCTGTTCCTCCATGGTTTACCCCTGTGGCGGGCTGGGGGACAGCCTGACAATCTGCCGGACAAGATCCAGTGGAGCTGCGCCAATGTCATCTGCGTAGGGCCGGCGAGGTCAGGGAATCATCCTGCCAGCCAGAGGGATTTTCCACCCGATTTCCTCCCTTGTGGTGGAGCGGCATGCAATGCTATCAACGGCGCCCTATACACGCACTCATAGCAAATGAATGCTGGATGGCTGCCATTACCCCAAACCCCCAAGTTGCGGGTCCTGGCATTTTACCCCCAGGCACCACTTGGGGCAAAGCTAATGCTGAGTGCTGTGCCCCCCCCCCGGAGGCAAGCAGTCCCACAGATGCTCAATCCTCCTCCCCCTTGTACGACCTTCTGATGATCCAGTGTTGCGAATGGCAGCTTTACAGCTGTGCTGACAGGCCAGCAAAGCTTAGTAAACTAAAAAAAAAAAAAAAAGATGCATGTATCAGACAAATGGCGCACACGTTAAACTGCTGCACACATAAAATAAATGGTGCACGTGTTAAATAGATGCTGCACGAGTACAATAAATGGTGCATGCTTAAATAAATTGTGCATGCATAAAATAAATGGTACATGTATAAAGGAAATGCTGCACACGGTAAATAAATGGTGCACATGTTAAATGATGTATGTGTTAAATGCTGACGCGTTCAATAAATGGGGCATGCTTAAATAAATTATGTATGTGTAAAATAAATGATGCTTGCATAAAAATAGTGGTGCACACGTTAAATAAATGGTGCGCATGTCAAAGAAATGGTGCGCACATTAAATAAATGGTGCACGTTAAATAAATGGTGCGAGTGGTAAATAAATGGTGCACGTTAAATAAATGGTGCGAGTGGTAAATAAATGGTGCACATGTTAAATAGCGCACACGTTAAATAAATGGTGCATGTGTTAAATAAATGGCACATGTTAAATAACTGTGCACATTCTAAATAAATGGTGCACGTGTTAAATAAATGGCACACACGTTAAATAAATGGTGCATGCATTATTTTTTGGGCACGAGCTCCGCAGTTTGTAACAAGACTGCTAGGCCACTACAACTAATTGACAGTCTAACAATATTGACAAATGTCTGAACTGAAAATATGAGCAATACAGTTTGAAAATGCTGCCCTGTACCTTCAGCCCAAAGGTAGCTCTGGTGGTAGGCCAGGCCCACGAGTACAATTCAGGGTCGATTTTTTTTCCCCATACTTCCTGTTTAGGCTGAGGCAATGGTGCAGATGTGCTCACAGGCCAAAACGTGCACTGTCCAAGTGGAACTGTATGTAAGCTCTGCAATAAGATAACTCTCTCCCTTCCTTTTTCGCTGAACTGGGACTACACGACATAGAGTGCTTTCATGAACGCAAGTGTGGCTGGTGCCCCATTGCACCACCCTAGTGAGCAGTGGTGGATCTACACCACACGAAGACGCGTGCCCTAATAAATGCTGTGCCCAACTGGTGCCCCATGATGCGGTGACCCCTCGCAGGCCCCACACTGCCAATGGAGCGTGACCTCTGGTAGGGCTTAGGAAGCCTTGAGGGTCCCACCACAGGGGGTGAGCTGTGCAGGAACAGAGGTAAATGTCAAAGTTCAGGTAATGGGGCTTCAGAGTATGGGGACCAACTGGGAAAAGGGGCACAAAAAAAAAAAAAAAAAAATGGTGTGAGCTGCAGCGAGCCATCGTTCGGTGTGCCACTAACCCCCTATCTGCAAGGGCAGCCAGACAAATTGGTAGGGTGTCGCTATGGGTCAAGACCTGAAACCAGGTATTGCCCTCTGCATGTAAAAACTTCAAGGCTAAAATGGAAAGGGATTAAAGAAGGTAACCCAAAACACACAGTGCGACAACACAGAGTGAGTGAGTGATCTGCTGTGCATTCAGACAATGTCTGCTGACGACTAAGCCATGAAAGAACATTTCGCTACTCCCCAGGAAGAGGAACAAAACAATAAAGAATGGGTAATCTCTTCTTTAATTCCACTCGGTGTGACGGCTCCTTCAGCAAGTGGCGCTTCGCTGTATCTACCTGGGAGGGGGTCACTTCTTTTTGTCTCTCTGCTTCTTCTTCCTACTTCCCGCTATCCCCAAGAGCGCTCTGCCTCCCCACGGCATCTTTGAATGGCTTTATCAGAGCTGGAGCCAAATCAAGCGTGAAAAGCAGCTCTAGGCTCAGCAGGGGAACCTCATTCCTTCCGTGTCTTTTCTGCAGTTTCTTTTTTCCTCTCTCTAATATGACTCAGAGTGGAGCTAGATAATTGAGGGGTCTTAGGGAGCGGGCTGAAATTCAGAAGTGCCCCTCTGATGACCTCGGGAGTGAATGATCAGGTTGTAGTCTCGCAGAGATGCGGTGCAGCTCCCCCACCTGCCGAGTGCCTCGGCCTGATAATTAGAAGCCGACACACACTACTGCGTAAAGGCAAATTGGGAGGACAGCGGGATTCAGGGTTTAAAGCTGGGGCCAGTCAAAGATAACTGCTGCCGTGACAGACAGAGAGGCTCAGAACCAGCGAGTTTAAAGAGCTTTGAGTAGTTGACATTAAAAAAAAAAAAAAAAGCCTTAAAAAGGCCACCCTAAATTGTTCGTATAACCACAAGCAAAATAATATTAAACAAAAAATAAAGAAGAAGATAACCTGGGTGAAATAATGTGTTTGTTCCAGATAATGAAAGGGCAAGTCAATCCACAGACTCCAAACTGGCTACAGCAGAATGCGCTACCATACGAGGAACTGCAATTTGAGCTGCCCCCACCCCCAGCTACAAGCGAGACTATCTCAATTTTATTTCTCATCTCTCATTCTACTCTCCTTCGCTTTGTGCCCGGAAGCGTTGTAATTTCATAAATGCAATGCTATCCAAGAGATAAACAAATTACTGACATCCTCTACACATTTTTCTATTAGCTGGGATACATTCTCTGCCGATTCCATTTGCCTCCTGATCAGGCATCTCACCAACACCCGACTAGAGTGTTGTTTACCTTTTATGGAGGAAATGTCAAATGAAAATGCAGAATGGAACTTTATCAAAAGTGCCAGCCCAGCTGGTGCCATTATATGCCCAACGAGATTTGCAGACATTACTGATTATTAGTTCATTCTGCTTCCCAATCTATACTCCTTAGTTTGTAATGACATGCAGATGGTGCGATTCTGTTCTGTACTTTCTGGCCTTGGCACTTGACCTGCTCAGTTCTGGCCACTAACAGCAGAGGTGAGGGGCTCGTCAGTCAATACGACCTGGAGTTGTAGTGATTAACAAATACTGCTGCTTTAAAGTGAGGGTGTGACCTTTCAAAGTGCAGTTTTGGGCTTCATAACCCCTTACAGTGCCACGGTGATAGTCCCTCTGTTTAAGAATTAGAAATTGTATTGCTGTCCTACTAGGAAGGGAAGAGATAGTAATTCTGGCCGAACTGCGGGCCAGTCGATCCATTCCACTTCCTGGTCCGCTTCACCCCACCCCTGCGCTCTGATGTTTTGTGACATCCTACCGGTGAAAGTGTGGGGATGTGCCCCATTGAATCCTATGGGAGAGATTTTCAAAACATTTATTACGCATCTTTAAGCTACCTTTGCCGCAAACTAACAGGGCCCATATTAGCTAAGCGGCGGCTTTCATTTGAGGCAAAGGTAGCCTAAAGATGCATAATAATGTTTTGAAAATCGCCACCCCACAGGATTCAATGGAGCACGTCCCCACGCTCTCCCTGGTAGGATGTCACAAAACGCCCGGGTGTGGGGGCGTGGAGAACGGACCACGAAGTGGAAGGGATCGGCTGACCTGCAGTTTGGTCAGAGTTACGATCCCTTCCCTTCCTAACAGAACAGCATTATAATTTCTTAATTCTTACACGGAGGGACAATCGCTGCGGCACATTAATGGGCTACGAAGCCCGTTACTGTATCTCACACCCTCTCTTTAAGCTTTCAAAAGCCACAGTAAGACAATCAAGAAAGGCTACGTACTCAATAGCCAAATGGCCACCCCTTTAAGGCTTTCTGAAGCCAAAGGTGACACAGGGAGTGCTATTAGACAACAAGTTACAACTATGAGGTGTAGGCTTGTTACCAGACATTAAGAGGACACGCTGCAATTTTTTTTGCCTTACATAAGGGGGTTTCACCTGGCATTGCACAGCTGCTTCCAAATTCTCGAGCTGTACTTCTCACACCATTCATCCTTCTGGTGTGGCTCCCTATCTCCCTAATGCAAGACACCATCCCCCACTGCTGGTCATGGCCGGCTGACAGACTGCTACATGCTTCTTCACAGTAATACCCCATCAATAATGCGGCTGTCATGCAAGTACAGGACAAACTTAGGCTGCTCAATCTTTCTGGGGATCCAGCCCCCCCATTACACACTGCACCGAGATTCCCACAAAGCAGGAGGGAAGGGAGCATAATTTCTCCTTTGTTGAGATGGCTCACACCACCAGAGCTTAGAATGAGTGCACAGCTCTGGACAAGCGGTAAAATCCATACCCATTTTAACTGTACCAGCTCTTGTTCATGGCCTTTTCCTACAAATGAATCTAAAGACACTGTGCCAACATACAGTACGCACCATTATTGTATTTTTAATGTTAATATGCTACACCCTGCACTGTCAGGAGCAGCATGGTTTTCGAAAAAGACATAGTACCACCACAGCTCTCCTTGAATTCACCACTTGCATCCATAATGCTCTGGATCAGGGACATCTTGTCGGCGCTGCCTTCACCGATTTGACAAAGGCGTTCAGCACTGTCAACCAGTCCCTGCTACCTGAACAATTATCTTGCCTTGGCCTCTCGGATGACGCCGCACATTGGTTCCAAAGCTACCTTAGCAACCGAACCCAACAGGTCTGAGTTAGTGAGTCCCTCTCACCCTCCTGTCCGACTTGCTCTGGAGTTCCCCAAGGGTCCATCTTGGGTCCCTTGCTTTTCAGTATTTTCCTGAACAATCTCCCTGCAGCACGCCCTAACAGACCCCTGTTATATGTAGACGATGCAGTTATTTTCACCTCCCATCCTGACCCCTTCCTCCTACAACTGTAACTGCAGACAAGCTTTACGCAAGTGGAGACATGGTTTAAATCTCAAAAACGCATACTAAATCACAAAAAAAACGAAACAATGATGTTTTATGGCATTCATAACAAACATAAAAACAAATGTCTATCTATCACAAACAGTGAAGGGACATTGCTCAAACATGTTCAACTGTTTAAATACCTGGGATTTACCCTCAACAGCACCTTGTCTTACTCTGAACACACTGAGAGCATTGCCAAGATCGTGAACACCTGCATAGGACTTCTCTTTAGACACAGGAGCTGCCTCACCAATGAAGCCCTAAGCATTGCCATTCAGAGCTCTGTTATGCCAATAATCGACTATGGGTTGTGATCTACGACTCTGCCACTGACACCGCACTTCGACGAACAGCCATTGCCCTTAACAAGGCATGTCGTCTACTGAACTCTGCTCCACGCCTCTCACATACCTGTGACATCTACAAGCAAGCAAACGGGCTCCAACCCGGCAGACTTAAGTACCAGACCTGTATGCTAGCAAAAAAGATCACCTTAAATCTCCTACCCTCAAGGGCTCAGTCCTTACTGGCCCCCAGCTGCGACCCCCACCTAACCAGGAACTCAGAATATCTTACTTTTCCTGTTCCGCGCTGCCGCATTACCCAAGGACAATGCTCCTGTACATACAGAGCCTCATCCTGGTACAACTCGCTTCCACCTGCTGTTACCAATGGCACTACCCTGGGCATGTTCAAGTGCTACCTGCGTCAGCACCTTGTCACAATGGCCTCCTGTGAATGTCTCTCCTAACTAAACTTACTCTCCTTCCCTCTAATTCCCCCCCCCTCTAAGTCCCTCCTACCTTTATCCCCACTATCTCCCATCTCCTCCCTTTTTATTTCCCCACTATTATCTACATTCTCTCCCCACAGCTTCTTCTACATGTATCTACCATCTCTCCTAGCAGTTTCTAATTTATTCTAGTGAACCATATTACAACTGTTTTTTTACTGTACATATGTTCTTGAATAATATACACAGATTACTGTAGCTTAACATACTGTGAATCATTGCACATATTACAGTAATTCCATATGAAAGCTGTAATGTACCAGACAAAGCCTGTGGCTGCTTGAAACTACTGTACTTGTTATTGTCTTCACTATGTTCTGTATTGTTTAACCAACGTGGAAACTTTGTAAAAGAGCCTTGGCTCAAAGGTGTCTTCGGAAATAATAATAAACTAAACATGTTTATCTCTGGGCTATTTATTTTTGTACTGTTGTTGTAAGGCACCCAGAGTCTGCGAGACTGAGTGCCAAATAAGTAAACAACGCTGCTACTACTACAACTGCATTCTACAGCAGGTTACATTTAAAATTTATATAAATATTTGCAAAAAACTACATTATACAATGGCAAGAAAAAATCTTGGACTGTGATTGGTCAGTTTGGGGCTGGACCCATGGCGTTATCCCAGCATAACGCCACAGGCCCAGTCTCAGCCTCACTGTGAACCAATTGAGGATTACTGGGACGACCATTTGGCACGACTTGTTTTGGCATCTCCTCTTAAGAAGCAATAATTTTTTTCTCACACTAATAAAAACATTCTTTAAAATTCTTTTTTTATTTTACATACAGTATAACAACAACAAGCCATTGTATAATAGGAATAATGCACTCCAGGGTGTGTGTCGTGCTGGGATAACGCCACACCTGGGGCATTGGATGCACTCAGCCTGTGGCCTTGTGCCCAAACCCCCAGGCGTGGCGTTATCCCAGCACGACACACACCCTGTCATGCATTATTCCTTTATTAATGCATTAGTGCATCTATTAGAGTTAAAGCCCAAAGCATACAAAGCAAGGAAATGAAAAAATAGCGTAAAAAAGTTTCCCCGGAATCTGGGCAAATCGTTATGACTGGAACGATCATGAGAGGCAGTGCTAGCATTAGTGTAATATCAGCACCCCCATGCAAGCTTTCTGCCGTCAGTATTTTACTTTGTGTGACAAGAAAGAGCACATACCAAGGTAATGCCAGCACACAAACTGCCCTATTCCCCAGCCATAACCCACAAACTGCCCCATTCCCCAACAGCAACCCAGAATCTACCCCATTCCCCAACCGCAGCCCATAAACTGCCCTATTCCCCAATGGCAACTCTCAAACTGACCCATTCTCTAACCGCAATCCACAAACTGCCCCATTCCGCAACCGTAACCTACAAAGTGCCACATTCCCCAACTGTAACTCACAAACTGCCCCAATACCAACGCCCAACCCACAAAGTGCCCCACACTCCAACTGCAACTCGCAAACAGCCCCATTGCCCAACCCATAAACTGCTGAATTCCCTAAATGCAACCCATAAACTGCTCCATTCCTCAACCGTGACCCACCAACAACCTTGTTTTGCAATATCCTGTCCCGAGCTCAAAAGGCAACCAGAGAAGTCCAGGGAGCACACCTTTAAACTCTGTCACTGCTTGTGCTGTCTCCCACTACACTGTTTCCACACTCATGCTCCTTGTCCAGGCTGAGTTCCTGGGGACTTCACCCCCCCCCCCCAAAAAAAATAAAAAAAAAAAGCGACAGTACACATCATGGCACTTCGCAGTCTTTTCAAAAACACTATCTGAACACCAGCCCGGTGGCATTGAGGGTTGAGGCACTGGATGCCACATCTCGCACCACACCAGCAACCCGGGTTTGGGAACAAACTCAGGTCACGGGGCTCAGCAGGGGGAAGGATGATTGAGCATCCCAACGGATGCTCTCCTCCTTCGGGGTGGGTTTCCAGGGATGCTTCATGCACCTGACGTCCCTGAGGGTCGGTGGGAGCACCAACTTTCAGGGCTTTGGCGACCCCCATGGCAATGGAGTCGGGGAAGGGAGGACGCTGTAAGACACGTGGTAGCGACATGCGTCAGCATGTTGCTTACCCAAGCCGCCGTCCTCAGGGGCAGAAGAGGACCACAGAAAAACAGAAAAAACCCTAATCAGTCCTAGATGATGACCGATCCATGCCTTCCAGCCACCGATCCACAGGCAGACCCCGTTGTGCAGGCTCTCCTCTGAAGGTAGAGGAGGGGGTCCCTTCCTGCCCCACCCGGGGGGTTATCCGGGCATCAAGGAAGTACAAAGAGAAGCCTGACACTCTAGGGGCAGACTCCATGACAGTGGCCAGAGGGTTGACCGGTCCGAAGGAGTGGACAGTAGAGGGCAGGACAGGCAGATAAACAGAAAGTTAAAAAAAAAAAGAAATACTATCTGATTGTCCAAAATTCCTTCATTCAAAACCATTTACTACATAAAAAATAAAAACACGGGCAACCATTCAAAACTCACCATGGGTTTCCATCTTGGGATTCAGATAACAGCATGAACCCCGCAAACTCCGCTCTTGAGGTCCAGAGGATATCACATCTCAATGGAAAGACAAGCTCATTGTACTTGGTTGCCCATACATCATCTAAGCAACAAGGAATGTTAAAAGGTGTGTTCTAACAGGATAACGGCCCACTTCATGTGGGATGAAGCACTTGGCAAAGCCAAGTGCTCCCACCACCTGAGAAAGGCCATTAGCCCACCATAACGCACCCTCTGGAGTGCCTTACTGTGGTTATAAATGGGTCCTTTTTAGTAAATTGAATGTATTTTTTAAAACATATTTTTGTTGAGCTACTTTCAGTTGAGCTATCGTGCTGGGATAATGGCCTGGCCGAAAGTACCTGTTGGCCAATCAGGAGCCAGCATTCTTTCTTGCCTGTTCATAATCTATATTTTGCCACAGTCCAAACACGAGAAAAATCTAGATTGTTTTGAAGGGCCATGTCCGTTAATGTGCAGGGCAAGTCAGATACATAAACGCCTGCTGTCAGGCCACTCGTGAAGTAAGCCACGGGTCTGCCCCAGTCAGTGTCATAATGCAGCTTCACGAGTGGCGCTGTTCCTTCCCCGAGACAAACTGTCCCTTTCCCCAAATGCATCCCACAAACGTTTCCATTCTACAGTGTTCCTGCACCAACATACACACAGCTCCATTCCCCAATGTTCTTTCCTACCCCAACACACAGACTGTCTCATTTGTCAATGTTCCTTCCCCCAATACCCAAACAGCTCCTTTCTTTAAGTATGAGCATTGGTACAACCCCCACCCCACTCCTGTCATACCTGGAAACGAACCTTGGCTCAGTCTGCCTTTCTGTGCAAAATGTCAAAACAAGCATCATTAGTCCTCGCCCATTTTACAGAGCACCAGTTTCTTTTCTTTTTTTACTCAACTTCTCCCCCTCCAGGGTGGCCCACGTTCTCGCCTACCCCCCCAGCCCCCGTCCACCCGCCTGCAGCGCACCCTCCTGATTTCCTCCACAGCTTGCCCTCCATGGTGGGGTGGTGGGGATCCCTCAACCCGCCAACACGGATCCAGTTCTGGAGGTGGCTGCTAGTGTGGGGGCAGCAATCATCCAACCGCCCAGGCTCTTCTCCTCCAGTTTTTCCCAGCCCCCACCCCGGGAGGCAGAGCAATGTAAGTCGGCAATGGCCAAGCTGCCACAGCACGCCAGCCGATTACTCCACCCCTTCCCTCACGTGACGGGACCTGGGTGCTCCAACACCCAGTCACCGCTAGGTGTCAGAGGTGAGCTGGCCTCCCTATCCCTCCCTCCCCGGGAGAGGAGAGCTGACCTCCAGACGCTTGATCCTCTCCCACCACGGCTGACCCCTGGCGACAAAGCTCGCACCACGAACACAGGTCACCGGTGTGGCAGGAGGTAAAGCACCAGTTTCGATGCTTTCTCAAAGCCCCCAACCGGTAGCTGACCTGGAGTTTAACTGTTTCTATTTTATTTTTCTATTGATACTTTTCTGAAGGGGAAGGGATCATAAATGAGAGCTGGCCACCTGATCCCGTCCTCTTCCTGACCCCAATGTAGTCCAGCTCCACTACTATGCCTCTCCCGTGCACCATTTTGTAACACTTGAGTTTGCGGAGCACAGGGACATCGACCTGGTGGCGCTGAGGGTTGAGGCGCTGCACGCCACACCTCGCGCTACGCCAGCGACCCGGGTTCAGGAACGGATCTGGGCCACCTGGAAGGCAGGAGAGGGGGATTGAGGCCCAACGACTGCTCTCCTCTCTCTGGGGTGGGTAATGGGACTTGCATTGCTCTGTAGTGGTAACTGGCGGAGGCCATTCGCACTACAGTAGCATGCAAATTAGGGGAGGAGAGCATGGCAGGCGTCAGCACTACGTGCTCGGACGCAATTGCACTGCTGGCTCTCCATAAGGGAGGAAAGAGGAAAATGCAAAGGGCGATCTTAGCGGCTGATGGTTCGCCGTTGCACCCCAGGTGACCGAGGGCGGCGTATCAAATAATGGTGCGAGGCGCGATAATGGCCAGCCATTGAGGGTAAGGGTTCGTGGCCCGTGGCGCACGATTGGGCCTGGGGTGCAGGGGCCGCGGCCGGAGGAGATCGGGGCCGCCTCTGCCAGGGAGAAAAGATAAATAACAAAAACAAAAGAGCACAGGGGCGTGCTCCATTGCTATGAATGGGAGCATCTTTTAAAATATATATATTTAGTGGGTCACTGATGGCATATCAGAGCCACCGATCAAGTATGAAGGCTCTTCTTAGCTGATCGGTGGTACTGATATGACCCCAGTGACCCTCTAAAATATAAATTTTAAAAGATGTTCCCAGTCATAGCAATGGAGCACGGCCCCGCGTTCTACAAATGCCGCCGTCACAAAATATCAGAGCACAGGAGAGGCACAGGGTTGGAGCTAGTCAACACTGTGACCAGGAGGGGGAAGAAATCGGGCAGCCAACTCTCATTTACAATCCCTTCCCCTTCAAAAATATGAAAAGAAAAATGTTAAAATAGGAAGTTATCTGGTGCAGGAAAGCTACCAGCTTCAGGAACTAGATTGAAATAAGCATAACTGTCTGGTATTCTCTAAAACAGTCAAAAGGGACAAAACAGCTTCATAGACAAACTGAAATGGAAGCCTTTCGGAGGTTCTCAGGCCTAGTTGCAGCCAGCAATCCCACTCTAAAAAAGCTTCAACTTCCCTGTCATCAGCTGCTACGGGGCACCCTGGGGACCACAGCAAGGCAAACTACAATTTCTAGTAAATATATCCCAGGGACACAATTAGTTTTTCAGCTGGGGGCATGATAAATTGGTCATGCATAATTCAAGGCCAGTGCAGACTGGAATATAAACTGCTCGGTAGTGGCTTCCAAGTCTCTGAAAGGAGAATACAAATCGGACTTCTGGCACGGAGCTTAATAGACAGAGCTAATACTGCATGTTTAATTTAAAACACAGATGCAAACTCACATATCACATTTTTACACACACACACACACACACACACACACACACACACACACACACAGTCTGCAGTACTAAATCACACATTTCATACTCTTCACAAGCCAGTTTGCTATACATTATACGAGGGTGGTTTAAAAAGTTTGGAGCCTAATACAGAAGGAAACTGCAAAGACCATTGATATTGCCCCTACTTATAGTCCACATGGAGTAGAACTCAGAAAGTGTGGGCAGAACATTCTAGATTGTTTTGTCGCTTATATATGCGTTATCAACTGCAGGTAGACCATGATGGATGCTGAAAATCAAGCATCGTGCTGTCACAGAATTTTTGATGCTAGAGAACACCGAAGCAAAGGAAATTTATTAACGTATTGTTGAAAGTATAGGGGGACAATGCACCATCATATGCAACAGTTAAAAGGTGGGCTGCGGAATTTCATTGCAGCAGAAAGACTCTTGACGATGACCCCAGGTCTGGCCAGCCCGCGACTTCGGTGAATGTGGAAAACATCAAGGTTTTTCAAGACGTTTTGGAAGACCGCCATGTTACTGTTGCACAGTTAGCTGACACATTGGGCATTAGTGTGGTATCAGTGGAAACAACCTTGCATGGTCATTTGGGAATGAACAAGGTGTGTGCCCATTGGGTCCCCAGAATGCTGACATGCAACATGAAGAGGAAGCGTCTGATGACTGCTCAGGACAACCCTGACCTGGTGAAGGCAGACCGGAACAAGTTTAGGAGGTGATTTATTACCAGTGACGAGACCTGGATTTACCATTACAACCCCAAGTCCAAACTGCAGTCTATGCAGTGGAAACTTCCACAGTCCCCAACACCCAAGAAATTCAAGTCACAGCGCTCTGCAGGCAAGATCATGTGCACCATTTTCCGGGTTGCTAAAGATATGGTGCATACTGACTTCACACCACACAAGGAGATGATCACGGGTCACTATTATGCAGACCTGCTCCATCGACTGCACGAGTCAAAGAAAAGCGGTGCGGAAAGATGAGAGCCGCAACATTGCTTCTGCATGACGATGCTCCAGCGCACACTGCAAGAGCTGCAAAGGCTCGCTGTCAGGGAATGCCGCTTCAAAGAGCTACCGCATCCTGCCAGTTCTCCAGACCTGTTTCCCAAATTGAAGGAGCATCTGCATGGAAAGTGTTTTGAGGATAACAATGAGTTGAAGGAGGCTGTGCAGGGGTACCTGACGGCGCTGGAAGAAAAGTTCTTTCTGGAGGGAATCGAAAAGCTTTAAGAATTATATGAAAAGTGCACTGTTAAAGAGGGTGACTATGTTGAAAAATAACATAGTACTTCCTGGTCTCTGCAGTTGTTCTATGTGAGGCTCAGAATGTTTTGAACAACCCTCATATGTACAGTTACTGTGTCTCTTGTGGTCAAGAGAGTCCATTTTCGAGTTCTTCAGGTGAGAGAGAGAGAGAGAGCTGCAAAGGACTTGAAAAGAAGCTCTTATAACCATAAGAGACCCAGGAACTATACATATGAACACATAATTAACCATGTTGAAGATTTCTGTTTAAAAAAAAACCAAAAACTGAAGCCAAAACTGAAAATCCAAATGTTTTACTCTGTTGAACATTGGAGAAACCCCAGTGTGAGAAACAGACTATCCCAATTGAACCCAGAATTTCAGAATTTTATAACTATTTGCATGAGATGAGACAGCCTCTTGTGGTTATTATAGATCGAGGGAGCGTTCCCGACCAATCGGAGTACTCCTTTCTTCTGCGCGTGAGACTATTATTCTGGAGACTATTATTCTGTGACAACTGTCTCACATTCAGGTGTTCTAAAAACAGACATGTTCTGGGCTTTTTTTTGTTTTGGTGTTGAAATTTCAGTATATTATTGATCAATCTCGATCGATAATATATTAAAGGGGAACAGTCATAACAAAGGGACCCTACACTCAAGCGTGGGGCTGGTCCCAATGTACACTTTGTGAGCAAACATATTTTGGTTTACTTTCTGTTTACTTTTATTTATTTAGTTGTTTAACCAGGTATAGCACACTAAGCTGAAAGCTTTTTTACAGGAGCGACCTGGCAGCACAAGGAGGTTAAGTGACTTGCTCAGGGTCACACAGTTTGCAAGTGGAAGCTGTGGGATTCAAACCCAGGTCTGGTCTGCTGGATGTCACCAGATTTGCAGCTCAGAGCTGTACTGTAGTATAGTACGTTGTATCTGACTAATTTTGCTTACTTCTAGGTAGAGATGTGCAAAGTTGGGAAACTCTGTTTTGCAGATTAATTTGCAGATTCGCCTTAATTCGCAGAGCTAACCCACGGTATGAAGTCCAACTTCGTGCAAAACTAATAACTCTGTGAAATGCGGAGTTTGTCAACTCCGTTGGCGAAGTCTGGTAACTCCACCAGCAGAGACTGGCACAGAAGAAGTTGTTCAAACGAAAACTGTCCCCGGTATCTAATGGTCACCCCCCCCCCCCCAACCGTTCGCTGCCAGTTATGATTATTCTCTGCTGTCTAGTACCCCCATGCTGGCCTGATATAAAGGAAAGCTGTCATTTGCAGGGGCTCCTGGCCCTGCAAACGTTACCCTTCGGTTAAGCTTTTTACAGAAAAGCGCAATTTTTTAATGCAGAGGAACGAAGTTTAATTTAAGAAAGAAAAGTCCACTACCCAGAAGTATGGCAGACTATCAGAAGGCTCCATTAACTGTAAAGTTGCGGTGCTGCACCTTGCGCGTCAATGCATTTGCATTTGTACCATGTTCATAGTCCTGCTACTGGCCTATCCTGTGCAACACACATGTATTTTACTTTGTAACTGCCCTGTTTTACATTGCACTACAGCCACTGCTGCCGTGATCATTGTACTGCACCTATACCCCTTCCCTAGGACACATCTGGAAATGAACTGGTACTCCAGTTAGTATAGTTAAAACTGGTAGATAGACAGATAGCTAGACAGAAAGACAGATTGTGTGTCAGTGGCTCAGCAGGCAGCACACTCCCCTCTGAGGCCGGGAGATCAGAAGGCTGTGGGTTCTAGACCCACACCAGGCACTTGGGGTAATATCCCAATACTGACACTGCAGTGCAGCATGAGTGGGGTGCCACACTCAGGAGGTGCAGTCTTTCGGATGAGACATTAAACCAAGGTCTCATCTGCCTGTTCTGGTGGTAGTTCAGGTGGATGTTAAAGATCCCATGGCACTTCTCGAAAAGAGTAGGGGAATTTCCCCGGTGCCCTGGCCAAATTTCCCCTCATTCACTAAAATACTACCAGCAGCTTAATCTGGTTCAAGTTCAGTTGGCATTCATCTGTATCCCCCTCCTCCAGGTCGTGCCTGAAAACAGGCAGAATTTGTCTAGTGCACTTACCCGGTCAACAAAAACTAAATAATAATAATAGACAGACAGATAATCCAGAACAGTGCAAATCAGGGTATAGCAGGTGTAGGTTCCCTTGGTGGCTGTCACTGACAAGACAGGAGCGCACCAGTACCCAAATTTACCCAGCTTATAAAATGCCCAGTTTGCTAGTTACCAGTACAGATATTTTTATTTTTCCCCTCTTTGACTGGGAGAGGCAAACTGAGCTGAAGCTTGTTTCCAGGTGCCCCGGGGGTGAAATAAGGATGAGTGACTTGCTCAGGGTCACAGAGTACGCAGGTGGCGGCTGTGGGAATCAAACCGAGGCCTGCAGGATGTACCAAGATCATTCACAGCTGCTGGTTCTAATATGCTTACAAAATGAAGTAAAAATGAAAATCATAAACAATCCTTCCAGAAATCTAATATTTTCTCTTTTTTTTTTTAACAAAAAAAAGTATGTGTAAATTTTATTTTTGCTTATTTCTGTGTGTACCCAGATTTGCTTTTCATTAACCGCAAGTCGACGAAAGGTAGGTGGTGGGGGTTGGGGAGAGACAAGAAAGGCCAGGTCCAATGATGACTAGCTTTCCACTAGTAGTGTGGAGTTTAAAGCTGACCTTAGTACTGCACAGGCAGGCTGTCTCTCCCATCCACCCTCCCCTTCCCCACGCCTTTTGCATTCTGCTCTTCCAAATTGTGCTCTGAAGCCTGGGAGCTGGCCACGGAGTTAAACTGCACAGATGTTCTGCAATCTGTACTCCTGTTAATTACCCTAATGTGAGTAGAAACTCGACAGATCTCTGCTAATGAAGGAGACAGTTTTCCAGTGTGCATACCGTATGTTCCGTTGCCACTCTGTTATCCTTGTTCTCCTTCTGTATTTGGCCATCCGCCTACCTCCATACGGGGAATGGGGGAGGGGGACTGAGTAACGACTGCCTACTCCCTACATGGCAGATGTCATTAAGCAAAAAGGGCAAGAGATACCACTGCTGAATTTTAACTGACAGCCAGATATGGGGAAGCAGGGTGGGGGAGATTAAGACAGCAGTGTTTTCTAGTGGTTAAGAGTAATGGACTACGAAACAAGGAAGCTGAGGTTCAAATCCCACAGAAACATAGTGGAGGTCCTGCTTCCACACAGGAGGAACGTCTAGGCAGCCAACTTGACCTAGTGATCTCTGCTGCACTCATTTAACCAATGTCTCATTTCAGAGATATTTACTATTCTAACCACGCTGTCAATGATCACCCCCTCAACTGAAATTCCAACAGAAAAAACTTTTAAAATATGTGTAAATCTGACTGTATAGCCTAGAGATTAGAGCAATGAGCTGTGAATGAGCTTGGTACATCCACCAGACCTGGGTTTGGTTCCCACAACCTTCACTTGCGTACTGTCTAACGCTGAGCAAGTCACCTAAACTCCCCACAGCTCCCAGGTTGCCCCTTAAAACTGGCTTTGTTCCCATGTGCCCAGTGGGCCTTACCTGGCTACCAAAGAATTAAAAAAATAAATACATCCCTGTTAGCAGCTGAAGCACATCTCTTGCTAAAGATATAAAAATAAAAGCTCATGCTAGGATCTGAACCCATGGTCTCTTGATTATCAGTTACTATTTCTTCTGCCCAACAAAGCAGACACAGCAGTCCCTTCCTGCTATAAAAACGGGTGGACATCAATATCCCCCACTATAAAAGGGATGTGTTATTCTGGGTAAATAAATGGAATTCATTAATTTAGGGTGAGGTGGGTGTATGCGCTGTTCTTAATTACTATGCATGTCTCCAGAGGTCCGTCTCCCCACACCCCTCCCCATCCAAACTTAATTTTCTTATCAAACTCAGTGGCTGCAATATCCTCAGCCCCCCAAAAAAAAAACAACAAAAACACCACCAACCCCAAGCTCCTGGCATGTGACAAAAAAAAAAAAAAAAGCATTTTTACTAACATAGTAATTTAAGGCTGAAAGGGATTCTAGGTCCAGCAGGTTCCACTCCTACTTCATACGCAGTGATTAATAAGAATGCTACACAAACATGCACTAATTAATTAAGCAATAAGCCACGAGGGGGTGTGGGTTATCGGGGGATTTACCACGGCTGGAGTGGTTTTCCCACAAGGCACAACCCACGTCCTCAGAGTGGCATACTGCGATTATACCAAGGTTCATTTTTTTACTATAATAAAATACAAATATTAAAGGGGTTGCTTTGTTTGTTTATTGTATTTATTGCTGTGCTGCAGAAGATTAGGATTCAGATGCCCATCATGCGCTCATCAACAGGCGTTGGTTATCAGAGGATTTACACCAGTGGTAAACTGCCAGTCTGACCATTTCATTGGCTGTTCACTTATGTCCATGGTATAATAGGAGTTTCCCACTCACTCACTCTACTACCCAGGGTACCCTGTGATTCCTATGGTACGCTAGCGCTAATAACTGGTATTACTACTAAATAATAAAAATAACAGTACTAGTGCTAGGTGATATATATTGCATAATATTTTCTCGCCTGATGAAGACCAAGTGAAACCCTGTAACTGGATTCAAATAAAATTCAAGTAGTTCAAGAACTTCATACTTTTTTTTTTTTTTAGTCACATGCAACACACTTCATCAGTGATCATCCCTGATGAAGCACCCTGCGTGTGACGTGAAACTGTCGCTGTTCCTGACAAGTATTACTGCTTTTCAAAAAGGTCGCTCAAGAGTAACCACTGATGCCATGACATCTGAATCCACAATGAATTCGCTCAGTTCGGCCTCACAGTGCTGGAATTACAGAAATAAGTCTCACCTGCGGTTGAGCATGATAAAAAATGCATTTTTCATTGTACTCAACCTGAGGTGAGCCTTACTTCTGTAAATCCAACACTGTGGGGCCAAATTGTGACTGAAAGCACTGAGTATTACTGCCAATACTAGACAGATTTGGCCACTAGTGCACACTGGCAAACATCTAAACACACAAGAAACAGGACAAGACTCTATCTTGGTGTACCACTCTCTTTACTACTGAAATAACTGGCCAGCTCAACATTTTGCAGTATGCACATCATTCATGGGATGCACAAACAGATCTGCGCTCAAACTAAGGTCAGTCAGTGCAGGTTTAGAAAACACAATATCAGGAACAACACGAGAAACCGCACTCCAGCACCCAAACAATGGCAAAACCAAAAATCATGTTCACAGTATGTTACAGACAAAAGGGCCTAATAGAGCAGTCTTACTGCGTTTATAAAATGGGATCCTAGCTTTATTTTACTGTTTGCAGTTAGAGAAATATTGCTTGTATGTAGGAAAAAAACATGTAATGCTGCTAATGTATGATAAAATAGTCCTTCCGTGGACATTGTTTTAATATTCATGAGGTCATTTGCATAATATTCATGAGGATATTTGCATACGGCACTTTAGTGAGATGGGAGGACTGACCGAGACTGGCTGAAGAATGCTGCTGGTGAAAGAAGGATGAAAACAGCTGGACAAAAACAAAACCTGTGCAGGATCGGGAAAAGCACGGTGTCTCCTCCCACCCGGTTGGTTGAGAAGCTCTAGTCTATACCGTCAAAGATGATGGCAGAGAATCTGACAATCCGATCGCCTCTTCGGTGAAAGCCCGACCAACTCCTCCTGCCTGGCCGCCTTCTCTTTACGCCCACTGTTAGTGACGCCTTAGGTAATGTTTTCTTTTCAGTATTAGAAATATAGTAGATACGGAGAACTTCACAGCCGGGACAAAACTGCAATCAGAACGCTGCCTGAGCAGGTGACGTACGTGCAAGGAGGTACCTGAGAGGTACTGATCAGGGGTTCCTTTACTGCTCTACTGCATTTAATGGTGACAGCACCGTGCCAAGGAGTGAGTGAGCGATCAGTGGGTGGGGAGATTAACAGGGAGCCCGGGAACACCAAGTGAATGAGTGAGCAGGTTCAGCCATGGGAGAACTGATTTTAGCGAGGAAACAACAATGGCGGCATTTTTAAATGCCAACGTTCTAAGGCTTGATGATTTCAGCCTTTTTACTGCCATCCTTTTTTTTCAACCATGCATGGCATGGAACATATTTCATGCATGGTGAGCTTGATCTCTGATTGGCTGGTTTAGCCTACCCATTTTATAAAACACAATATCAGGAACAGCACAAGAAACCGCACTCCAACACCCAAACAATGACAAAACCAAAAATCACGTTCACAGTATGTTACCGACAGGGAAAAAGGCCTAATAGAGCCGAAGTGCCGGGGCTTGAGGTGCTGTGTTTCTCCAGTTTCTACATTAAACCCAAAATTTACTTTTCAGTGGGTTTTTTTTGTTTTTAATTATTTGGGTGCTGGAGTGTGGTTCCATTCATGAGAAGGTCCTGAATCCATTTTATCTTGGCAAACACTACAAACCCTTTGTTATTTCAATACTTGTGAGAAGACTTTCTCTGTTGTGTTGCTCCCTTTCCCAACAGTTTAGAGAGTTTTATGGCATGTGACCTTATTCATCCAGGAACAGGCACAAGAGCCTTGTTTGTTGAACCCTGCCTTTGATTTTTACCAAAAGCTCATTTAAAAGCCCATTTAAATTCAGGAAAAAAGCACTAAAAAAAAAAAAAAACTCTATACAGTTGAATGGAGCGCACCACCGCGCTCTCCCTATAGGGACATCACAGACCGTCTGAGCATGGGGGGCCGAGCTGGGGATAAGGAAGTGGAGATTGTGCAGTTAGCACCACAGGGGCAAATTACGATCCCTTCCCCTCCTTAGGGGGCATATGAAATTTTTTTTAAAACAGCCGTGCAGGAACTCCCAGGCAGTTGAGGAGCCTTCCTCTTTCTACATTAGTGCATCTAAAAAGAACAGGAAAGGTGCCCTCCCCAGCTCAGTAACCTCTATGCCTAACAACCAACAAAAATACAGGTTACTCACCTGTAACAGGAGTTCTAGGAATGGTATATGTTGTTCATCCACACTTATTGGCAGGTATCCTTGCCGCTTTAAATCTTGCCGGAAGGTCTTCAAGCTGGCTCCTCCCACCCACCCGGGTGGTATAACTCTCGGCTCCGCCCCATGACGCCAGATCTGGCCCGCTGGAAGCTCAGGTTGTCGCGCCGGCCGAGAGGTCGGTGGGTCGTGGGATGAACAATATATACCATTCCTAGAACTCCTGTTACAGGTGAGTAACCTGTATTTCTAGGGACATGGATATGTTGTTCATCCACACTTACTGGCAGACTCCTAGCAGTTCTCCGGGAGGAGGGAGGCTAGACGACACCCCAATACTTACTTGGGAAAGAGAGACTGAGAACCGAGGCCCCAAAACCAGCATCCCGGCGTGACTCAAGGTCGATGTGGTAATGGGTAATGAAGGTGTTTGCTGACTTCCAGGTAGCAGCCCTGCAGATATCCTGGATAGGGACGTCCCTGGAAGCAGCCACCGATGCAGCAGTATGGCGGGTAGAATGAGCTCTTATCCCTCTGGGAGGCTCCATGCCCGTCAACTTATAGCAGAGATCTATGCAGGAGGTGACCCACCTGCTTATCGTCCGCTTGGCTGCAGGTCTGCCAGATGCGCTTCAGCGTAGGTGACAAACAGCTGGCGAACCTCTCCCCGAATTTCAGCCATGGCGCTCTTTGTAATAGGCGGCGCCCTTCTAGGGTCCAAGTATGGAGCCTATATTCGGCCTCCGAGGTGTGATTGGGGTAGAACACCGCAGAGTCAACACCTGGTTAAGGTGAAACTCCGACACCACCTGGAAGGAATTTCGGTGGGGGCGAGGACAACCTTGTCCCTGTGGAAGACCAGGTAAGGAGACTCGATGGAGCGCCTGAGCTCTCCCATCCTTCTGGCTGACGGATAGCCACCAAGAAGGCTGTCTTCCACGACAGGTGGGGAGACCACACCTGTGCACTGGTTCGAATGGCTTGCCCATGAGCTTTGCCAGTACCAGCAGTAAATCCCACGGAGGCGGGGTTCCCGCACTGGAGGAAATGTGATCAAGGCCTTTGAAAAGCGCCCACCACTTTTCCCGCGCCACTGACTGCTGACCGCCCGCCACCGTAAGTAGAAATGGCTGCCAGGTGCACCTTAAGGGTCGCCGACTCAAGCCCTTGACTAGATAGGGACCATAGATAGTCCAAAATGCTTGCCACAGGACACGAGAAAGGGTCCAACCCTTTTTCCCTCCACACCAAATGGAGAACCTCTTCCATTTGAAGGCATAGCATTTCTGGTCAACTCTTACGGGATGCCTCAACGACGTTGAGGACCTCGGCCGGAAAGACCCAAGGCCTGGAACTCTAGCCAGGAACCAGGCCGAGGTGCAGGGATTGAAGGTCCGGATGGAACACCTTCCCTGATTGACTGAGAGCAGGTCCGGGCGAGCTGAAGCTGTCATGAGTCCTGGAGCTGAGACTGAGGAGATCTGGGTACCAGAACTGGCGAGGCCAGTCTGGGGCTATCAGAATCACCTGCGCCTTGTCCCTCCTCGCCTTGAGAAGCACCTTGTGGATCAAGGGAAATGGGGGAAAGGCATAGAAGAGGCCCGGGGTCCACTGCCTTGAGAAGGCATCCCCCTGCAGCGAGCCCTGCTGAGGGGGGCGGGCATGGAACAGCCTCAGCTTCGCGCCTCCTGGAGGCAAACAGGTCCACCTGAGGTGTGCCCCAATGGGAGAACAGATGCTGTACTACCTCCGGCAGGAGAGACCACTCGTGGGATGCAGCCCCTATCCGGCTTAGGGCATCGGCCAGGGTGTTGGAGGCTCCTGCCACATGAATGGCTAGGAGATCCGCCTCCAGGCTGCGCACGAGTGACCAAATGCGGAGAGCCTTGCATAGAAGCATGGAGCTGGCCCCGCCCTGGCGGTTTAGATAGTACATGGTTGTGGTGTTGTCCGTCTGGACTCGGACCACTTGACCCCGGAGGAACGGAGCAAAGGCGGTGAGAGCTAGGCGGACCGCCGAGCTCCAGCAGGTTGATGTGGCATCGGGACTCCCGCAGGGACCAGAGGCTGTGAGCCCGGTGTTCCCCCAGATGGGCACCCCAACCCATCAGGGAGGCATCGGTCGATAGAGAGACCGTCGGCTCGGGGCGGACGAACGGGATGCCCTCCTGCAAATGACCTGGAACGATCCACCACTGGAGAGCGTTCCACATCCCCTGTGTCACCGACACAAGCTGGTCCAAAGGATCGCAGCGTTGTGACCACTGACTGGCCAGTCCCCATTGAAGGGGACGCATGTTCCAGCGGGCCCAACGGACCACGCTGGTGCAGGCCGCCATGAGACCCAGGAGGCGCAGGAAGTCCCGGGCAGGGCGCAATTGCCCAACCAGAAATGATTGGGCAAAGGAGGAAAGAACCCCGGCCCTGTCCGCCGGGAGCCATGCTCTGGCTCGAAGAGAGTCGAGCTGCGCCCCGATGAACAGAATCACCTGCTTCGGCTCGAGTTCCGACTTGGCCTCGTTGATAAGGAGGCCCAGTCGAGCAGACCTGGAGGGGCAGATCTCCGGACCACTCCACCTCCTGCCTGGAGGGAGCTGCTATCAGCCAGTCGTCCAGGTAAGGGTACACCCGGACCCCTCGGCACCGCAGGAATGCTGTCACCACTGCCATGCATTTGGTGAAGACCCTGGGAGCTGGAGACAAGCTGAAGGGCATGGCTCGGAACTCGAAAAGGGATCCTTCCACTCGGAAGCGAAGGAATCTCTGGTGAGACGGACGGATAGGGACGTGAAAAAACGCGTCCTGCAAGTCCAGAGAGCAGAACCACACGCCGCGTTCCAAGGATGGTATTATCTGAGCCAGAGTGACCATCCTGAAGGTTCGAGACCTTAGGAACTTGTTTAGGTCGTGTAGGTCGAGAATGGGGCGCCAGCCCCCCGTCTGTTTCGGAACCAGGAAGTACCTGGACACAAACCCTGGATCTGAGGGGGGGTCCGCTACCACCCTGATCACCTCCTTTCGGAGGAGGAGAGCGATGTCGGCTCGACGAGCCGACAGTGAGGCTATGGACCCCGAGGCGCGACGGCTCTGAAGGGTGGGGCCTGCTCGAATTCCAGAGGCAGGCCTTTTCCCACCACCTCCAGTACCCACCTGTCCGTGGTAACAGCGGACCAGGCGGAAAGGAAGTGTCGGAGCCGTCCCCCCACGGGGAACCAGGGTGTGGTGATGGGGATGGGGCGACACCCCGCAGCCCGCCATTGGGCAGGCTTGGAGGAGGGACGGCCGAGGGACCTCCTGGGCCTTTCCTCCCTGCCTCCTGTTAGAGGAAGCCGCGGCTTGGGTTTGGGATGCCAAGGCCGAGCCTGCTGGCCCTGGACGTTGCTGGCGCGGAGGCTAGTAGGCTTAGAAGGACTTGGTGTGGTTTCAGCCTTTGTCCTTCTGGCCGAAGAGACCGAGTCCAAGGTAGCATTGGACTTCTCGATCCTCTGCAGGTGACCTTCCACCCCAGGGCCGAAGAGGTCAGTCCCCAAAAAGGGAACATCCGCCAACTTGTGCTGGGTATCCGAAGTAAAGGTGGATATCCTCAGCCAAGCCCGCCGACGCATAGCCACTGCGGCCGCCACCGACCTGGCACATGAGTCCCCAATATCTAAAGCAGTCTGGAGCTGCTGTTTGGCCACTGCCCTGCCCTGGTCCCGCACCTGCTTGACCGTAGTCTGCAGATCCGTGGGAAGGTGAGGGATGACCTCATCCAGGGAGCCCAACAGGGCATGAGAAAAATGTGCCATGAGGACGGCCGACCTGGCCTGACGAAGGCCGAGAGAAGACGCAGCATAGACTTTTCGCCCAACATAATCCAATTTCTTGGATTCCTTGGGAGGTTTGTCCACATCCCTGGCATTGCCAGCGTGCCGGAAAACGCTGTCGGTAACCAACCCCTCAGCAGAGGGGTGCTCCGACGAAAAACCGGACAGGGAACCGGTAGGGACCGCATACTTCCTGGCCATCCTGGCCGAAGGCGCAGGACAGGAAGCAGGGCGCTGCCAAAGTTCCAAGGCCGGACCCACTATGGCCTCGGCCACCGGAAAGGCCTCCGTTGGAGAATCCCCTCGGTCCAGAATCTCCGTGAGGGGATACCTGGCCCGTTTGGAAACGGGCTCGAGCTTCATCCCGGTGGACTCCGAGATGAGCCGAAGCAGTCCTAGGAAGGACGACGGGCTCTCGTCCATTGACTGTCCTCCTGAGGACTCCAAGTCTAGTCGCTTGGAGAAAAAGGAGGAATTATCCTCGGACTCGGACGAGTCCTCGAAGAGCTGTCTCTGGCCTGAGCCACCCTCTACCTGCCGAGGTCGGTCGGGAGTGAGGGTAACCGACAGCCGATGGGGTAGACCCTTAGCCGACCGAGAATCCCTGGTCGGAGCCCCAAATAGTGGCTGTGGAGGCGGAGGTTCCACCGGAATCGGTGGAGCAGCTGGTTTTGGCCGAACAACCGGCCTGGGTACAGGCTCCTCGGTTAAGTCGAGGGGTTGTGTCGGCCGCTCCGGTGACAGCCACTTAATGGCCGGAGAAGGCGACTGCGTCGGCTTATTCCCGGTCAGGAGAAGCTGTTGCCACATGAGGTCCTCGTACCGACGACGTAACTTACGCCGAAGCCTCCCCTCGTCCGAGGAGGAGGACGAGGACGAGCGGCGATGCCGCTTACCGCAGTGCCGAGACCGAGACCGCCTATGACGGCGGGATCGGCTGGACCGCGAAGAGGTCCGAGACCGAGACCGAGAGCCTCGGCTTTTCCGAGGTCGGTGCGGGAAAGGGTCGGCAGGAACCGGCACTCCCTTCGGCTCGGAAGGTTCATCCGAGGGCTCCGGAACCAGAGGCACAGGCAAGCCCACGGGATCCTCAACTCCCCGGGAACCAGGAGAGAGGAAGTCTCGGCTTCAATAGGCGCAGCCGTCCACACGGATCGAGAAAAATCTCGACTTAGCCGACAGGAGTCTCAGTCAACTGACCTGACGGAAAACCGTGAGGCCAGTGGCCGAAGCGGCGGTGCGACCCAAGTCGGCAGTCCATTCGACTCGGGAGAGGGACCTTTCCCCGCTCCCAAGAGCGCCGACGGAGGGATTTACCTTGTCCTCTTTTGGACCGAGAAAAAGGTCCAGCAGGCGTTGGCCCTTCTCCCTTAGTGGAAGGGACAGACAAAGCTCATAAAGGAAGCTGTGTGGGAAGAACCCAGAGAGCGGGATAAATGCATGACGGGGAAAGATCTGACCAGCGCCGCCTCCTCTTCGAGGGCGATCATCTGCTCGAGCTGATCCGCCGAGCCCGCCGCCGCGGACACCGCCGACCGGGCCTCCTTAGACTTCACCGGAGAGAAACGCTTCTCGGGACGGCCCAGTTGCAATCGGGCAGCACGGTCTTCGAGGACGTAGGCCGAAAAGGAAGAGCACAAGTCGCAGTCCTGCGGGTCGTGCTCAAGGCCTAAACAGTAGACACACGTGGAGTGTGGATCCGTCCGAGACATCTTCTGCCCGCAGGGGCATCTCCGAAAACCGGGAGTCAATTTGTCCATCGCAGCCGCGAGGGATCGAAGACTGAAGTCTTTTAGCAAGAAACTTTCAAATTCGCAAAACGGAAGAAATAGGAACCAGTCTCAAACGCAGAGTGTTAAGGAGGGAACCTGAGCTTCCAAGCGGTAAGGAAGATCTGGCGTCATGGGGCGGAGCAGAGAGTTATACCACCCGGGTGGGTGGGAGGAGCCAGCTTGAAGACCTTCCGGCAAGATTTAAAGCGGCAAGGATACCTGCCAATAAGTGTGGATGAACAACATATCCATGTCCCTAGAACTAGGCCCTAACTTGCTATGCATCATTTTGCTTCTTTGCTTTTCATCCCATGTGCGTACTGCATCACTGAGAAAAAATTACACCCTGCAGCAAATAAAGTTACAAAGCATTCTAAAATAAAATAAATATAACAACCTGAACAAAGTGTCTTGTTTACACTTATTCTACACCTTTATTAAGGATCTCTGTCTCACCTACGGGTTGCGACCTGACAGAAGAGTCCAGCTGGTCTAGGACCAGAATACCTGCCTCCTTCTCCCTCCAGTAGCTTGAAGAATGGCATCCAGCTGGTTCTAAAATGTGTCTTTTTGCAGACATGGGATGGCTGTAATGTACTCCATCTGTTGGAGTGCTCTGCAGTTTTCAATCCGGCCTGAGTGACGAGGACAGGTCGCTATGAGTCAGTACTGCGTAATAATTTTACTTGCCACAGCCACCAGTGTGTTGTTTACGATCTGCTCTGCCTTATGGGACGTCTCCTGAACATCAAGTGGCTACAGTCCAGCCGCCGGTGTATAGGAAGGATGGAGGTGCTAGTTCTCTCAACCATGTCCCAAAATGGGGTCCACGTTTGGAGAAGATCAGAAAGTGTGGTAGCCCCCACCCCCCCAATCACATTTCCTCCAGACCTAGGAAGGCACCAAAGTGGCTGGTTATGTTTGGGGTCCTAAAGTACCTTGATGCCAATCTCCACCTTTTGAAGATGCCTTTCTATAAGTATTTTGACAAGAAACAACACCTGCCCCACTCTGTGATCTAGCTGTCTGGACCATGTACGTACAGTTATAGTGCTTGGGGCAGATTAACTGACTGTCCATGGACACAGCCGACACACAACCGGAATTACCGGCGGGCAAACAAATCCACTTTTCTGTGTTGCCTCCTATGATCAATCAGCTATAATGGTTTAGGTCCTCCAAAGCAGTTCTCTAGTGGGAGGGAGTCAGTTCTGGAGCACTGGGTCAGAGCCACCTCTGCTGGAGGCAGCATCTGTGGAAACTGAAGAGGTCCAAACGGCAGGATGCTTTTTTAACAAGCTCCCCCCCACCAGCTCCTTCACTGACCTTCTTCTGGACTCACCAGTTATCCACTGCTTACCTAGGACCATGACAGTAGAGGGTGGTCTGCCATCTTGGTTGTGCAAGGGCCTGCAGGCCAAGACTTTTGCCTCCAGCTCCCGGTTTTCTCCCCCAGCGTGCCGGCATACAATGACGCATATGCATGAGTGCTTATCCACCAGCAGCTACCTCTCGCCCCTTCTAGCTGCTCCGACTGTGCTGCCACCCAATCTATACCAGGTGGCAGTCAAGTAGCAAGAATCAGCATCCCCCACTCCCCGAACTCTCTGACAGAGCTGTCCTTGGGTCACTCAATCCCTCCCTCCCTGCAAACCAAGTCCATTTCCAGACCCAGGTCGCTGGAATGGCAAGCAGCAGTGCTAACGCTGCGCCACTGGGACCGCCCCCATATTTAGACAAGTCTTAAACAACAGAGAGACAGAAAAACAAAAGAAGAGGGACCTATACAGAAAGAACAGGGGGTATGCAAACCATGACGGAAATGCAGAAATGCCTTGCTTCCCACTTAAAGGCAGCTCCTGGCCTCAATCTGCTGTATTCCCTGGAGGGAATCCTGCCATCATTTCCCAGTGAAAAGTGTGAATAAATCTTGCCTCCCAAAGTCTACTCTGTGCTAACTGGTTTAAAAACAAGCCAATAATGGGGCCTTACACAAAATGAGGATGCCCCGAAATGGAGGTGTTAAGGTTGAATGAGAGGAAGAACATTTTCATTAAAAGAGTTATTAGACTCTGGAACAGCCTGGAGGATAGAGTTATCAAGGATGGAAATGTAATGAATTTCAAGATGGGACTTGGTACCTTGTCTAAAATGGGGATACGAGGTTGTAACTGTTGCAGCTATGTTTCACTTCTTCCAAACCTTTCAAAAGGTGTACGACCTCTAAGCCCCCCCAAAACAGATGAGAATTAGAGGGGACTCTAACCACTGGCTCATCCCTGACCTACTTGCTATTTTCAATTATAGGGATAAACAGTGGGCCCTGTACAGAGATGCAGGCTACCGTCAGCATCTGCTGAAGTTCATGGAACTAAGGACCCACTGCAAGTCAGACAGCAGTAGGGCCAGAGATGGCTACTGTAAAATTAAACTACATGACGCTTGTAATGATCCCAGAAAAAATACAGGAAAATATCCACGGTGCACTCTACAGGAAAAGCTTTCACACCCTTTCTGTTCTAAAGGTTAATGATACTAACTGCACCGACCACCAAGTAATCACAGAGCACTTAGACTCCTTCTCTACCAGTGTAGGAAATGGCGTAATCACTAGTACTTTGCCCATTGCTCCTGACCTGTCAGGTACACCTGGACCTAAATTCTACTTTAAAAGGGTGACCCCACAAATAGTTAAACATACTAGAATTGGACAAGACCTGGTGGACATGAAACTGATTAAAATGGCCACTGAAAGAAACGGCTGTGCCAATCCAAAAACTGTTCACCTCCTCCCTCCAATTCGGCTCCCTCCCAGATGTCTGGAAGCAAGATGATGTGGTCCCCACATTTAAATCAGAGGGCAATATGTCTGTCTCTGACTACCGGCCCATCTCAATCCCCTTCCCACTGTCCACGGCCTTGGACAAACTTGTCAGTGACCTGAGCTGGTGGACTGCATCACCGCCCATAATCTGTTCGCAGAAGAATAACACGGCTTTAGAAAAATGCATAGTACAGCAACAGTACTGACTGAGCTAGCCAAGGAACTCCATGCAACACTGGACAGAGGGGGAATATAGAATTGCTGCCTTCCATGATCTGCCTAAGGCATCTGACTTAGTAAGTCATTATCTCCTCTTAAAAAAATGACTGAAATTAGGCCTGTCAATCAAGGTAGCTGCACGATTCATGGATTACCTGGCAAACAGAACCCAGAAGTCAAGGTGCACTGACATGTACTCCGGACTACAGCCATTGAAAACTGTGGTACCACAAGGCTGCATTCCTGGACCCTTGCTGTTTAGCCTATTTGTAATTGAAGTCCCCAAGGTCCGGCACTATTCCAAAACAATACTGTAATACTGTACGCAGATGATACAGTAATTTTTACAACTTATCGGGACTTGGAAACCCTTGAGCAAAATCTACAACTCGACTTGTAACAAGGTGTGCAGTTGGTTCTCCTAAAAAAAAAACTCAATGAGCTAAAAAAAAAAAATACACGCACACAAAAAGAACAAAAAACAGGATTGTTTGGAAGTACCTACGGCAGGAAGCCCTGGTCTACACATTGCCACTCCTAATGGGGACTTGACTTGAGCAAGTCCAGGCCTTCAGATATCTAGGTATACACGTAGGCTAAGTTGTACCAACGAGGTCAAAGAACTGTTAAGTTCTAGACTCGTCATCTCGGTCATGGACTATGGCTCGGTAATGTTCTCTGCTGCTACTATTACTACTACCCTGGAGAAAATCTGTGTTGCTTTTATATGCAAATGGACAGTATTAGGCCAAATGCACTCTGGTGTTCAAAGCCTTTTTACCCTGGTTGACAATAAATACACTACTCACTCCATAGGTGACAATAAGCTGCATGTCATTTAGGAAAACAGGCTTTGGGCAAAGTTTATTTGTAACTAGAGCTGTCAAAGCATGGACATCACTACCCCCAAGGAACTGTGTTTACTCCTTCAACTCATTCAAAGCAGAAGCATCAGCACTGTCTTCTAAAGAAGCTTAACTGTAATTGCTCATACTGTGATGCCTTATGATCATCAAGCCTTATACCTGCATTTGTATGGTGCTTTGTATTTGTCACGCTGTTATTGTGTTATTCTCGTATATACCTCTCTGACCTGGACACCGCTCAAAAATGGTTAAAAAGGTCTTCCAAAAACAGTAAATACATAAATAATGTCATATCCCCATTTCACCCTGTACCCGACAGTCAAGGCCTCCCTCTGTATTACCATCTGTAATAATGTCATATTCCCGTTTCACCCTGTCCAGAAGAAGTCTTCGGTTTTGTCATTCCTGTGACTGAGGTCCTGCAGAGCTCCTACCATTAGACAGGCAGGAAGTAAACTGACGTCTGGAGGAAATGAGCAGGAGGGCATTGCCGTCCTGCAGAAGTCTGTATACCTCCTGCCTGTCACGTGGTTCCACGAAGGACCTCCCAGAAGTGATGAGCCCGGAGACCAGCTTTAGGAGAGAGAAATCCCCGTTTCACCCTGTACCCGACAGTCAAGGTCTCCCTCTGTATTACCATCTGTAATAATGTTATATCCTTGTTTCACCCTGTACCCAACTCGATAGTCAAGGCATCCCTCTGTATTACCATCTGTAATAATGTCACATTCCTCATTTCATCCTGTACCCGACAGTCAAGGTCTCCCTTTGTATTACCACCTGTAATAATGTCATATCCCCATTTCACCCTGTACCCAACTCGATAGTCAAGGCCTCCTTCTGTATTATCATCTGTAATAATATCATATCCTCGTTTCATCCTGTACCCGACTCGTTAGGCAAGGCCTCTGTCATACTAGAGGTAATAATGCAGTAGCCCCACTTCACACTGTACTATGTAACAGTTGACCTCTCTGTTTAGCCCAGTGGAGACCTGATCATAACACAGCCACAGTGTTACTAGCCATGTAAACAAAAACTAAATGTAAACAAAAACTAAATAAAATAAATAAATAAGACCACGTAAATGTAAAAACTGTAAAAATTGTCTTTTCTCCTGTTTTTGTACCTGAATGTGTTCGTCTGAACCAATTACTGCATCAATGTACCTGTTGTACCCTTTTGTACTCTCCCGGGTCGTTCCTGAAAATAGGCATAAAACTTGTCTAGTGTACTTACCCGGTAAACAAAAACTAAATAAATACTAGATCAAATAAAAGTTGAAAATGTTGATTAATTTCACAAACTACCAACCTCAAGTGGCAAGTCCCTGAACTGCTGCTGTCAGTTTAACCATTAACCAGGATCTGAAATCAGGATGGCCAAAAACTTCTGCACTGTAAGTATCTAGGTTATTAATATTCAAAGCATTTTAAATTAGCAACGTTAATTCAACCACTTGGAAGGGAGGTGCTACCTGCACAGGAGGCCCTCTTCTAATCACCCGAGAACACTGTGCGCAATGTCTGACAAAGTGGAATGTTCCACTGTTAAAATGGGAGTGGCCACCTTTTTATTTAATTTAATTTTTTTTTTTTTTCAGTGGTATTTTCTTACTACACTTTTTACTCATTATGAGGGTACCCCAATCAACCGGACCAGGGGCGTGGAAGGCTGAGGCGAACACCTTGCTTCCTGCCACACTGGTGCCCTGTATCCAGGAATGAGCACAAGCTGCAGGGGGTCAGTCAGGTGGAGTGGGGGAGAGGAGGACAGAGCATCTGACAGACTGTGCTCCTCCTCCTCCTCTAAGGTGGGGTAGGAACAGCTAACAGCATTAGCCTGGCCCGTAGCGGCGGCTGGAGGTCAGACCGTTGGGACGCACACACAGGGCTTAAGTGTGGCAGACATCCAGTGCGCTGCATACAGAAGTGTGTGCAGCCCAGCCACTGACATCACTGCACGCCAGCTCCTCCGCACCACGGGGAAAGAAGGAAAAAGAAAAATCACCTGAGCTGCCATGGTGATTCTCCCAGCCCTTGCAGGCCTCATGGCAGTGACCTAGGCATGGCTCCAACCAGATCCTGTCTGGCGGGCTGAGCTTAGCTATCCACCACCCCACCACAGGGCTGAAGCCATGGGGTAAGCTGAAGCTGGTAAGTTAGGGAGAAGCCAGGTGACAGGGAGGGGGGAGGTCAGCCAGCAGGTAGAAACAGGACGAACAGTTAAAGGAGAACTGCCTGAATCTCCAAGTCACTTTTCCCAGCAGAAGCTCGTTTAAAATATTGGTTCAAATTCTGTTATTGTTCTAGATATCCAGGCTTTCTAGTTATCCTAGGGGCAGTTTCTGATTTACACGCTGCTGCTCAGAACCATTTTAGAACTGTATGATGTAGTTTATGCCCTGTCCTACTCTTCTACTGTTGAAACAATGCATCCTTGTTCTACTGCAGAACTCTGTCGCTGAGAGGGACAGAAACTACATCATACCATTCTAAAATGTCACCATCAGACTGCAAAGCAGAAACGACT
The DNA here is from genome assembly GCA_016271365.2 of Neoceratodus forsteri. NCBI lineage: Eukaryota > Metazoa > Chordata > Ceratodontiformes > Ceratodontidae > Neoceratodus > Neoceratodus forsteri. The sequence continues at coordinate 286,046,905 of JADMNL010000027.1, read as the reverse complement.
ACTGATGTTACCAAAATGCTTGTATAGATGTAACAATAACAGAATTGTACCAGTGCTTTAAAAATCAGCTCCTACTGGGGGAAAAGGACTTCAAGATTTAGCATAGTTCTCACTCAGCTGAAAGAGTATTCCTACAAACTAGTACTGGTGTACACAATATACTTATTAGCCACTGCTTGGGTGGGGGGAGTGGGGGACTGATGGACCTAGAGTCCTCTTCTGTCATTAAATTACTATGTTAGGATGTAGAATACGTCTTTATAAGAACAAAAGAGCTGGCGGTTCTCTCACCTTAAGAACGCGAAAGGAGATACTCCTGTATCTGCAAGAGACACTGATGATCATATATACTACGTATTTTTCTTTATTTAAAAGTTAGTGACTGGGAAAGGCACACTGAGCTGAGGCTTGTTTCCCAGTACGTTCCGGGAGAGAGGGATCAGGGTGCATTACAAAACCAACAGTCATCTGGGGTGGCATTATGGAGCCCAAGCAAGATGGCTGTCAAACTATCGTTCCGTTTATTCGTTATACAACTAAACTTTAAAACTTGTTTATCAGGGACTCTGGTTGGAGTATCAGCAGAATTTAGAAGTCGGAAAATTTGCTGATCTAAAATGGGTAATCCTAAAAAGCACAGAACCCTGCAGGAGGGAGCTAAAAGTAAAAGTGTTCCTGGACCTCCTGCCACAAGGTCTGCCCAGGGCCGTGCTGTTCTCAAGGCTGATGTAACAGCGAAGAAACATTACAGAGTTTGGGATTAAAAATCAATCGTCTCATCTCCACAGTGGCTGGCCTGTCGGAGAAATCTGACTCTTTACCAACAAGAGTCACTAACTTAGAAACTGATTTGCTTTTTGTCAAGACGGAATCCACTGACACACGTAAGTGGACCAAGGTGGCCACGGGGGCTACCGTCAACCTGGTGAAAGAAAACACACATCTTGGTCTCGGCTAGAAATACTGGAAAATCAAACCTGGGTGGCCGATCTTTGTGTTGTAGGCATGCCAGAGAGGAGTGAGGGTGACCACTTAGATTGGTTTCTTTCTGAGTGGCTGGGGCAACCTTTCAAGGACTGCAGCACTGTCATTCAGGTGGTCTATCGTGGGGCTTGGAGGAGATGAGCAGGCAGTTTTGAAGCTCCCCAAGCCACTGTTTTGATTCTGGATGGTGTGGCGTGGGCACCAGGGATTTTATTCTTGTACTAGCCTGACAAGAGAGGATTCTACTCCTTGATGGTCAACAGGTTCTTCTCTACCCGGACCTCAGTTATGCCACCCACCGAAAGAAAAAAAGATTCAATGGCGTGCGGGTTATGCTAAGGGAAGCTGGGGTACCCCACGGGATGTTGTTTCCTGCGCGACTCTGAATAATACACCAGGGGAAGCTGTTTATTTTCTCGAATCCTACAGAAGCCCAGAAATGGACCCAATGGCATGCTTCCCCGTCATCTCGGAGAGAGGAGCTGGATCAGTCCGATCAGGAGGGAGCTGAGGACGGCGGGACATGATTTGGCCTGCAGTGATGCGGGTTCAGATCTTTGATTTCTGGTGGTTAGGAATCCGTTTGAATTCAGCTGCCTATTACTAGTATATTGTAGTTTTTCCTATGGGCCATGTTCGCTTCCTGTTAGTTTTCCCCCTCTGCTGGGGATAACTTTGTTATTTCAGCAAAATCTTTCACAGTTTATTCTAGTTTAGTAGTATTTGTTCGAGGGTTTGGGGCACTGCTTTGTTGCTCTTAACTCTTCCTAATGATATCAGTATGTATCTTGCAAGGTATGTCCTGCCAGTTTGTCTGTAACTAGTAAATGTATTGTAGAGCCTTAGTTTTCTATCGGATGATACCTGTTTGGTATTTACTTTCAAACTATGCATGAATCTACATGTTAAAGGACCCTACCTTTGCACCGTCAATGAGAGATTGGTGGTGGGCGAGGGGCCTCCCCCCCCTCCCATGAGTGGCCCGGGGGCTGTAGGGGGGTTTTCTAACCTGGGAGTCCGTGGTCTGCCATTGAAGAGTGTACCCTCAAGATACCCTTAGTGATTAAGTATAAGATATAATTGCGTCAGATATGTGCCTGAATCATATAGAGTGGGGCGCCTTGGAACCCGCCCAAGCTGTTTTTCTTCGCCTCAGGAAGAACCTGAAGTGACCAATGGTCCAGGAGACCTTAAACTTTGCCTTATTGCCTCAATGCCAGGACGAACTACATGTGGATTACCTTCCCCCATGGACTCTGCTAAATATGGGTTTATAGCCCTAGTTTTTGTCTTAAAATATTATACCTATACTGAGTGTGTTACTATAAGCCCACATGAAGTTAATCTCTCTTATCGGGTTGACCTGTTTGTAAATATGTTATAAAACCTAAATAAAGATGATATTTAAAAAAAAAAAATAACTATGCATGAATCACTCATTCCTATTTCAAGGGAGTAGAGCTTGGTTACTTGTTTGTATTTAGTGTGATTTGTATTGTTTTCATGCAGTTCATGGGCTGTAACAGCAGCATGGATTTTTTTTTTTTTTTTTACACAATGGTTTATTAAGTACTTGCTGGTTTCTCCCTCCAAAGATGTATCTTACTGATGCAGTATGTTTCCTTTAACCTGCATGTATTAAAGTGTGTCGCCCTCGTTAGATGCCATACTTTTACTCCTCATGTACTATATCAGGATTATATGCTGTCTGTTCATTGTGAAACCAATAAACAAAGTTTAAAAAATAAAAAAAACTAACAGTCATCTAAAATGACAGCAAACATGACACAGGGTGCAAATGTGCATAATGAGATAGTGTGAGAAATCTAAATTTAAAGACCTGTAAATGTTCTTTCTCTGACTGCTGTTCGCAGGGCAGTGGTCCTGAAGCCCTAGGACCAGCGCAAGGAAGGAGCGCTAAAACAATGATAAACAAGGAGCAGATAGTGGCATGCAGCAATTATATCCGCAAAACGTAAATACACAAGCTGCAATCGTGCATGACACATTGTGTAGTACTGCATATATACAACATATTGAAGAGGGCAAGAAGCAAGTGCCTTGGTTGGGATTTAAACCCAGGTCACTCGAAACAGCATTCCACTGCGCTACCAGCTGTGCCATCAAGGCAACCGGAAACCACGGACTCCAAGAAACACCTTATTTTTCCTGTAATGCATAACGTGATGCTGCACAAATAATTACATTGTTATTCCCAAGATTGCCATGTGTGGCAAACAGGAGAGAGAGAAAGAAATGTGCCTTAGCAGGGATTTGAACCAGGCCGCCCGGAAGTCCGTTCCACTGTGTTACCAACTGTGCCACCAAGCCACCTGGGAGACCTAGAAGCTACCATATATAGATATATATATATATATATATATATATAGATATATATATATATATATATATATATATATATATATATATATATACATACACATACACATACATATACACACACACATACACACACACATAAAAATACACACACACATGGGGGCGCTGTTGAGCGGCAACATGACGGCAGCATTCTGAGGGAGCTCCATCATTGTCAGAGCAGAAACGCTTTAATTTGCTAGAAACACAGAAATACAGGCTCCCTTTCGGTGGCGGTGTGTGCCGGAATACTCCCACACTAAGATGAGCCCTAAAAGAGATGTTAAGCGCTCGTCCCAGAATCTTGATTCTTATCTGACCTCCCAAGGTGCGACAAGCAGCGTAAGGCCTACTTTACCTAAAGAGCAACCCTCACTGGAGCTACCGACCTCACAAATTTTTGCCATGCTGGCTAAGATTCAAGCTACAGGCAATGAAACGAACAAGCGCCTGGCATAGTTGAGCCTAAACTCTTGGAAAACGACTGCCAGATTCAAGAAAATGCTGTAGCCATCACAGAGCTTAAGGCGGACGGCGAGTGCCAGCTGCAGTATAATGTCACATGCATAAGGGATCTAAGTTTGATGAGGGCAAAGATGGAAAATCTGAAGAACTTTCAACGCCTGGCTAATATTTGAATTGTAGGATTCCCTACCAAATATGCTCGATCAGAGGAATTAGTGCATGCTATCACTAGATTAATCTTTCAGAACCTACAATTACTGCCATCAAACATGGGGATCACTGTCCTGAGAGCCTTCTCGAGTCCTCAGCGTCAGAAGCCTAGAGACGGGGTGCAGCAACAACGCACTGCGATTGCCACGCTCTCAAATTCAGATGCCAGGATCGTGCTTCTGCAGGCCGCACACTCTAGAGGGAAGACACACTGGGAAGGACATCGTCTCTCCTTTTCCCGGATTTATCAGCGCAAACTCAAGCTCGCAAAAAAGAACTGCAGGTGATTAAGAAGGATCTCCTTCAAAATGTTTTTGTTGCTCAGCTAAATTTTCCGGTGAGACTGTTGGCGAAACATGCATCTAAAAACACACATCTTAGTTGACCCTGCTGCAGCCTCCATTTTCGTAGAAAAATTAATTCAGAGCCAAACTCATTATGCCCTGGGCGGCCATTTTGTATCAGGAGAATCAAGGGATGGTTCGGACTTCTTACGGGGCTTTTGGGTGCAATGAGTTAAGCCAACTGAAGAGAGTTCAGATGATGAGAGTTGAGGAATAACAGAACTATTTAGTTCTCCAGTTCAATACACTGACAATAATTACCTAATGTGGAAAGTATAGGCACATGTTGCTGGAGAGGTTGATTCTATAGCTGCCGTTCCTCCTGCTGTTGTACATTAAAGTTCCTATATTATGTTTTATAGGCCTGCGCTGTAATTTATAGATTGATGCAATAAGCATCTCTCAATTTGTGAACTTGATTAAAAGCCTGTTTTTGATATGCTCCTCCTCTGGAGTGGGCTGCCGTGCCCACTAGAATCTGGAGGAGGGTAACTCAACTTAATTGAGCCCAGGCAGTCTGATTATATGTATGCAGCGTTCATGCCTCCTGCCACCACCCCCCCCAACACCACCGTGAAGTTCCACAAGGGGGTTTGCTTCTTGGATATTATGTTTTTTGGCTGGTCAGTTTTAGGTAAGAGGATTAACGCTTTACAAGAACGCTTCTGAAGAAGGACTGGTTGGTCCGAAAGCTAGAGTACTTTGTTCTGGTTGTTACATCTATGTTGGACCATTAAAAGGTATCAAATCATTTGCTTCTGATTCCGCTCTACAAGAAGTATGACCTGAACTTTACTCCTGTTAAAATTCCCAGGGGACTTCCTCGGTTCATGGACTAAAATATCTTGGTCTTGTTCTGTTGTCACAAAATCTGTACATGGCTTGAGGGGGTCTGCGTACCTCGCTAACGGACGTTTTACTTTTGTGATACAGCTGGCTGTAAATCAGAAATTCCATAAATGAAAAGTATTACAAAAAAATAAAACACACACACACACATATATACAGGTTACTCACCTGTAACAGGAGTTCTAGGAATGGTATATGTTGTTCATCCACACTTATTGGCAGGTTCCTTGCCACTTTAAATCTTGCCGGAAGGTCTTCAAGCTGGCTCCTCCCACCCACCCGGGTGGTAAAACTCTCGGCTCCGCCCCATGACGCCAGATCTGGCCCGCTGGAAGCTCAGGTTGTGCGTCGAAGCGGGAGGTCGGAAAGTAGAGTCGATGAACAACATATACCATACCTAGAACTCCTGTTACAGGTGAGTAACCTGTATTTCTAGGGACATGGATATGTTGTTCATCCACACTTATTGGCAGACTCTAGCAGTTCTCTGGGAGGAGGGAGGCAAGGCACACCCCAATACTTACTTGGGAAATAAGGACTGAGAACGAGGCCCCAAAACCAGCATCCCGGCGTGACTCAAGGTCGATGTGGTAATGGGTAATAAAGGTGTGTGCTGACTTCAGATAGCAGCCTGCAGATTTCCTGGATAGGGACGTCCCTGGAAGCAGCCACCGATGCAGCAGTATGACAGGTAGAATGGCTCTTATCCTCTGGGAGCTCCATGCCCGCCAACTTATAGCAGCGATCTATGCAGGAGGTGACCCACCTGCCTATCGTCCGGCTTGGCTGCAGGTCTGCCAGGTGCGGCTTCAGCATAGGTGACAAACAGCTGGCGAACCTCTCCCCGATTTCAGCTGCAAGGCCTTATAATGCGAGTTTCTTCTAGGGTCTAGAGTATGAGCCCAGACCGGCCTCCAGGTGTGACTGGGGAACACCGCAGAGTCAGCAGCTGGTTAAGGTGAAACTCCGACACCACCTTCGGAAGGAATTTCGGTGGGGGCGAGGACAACCTTGTCCCTGTGGAAGACCAGGTAGGAGACTCGATGCAAAGTGCCTGGAGCTCTCCCATCCTTCTGGCTGGCGTGATAGCCACCAAGAAGGCGGTCTTCCACGACAGGTGAGAGATCACACCTGTGCATTGGTTCGAATGAACGCCCATGAGCTTGCCAGTACCAGGATGAAATCCACGGAGGTGGAGGTTCTCGACCGAGGGGAAATGTGATCAAGGCCTTTGAAAAGCGCCGACCACCCTTATCCTCATCACTGCTCCCCTGCCCGCCTGTAAGCAGAGATGGCTGCCAGGTGCACCTTTAGGGTCGCCGACCTAAGCCTTGACTAGAAAGGGACCATAAATAGTCCAAAATGCTTGCCACAGAACAGGAGGAAAGGTCCAAGCCTTGCCTTGGACAATCCAAATGGAGAATCTCTTCCATTTAAAGGCGTAGCATTTTCTGGTCGACTCCTTACGGGACGCCTCAACAACATTGAGGACCTCGTCGGAAAGACCCAAGGCCTGGAACTCTAGCCACTCAGGAACCAGGCCGTCAGGTGCAGGGATTGAAGGTCCTGATGGAACACCTTCCCCTGATTGACTGAGAGCAGGTCCAGGCGAGCTGGAAGCTGCCTCGGGAGCCTGGAGCTGAGGCTGAGGAGATCTGGGTACCAGAACTGGCGGGGCCAGTCTGGGGCTATCAGAATCACCTGCGCCTTGTCCCTCCTCGCCTTGAGAAGCACCTTGTGAATCAAGGGAAATGGAGGAAAGGCGTAGAAGAGGCCCGGGGTCCACAGCCTCGAGAAGGCATCCCCCTGCAGCAAGCCCTGCTGAGGGGGGGGCCGGCATGAAACAGCCTCAGCTTCGCGTTCTCCCTGGAGGCAAACAGGTCCACCTGAGGTGTGCCCCAGAGGGAGAACAGATCTTGTACTACACACAGAAACACAGAAACTGATGGCAGATAAGGACCGCTTGGCCCACCCAGTCTGCCCATTTCCCTGCCTACTGGATAAGCTGCAGATCCTAGTTAACCAGCAGCCTACTTCTTCCTACCCCCACCCCCTAGAATTGCCTTATGACTGTCCCATGCATGCTTGAATTCCACCACGTTTTTGACTCCACAACCTCCTCCGGAAGGCCGTTCCATGCATCCACAACCCCCTCTGTGAAAAAATACTTCCTTAAATTACCTCTGAGCCACCCCCCTCTTTCTTCAAATTGTGCCCCCATGTTCTTGAACACCTCTTCTTTTGAAAGATGCTACCCTCTTGGACTTTGATGATTCCCTTGAGGTACTTGAAAGTTTCTATCATGTCCCCCCTCTCCCTCCTTTCCTCGAGGCTATACATATTAAGCTCCTTAAGTCTCTCTTCATATGTCTTCTGGTGCAGACCCTGCACGATTTTAGTTGCCCTCCTCTGGACAGCTTCCATCCTGTCTATGTCTTTGCGAAGACTGGGTCTCCAGAACTACACGCAGTACTCCAGCTGGGGTCTGGCCAGCTGTCTGTACAGAGGGATAATAACTTCTTGTTTTCTACTGGTGATGCCTCTCCCTATGCATCCCAGTATCCCCCCCAGCCCTCCTTGCTGCCCTCTCACATTGCTTGCCCACCTTTAGGTCATCTGATACGACTATCCCCAGGTCTCTTTCCATTTTTGTTGTTGTTAGTAGCTCACCCCCATTGTGTACTCTTCCCTTGGGTTTTTGTTTCCCAGGTGCATTACCTTGCACTTCTTAGCACTGAATCTAAGCTGCCATACATTTGACCATTCCTCTAACCTTGCCAAGTCCCTTTTCATCCTTTCCACCCCACCTTGTGCATCAACTCTGTTGCAGATCTTTGTGTCATCTGCAAATAGACATACTTTTCCTTCCAGTCCCTCTGCAATGTCGCTTATAAAGACATTGAAGAGGACCAGTCCTAATACTGAACCCTGTGGTACCCCACTAGTAACCCCCCTTTCTTCAGAGTGGACTCATAGATACATAGACAGCGTCGGCAGACAAGGCCCACGGCCCACCAGCCCGCCCACCCGAGCCTGCAAGTTCAGTTTGCTCTCCCAGAAGTCTATCTCCCCCACCCCTGACCTCCAGAACTCCCCATGTCCATCCCATGCACTCCCAAATACCTCCGGCAGGAGAGACCACTCGTGAGATGCAGCCCCTATCCGGCTCAGGGCATCGGCCAGGGTGTTGGAGGCTCCTGCCACATGAATGGCTAGGAGATCTGCCTCCAGGTTGCGCACGAGTGACCAAATGCGGAGAGCTTTGCATAGAAGCAGGGAGCGCGGCCCCACCCTGGCAGTTTAGGTAGTACATGGTCGTGGTATTGTCCGTCTGGACTCGGACCACTTGACCCTGGAGAAACGGAGCAAAGGCGGTGAGAGCTAGGCGGACCGCTCGGAGCTCCAGCAGGTTGATGTGGCATCGGGACTCCCGAGGGGACCAGAGGCCGTGCACTCGGTGTTCCCCCAGATGGGCACCCCAACCCATCAGAGAGGCATCGGTCGACAGAGAAACCGTTGGCTCGGGGTGGACAAACGGGATGCCCTCCTGCAAATGGAATGGAACGGTCCACCACTGGAGAGCGTGCCACATCTCCTGGGTCACTATCACTAGCTGGTCCAAAGGATCGCAGCGTTGTGACCACTGGCTGGCCAGTCCCCACTGAAGGGGGCGCATGTGCCAGAGAGCCCAACGGACCACGCTGGTACAGGCCGCCATGAGACCCAGGAGGCGCAGGAAGTCCCGGGCAGGGCGCAATTGCCCAACCAGAAATGACTGGGCAAAGGAGGTAAGAACCTCGGCCCTGTCCGCAGGGAGTCTTGCTCTGGCTCGAAGAGAGTCGAGCTCTGCCCCGATGAACAGGATCACCTGCTTCGGCTCGAGTTCCGACTTGGCCTCATTGATGAGAAGGCCAACTTGAGAGCAAACCCGGAGGGCCAGATCTCTGGACCGCTCCACCTCCCGTCTGGAGGGGGCTGCTATCAGCCAATCGTCCAGGTAAGGTACACCGGACCCCTCGGCGCCCGCAGAAATGCTGTCACCACTGCCATGCATTTGGTGAAGACCCTGGGAGCTGGAGATAAGCGAAGGGCATGGCTCGGAACTCGAAGAGGATCCCTCCGCTCAGCGGAGGAATCTCGATGTGACAGACCCAGATAGGGGACGTGAAAAGAGCGCGTCCTGTGGGTCGAAGGCAGAACCACACACCGTGTTCCAGAGATGGTATTATCTGTGCCAGAGTGACCTTCCTGAAGGTTCGAGACCTTAGGAACTTGTTCAGGTCGTGTAGGTCGAGAATGGGGCGCCAGCCCCCCGTCCGGTTCGGAACCAGGAAATACCTGGACACGAACCCCGGGTCTGAAGGGGGGTCCTCTACCTCCGTGATCACCTCCTTTTGGAGGAGGAGAGCGATGTCGGCTCGGTGAGCCACCAGTGAGGCTGCGGACCCCGAGGCCCCCCGAGGTGCGACGGCTCTGAAGGGTGGGACCTGCTCGAATTCCAGAGGCAGGCCTTTTCCCACCACCTCCAGTACCCACCTGTCCGTGGTAACAGCGGACCAGGCGAAAGGAAGTGTCTGAGCCGTCCCCCCATGGGGGGAACCAGGGGTGAGGTGACAGGGATGGGGGCGACACCCCTCAGCCCGTCACTGGGCAGGCTTGGAGGAAGGACCGGCCGAGGGACCACCTGGACCTTTTCCTCCCTGCTTCCTGTTGGAGGAAGCCGACGGCTTTGGTTTGGGATGCCAAGATCGAGCCTGCTGGCCCTGACGTTGCTGGGCCGGGCGCGCCGCGGGCGCAGAAGGACGAAAGGGCTTAGGCTGTGGCTTACAGCCTTTGTCCTTCTGAGCGGAAGAGACCGAGTCCAAGGTAGCATTGGACTTCTCGATCCTCTGCAGGTGACCTTCCACCCCAGGGCCGAAGAGGTCAGTCCCCCAAAAAGGGAACATCCGCCAACTTGTGCTGGGTATCTGAGGTAAAGGTGGATATCCTCAGCCAAGCCCGACGACGCATGGCCACTGCGGCCGCCACAGACCTGGCACATGAGTTCCCAATGTCTAACGCAGTCTGGAACTGCTGTTTTGCCACCGCCCTGCCCTGGTCCCGCACCTGCCTGACCGTAGTCTGCAGATCCGCAGGAAGATGAGGGACAACCTCATCCACGGAGCCCAACAGGGCGTGAGAAAAATGTGCCATGAGGGCGGCGCAACTGGCTGTGAGACGAGAGAGAGGGACGCAGCATAGACTTTAGCCCGGCATAATCCAATTTCTTGGATTCCTTGTCGGGAGGTTTGTCTACATCCCTGGCGTTCCCGGCACGCCGGAAAACGCTGTCGGTAACCAACCCCTCGGCCGAGGGGTGTTCCGAAAAACCGGACAGGGAACCGGTAGGGACCGCATACTTCCTGGCCAAAGGCGCAGGGCAGGAAGCAGGACACTGCCAAGGTTCCAAGGCCGGATCCACTATGGCTTCGGCCACCGGAAAGGCCTCCGTAGGAGAATCCCCTCGGTTCAGAATCTCAGTGAGGGGATACCTGGCCCGTTTAGAAACGGGTTCGAGCTTCATCCCCGTGGACTCCGAGATGAGTCGAAGCAACCCTAAGAAGGACGAAGGGCTATCGTCCACTGACTGCCCTCCCGAGGACTTCAAGTCCATGCGCTTGGAAGAGGAGGAACCATCATCGGACTGGAAGAGTCCTCAAAAACTGCCTCGGGCCTGAGCCACCCTCCATCTGCCGAGGTTTTCGGAGTGAGGGTGACAGACAGCCTATGGGGCAAACCCAAACCCGACCGAGAATTTTTGGTTGAGCCCCAACTAATGACTGTGGGCGGCGGTTCCACCAGAATCAGTGGGGCAGCTGGAATTGGCCGAACAACCGGCCTGGGAACAGGCTCCTCGGCTACAATGAGGAGTTGTTTCGGCCGCTCCGGTGACAGCCACTTAATGGCCGGGGAAGACGACTGAGTCGGCTTATTCCCGGTCAGAAAGAGCTGTTGCCACATGAGTTCCTCGTACCTCCGACGCAACTTGCGGAAGCCTCCCTCGTCCGAGGGAAGAGTGGCGGCACCGCTTACAGCGGTGCCGAGACCGACCGCCTATGGCGGCCGGGATCGGTTGAACCGCGAGAGTGTCCGAGACCGAGAGTCTCGACTAGGCCGAGGAAGGAGGAGAAGTGTCGGAAGCGGCACTCCCTCGGCTCGGATGATCCCACGAGGCTCTAGAACCGAGGCGCAGCGAGCCGACGGATCCTCAACTCTCAACGGGGAACCGGGAGAGGGCATTCTCAACTTCTCCAGCCGACAACTCACTTTAACGGGTCGAGAAAACTCGACCGCTCGCCAGGAGTCTCGGTCAACTGACCTGACGGGACACCGTGGAAGCCAGTGGCCGAGCTGAGGGGTCAATCAAGTCGACTGTCGACAAGGGAGGGGATCTTCCGCCTCCCAAGAGCGTCGACGGAGAGACTTACTTTTGCTCTTTTTGGACCTGGAAAAAGGTCCCGAAGAAGTTGGACCCTCACCTTTCGTCGAGAGGGTCAGACAAAGCTCCTTAAAAAAAGCAGAGTACGAGGCACCGAGAGAGAGCGGGACAAATGCCGCAGCCGAGGTAGAAGCGGCCCGCGCCGCCTCCTCTTCGAGGGCGATCATCTGCTCGAGCTGATCCGCCGAGCCCGCCG